>CM052148.1:1323549-1363697 GCA_028455555.1 Augochlorella aurata
CATCGAAGAATTCAGTAATCGCCCATAGAATATCAGAAAGCACCACTAAAAGATCCTCCCGAAGCGGCTTCCCAAGTCCAATCGCGACAACTCACCCCCCAATCATCCCCCAGCCCTCTAATCCCACGCGCCACGTGTCCAGACACTAACATACATCGTCGAATTGATTGCAGTAGCGTCGTGACGCCCAGATCGACGACCGTGACGACCCAAACGACCACCACGGAGATGACGGACCCGCCGCCACCGCCTCCGCCGCCGGTCTACCCTCCGATACCCACCCCGCCGAAGAACAACAACAAGAGGATAACGAGCGAGACGGAGGAGAACGCGGCGCTGATAATCGGCATCATAGCCGCGGCGCTGATCGCGATCATCCTGATCATCCTGCTCATCCTGAAGTTCAAGAGCCGTCCGGAGACCAGTTACAAGGTCGACGAGACGAAGACCTTCTGCCAGGACCCGAACGCCGCGCTGCTGGGCGCGGCCGGGTCCGGCGGCCAGCCGTTCAACGGCTCCCTGAAGAACGGGGCGAACTGCAGCAAAGCCAACAAGAAACGCGAACTGATAGACATCAAAGAGTGGTACGTGTAGAGGCGGCCGTGGTCCTCGAGAGCCAGGTGCTTCTTCGGTCTGGTGCCAGGTGTCCACGTGTGCGTCTGAACAAGCTACCGAGAACGAGTGAGCCTCCTCTAGATTCTTCGTTGGTGCTACGGTGAACAAGAGAGAGAGAGAGACCGGTCCCGGGAAGCGGCTTTCGCTAGAGAAAGCAGAGAACGGCGTGTGTTCCTTGCTTCCGGGGCGAGACCGACCGGTGTCACAGTGATCGATAACTCGCGGAAACTCGTTCGGGAATCGGCGAACGCCTCGACGGGGCTGACCGGGGTCACTCGTCGTCGCGGCCCAACCGATCTTTCGCGAAGCCACCGAACAGGCAAACATATCCCAGTGTGCTCGCGTCGACGACGAACCCGATCCAAGGATCCAGCGCGGTCGACGATGTGCAGCCGATCCGCACAGAAGCCAAGACTGACGCGCGCCGACGGTAGGGTGAACAGCGATTTGCGTCGAGGCTGACGATCTGTTAACCGTTGAGCCCAAGGTCGAGCCGAAGGTTGGTCGAAGGTGGCGCCGATCAGAGAGAACCGGTCCGAGCGCCGGCGGAGGTAGTGCATTTCGTTATCAATTCGTTAGGGCGACGCTCGAACTAACTCCCAGCATTCCTCGCGGGCGCGAACGAGCAGACGGCCGCCGTTGGGGCCTTGAAATACGGCTCGCGCGCGCTCCTCCGCAAATCAAACTTCTTCCTTGTTGCTATATTGTTAGTTGTGTATTATATTTATTGTATATGAAAGATTTATTGTGTACCATAGAATGTTCGCGCGCATGATCCTTCCTTTAGACCACGCCGTTGCCGGAACGGGGAACCGCTTCCGGTGAATGCCGCGGCGAGAAACGACGAAATCCTGGCTGAATGCCGAGCGAAGTACCCCCGTAGTCTAATTAGGAGCCGTTTGAGTTCGATAAGAAGATTCGCGTGGCTTCGAAGCCGTGGAAAAAATAATTACCACCGACTCGTTGTTTATAAATTAATATTACGTTTTATCGGCCCAACTGTTTCATGCGATTGTTAAATCATTGTTAAACTTATTCTTGTATTTATGAACTGGTAAGCGCTTCAGGACCGACAAGGTTCGACTCCACGATCAGCAAGCCATCTTCTCAGAATTGTTTTTAAAAACTGCTAATCGGTTTGATAATTAAAAAAGCGTATTTCGGCTGGGATTCCGCGGATTCTCGCAACGGCGGTGCGTCTGCGGAGGTGGAGGGCCGCGTGCCGCGCCGTATTTCACGGGTCGGACTCGCTTCCGGTCGAAGGATCTGTCATAGTCCAGTATACAATGTAGGCGAACGGTGGAGAAAGTGTTGGGATGAACGGAGCGCAAGAACGAAAGTATCGAACGATCCTATCTAGCGATTAACGAACTTATTGTTGTATAGAGAAAGACAGAGGAAAAAAGTATACACGCGTGTACGCGTGTGCGCATACACGCGGGGAGAATCGACGCGTGTATGAACGCGCGCGTGTACGCAGATATGACATTTATCGATTATGTTATACGTGTAAATTGTTTATGAAATTATATAGATTTTATTAACGAGCGAGCGTGAGAGCGCGTTTCAGTGTACGTGTGTGTGTGTGCGTGGTGTGTGCGTGTACGTGTATATGGGCCCGCGTTCCGCAACGCGAGGAGCCGCGACGATTGGCGACAATGCCGAGCTAATTGAGGCGCAGTAGGTTCTAAGTGACTCGGAGGACACTGTCGAGTGGCCGATAACAGGGCCACGTGCAGGGACGCGCTTCTACGAAAGCACGGAATGCGGACACAGTATTTGCCAAACAAGGAAAACGAACCGTTTGACCGGTGCTTGACCCTTTGTCGTCCATTTTCACCGTTTCATTTGCAACATGCTCGTGCGGACCTCGCGCGTTCCGACCGTGCGAACTCTGACGATGTTCCTCGACGCTCGTATTTCGAAATCTCGACGTTTCTCGACGCCATACCTGTTCAAGACATTCTCACAACGGCCTTTCCCGCGGCTTCGCGAACCGCAAGCGAGTATACGCGAAAAAGAGGGCTCCAAAGGGTTAATTATATCTATCGACGCCTCGGATGGCTTTCCTCCAATCTTTGAGAAGCGATCGTTGTTCTTCATGTCCCGTTGATTCCGCAGCGGGTGTTACCTTTGCAAAAACTAGTGCTAACTTTTCGGCGCGTACCTGTGTTAGAGCCTGCATCGGCCCGTGTTTCATTCTTGAATGGATTATCGACGAACTTCCATCGTGTACCGAAACTTCCGGCGCTTCGGTAACCGAGAACAGCGTTAGCCGCGTCGGTGTAAGGAAATCGGGAACACTAAGTACTACTTTGAGGGGAATTATGCTTCACTTGATCCTCGACTCACTGAGAAGTTCGTCTCGGGAATGGGGAGCGTATTTGCGCTAGTCAGCGTAGGAGACATTAATCAGGAGGGTATAATAATCGTGATTGAGCGTGATTAATGGCTCTGCCTAGCATAAAATAATGCAGAGCATGAGATTATATTGAAATATATTTGTAGACTGTGGATTAACGAATGCGAAGGGATGTCCATCTTGTTTTAGTAAAAACATTGAAATAATCTAGAACACTTTGAAACTTATTAAAATTATTCCAATTTTGAATTTTAGAGAAATATCCACAGTCTATAATTTTCCAAAGAAATTGCATACAGGGTGGATCAGTTAAAAATGACAGATTACTTGTAAATAGCTTGTTACAGTGTTTCTTTGTTAAAATAGATTTTAATATCTCGATAAAAATTCAAGATCGCAAGGAAGAAATAATTTAAAAAATAGCAGACAATTGCGCGAGTTATGATAAGTAAATCTTGTCGATTAAATAGTTGGATTATCTAAAAAAATAATGACCAAGGTAACGCAAAACGCTAGCACTAGCCGAAGCCTCGATTTTTTCGTCCAGTTTCAACTCCCATCATTGTAATTATCATTGCGCGAGAGATTCCCGGAATTATTCGAGTCCTTGTGGAACATTCGTTGAAGGGTCCGACTCGTCAAAGAACTATTTTTCACGAACGTTTTCGAGCTCTCGACGCGTATTCCTAGAACGATTAACTCGTTGGAGCGGCGAAACTCCGTGCACGCGAATGAACGAAAGAGAGAGAGAAAGAGAAAGAGAGAAGGAGAGAGAGAGAGAGAGCGAGAGAGAATGTGGAAAACGATGGTCGAGGGAACCATTACCTCGAAAGACAAGAAGAAAAACGTCCGATTGTTGAAAGCTTTTTAATACTTAGCAAAATGCTCGGCGCGCGGAAAACCTGCAGTCGGCGCGCAATTTTCTTTGAAGCCGGCGCGCCATTTTCTTTGAAGCCGGCGTTCCTCGAACCTGGGAAACTTGAAACGAGGGATATATTTCGTGGAGAGATAGAAGGGAAAAGCCGGGAAAAACCGGGCCCTCGCGAACATCTTTCCGAGAACGGGTGATTCGATTCTATTCGAACGAACTGACTGGCGAGTCTCGATTTGTTATTTAAGGCATAATTAATATCGGTAAGGAACGTTTGCGGTAAAATATTCTGCACTTAATTAACGATACTCAACTCTCGACGAGGCACGGAATCTAAAAAGTTTCAAGTATTTAGGATTCTAGAATTGCTATAAAGCACAAAGCTTGTAATAAGATACGGATGAATAAACGTCGAAGCAAAATACTGAAAAGAGTTTATGCGAGTTGTACCGATCTAAGCGCTTACACGTTTGAGAAGAAAGAAAAAAAAGAGTAAAACGTTTTATATTGTTTTTATTAGTTGATAGTGTTACGCGAGAAAAGCGTGAGCGGAGGTTTTGATTGTAACGCGCGTGTTCCTAGAAAAGGAAACTGCAAAATGGCGAGGAGAACAATTGAATTTATAGGATAATATAAAATAACGACACGTTCACTTTTATCAAAATTACTAATTCCACGCTGGTGTTTCGTTGACACAGGATTTTCAAAATACTTACACTGCCGTTCGGAGACGTACTCGAAGCACTACGCAAACTGCACAAAACTTACTTTTTAAAGACCATTTACGGTTGTAACTATCACGGCAACTTATACCTAACGAGTTTCTCTTTAATATATAATATTTTTAAAAAGAAAGACATAAAAAAGATTGTTTAGGAAACGGAGAGCACTGCGAATATTTCTGCGACAGTGCTCGGCCGATTCAATCTTCCCTCTAACCTAATTAAATTAAAGGTTGCATCTTAAATGACTTTAATCGAGACCTCATCGTCGATGTGAACAGCCTCCTGGAATTGCGTTGTTATACAAAAATGAACTATTGCTATTCCCACTCTCCGTATTTGAAATATTCAACCCGCGGGGTGAGAATAAAAAGCTCCTCGGGGAACCCTAAAATAGCAATATTATCGTTCAGCTTTGTATCAACACAAATTTCCAGGGGATTCGCGAGTCCACCGTGCGTAATTTACAAGGAAACATTATTATTTCCGGCTTTCTTCCGTTACAAAGAAATCGGAGGTTCGAGGAACACCGATCGAAGCGTTCCAAAGCGTAAGCTCCCGGTCGACGGCGTTCTCGAAGCAACTTTAAGACTTCGTCTGAGATTCCCATCCGATTTACTTCCCCCTTATTAATTCCGGTAAGCCTAGCTCTCGCTGACGAGTGTGCTCGTTAGGGTCGTTATCGTCACAATGCCGCGTTCCAGCGTGGAACCGTGCCACCCCGCCGCGCCCCCCGTTGGTGTCTCGTTACGACGATCGACTTCCTCCCCCCTTTCTTCAATTAGCATTTAAAACGTCCACCCTCGCCGACCCCTCGCCGGCGATATAATTGGCTGGGACCGAATGTTTAACCCTTTGGAGCAGCGCGGAGGGCCGGTGTTTTCTTATTTTTTAACGAGACGATCTTTATCATTGTTCGTGACCGAGCTCCAGGCTGAAACCGACATTTCGATCATTAGTTCGACGCGTACGGTCCTCGTTAATTCACCGATAAATAAATTACGCTTCGTTTATAGTGTAGAAGAATTGCGACTTATGATACGAGTGAGAAGGGGTGAATATTTCCACCCTGTGGAACGGAACGTATAATTGTCGGAGTAAGTGGACTGCTGATCATCGCGCGATATCAAAATTGTCTGTAATTTTATTTCGTTATTTTTTAACGATTTTAGTAGAATTTTTATCAGTATTAATTTCATTAATTTCATTAATTTCATGAAAACGAGCTTGATGTTCTTTTCGTACGAAACTTTCTCCCATTCGACGTCTCGATTGCGACGTAACGATCATTAAGACGACGATTAAGAGAAGGAAGATCGCAAGGAGAGACGGATCATCGAAACGACGGATTTCCGAGCCGAACGAGCGTGTTCGATAAAAAAAGAGTCTTATCCAAGGTGCGAACGCGGTCTTCGACAGGTGACAATGCCGGGGTACTGGCTCTCAGGGAAGCACAATTGCCGCGATTCAACTCCGAGGAACGTATCTAACCGATCACAGCCCCAAACAAACGCATATCAGAGAACGATCCCAGGTGATCTGCGACCGAACCGAACCCAGAACGTCGCGGACCGACGACGGTATTTTTAAGGTTTATCCGAGTCAACGTTGATTTTCGTCTGCTTTTCGACGCTCGAACGCTCTCGCAACCTCTTACTATAAATATACTACCGGTCGGACCGATAAGGGATATCATTTCAGTGACGCTTGCTCGTGTACGAAATTTCTTGAAACGCGACACACACACACACAGATACACAGGCATACAGACATAACTCCGAGATAATTCTCTAAAAATAGAAGAATACGACGGGAGAAAGAAACGGAGTACCGAGAGGCGAGATAGAGAGCGATAAGGAAAAACAAATGATGCAACTTTTCGCATGTGTCGAAACTCTTTTATATCTTCTATCGCACAAGAGCTTGACGGATCCACGCGCAGCACGACCTTCACCGATAAATGCAAGCGCCGCAAACAGCGACGGCTTCTCACCGGCCGCTTTCTTCGACTCTCCTTTTCCCCCCCTTTTCCGATCGTCGATCGAGGAAGAAACGATCGTGCTTCTCACACACGCTCGCACACAGAGACAGGACAGAGAGACGGACACGCGCGTCTACACGCGACGCTTCGAATGGCACAATAAAACTCTTCGAAAACTCTCTCGACTTCGCCGGGACTTGCAAATCCTCACCTTCGAGATCATTCGTAGGCTATAAAACGATAAGTCGATGTGGATTTTGTAATATTTACGTGGCTACAGTTGAGTGGGCAGTCTTAACGATATCATCGACGACGCGATATCGACGATCCACGACATAACCTGAACATAACCTGAACATAACCGAGACAGGCCCGTCGGAGGATCGACGGATAGATCCCGAGCGTCTTCTCTCGGACAGCATTCTCGCGCGACTGCGACGAATCGACGAAACGGAATTCGACGAGACACGCATCGTCCACGTTCTGCGAAATTTAACAACAATCCCGGTATTTTCGTATTAACAATCGGAACAATCCGCGAACATTTTCGACGCATTTCAACTTCGCATTGAGTCCAACGTGTGATCGTTTGCATCCCTCCGTGTACAAACCGCGTGCTAAACAAATCCGACTATGGGAACAGCTGATCGATGAAATACCATGGATTTCGCTTTCGAGCAACACGAATCCGACTTCTACCATCATTTGATTTGCGAGCGACCCCTCCCTCGAGACGAGGGGGAGTAACGAACAATTCTCGCCGATACGAAAATGCTAAACAAAGATATCAACAACACAAGGAAAGTATAAAAAATTCTTTTTGAGTCGTGTACAACCTACAACTTGCCCCTCTTCTTTCTTAAGGAAACGGATCTCCTCTATTTCTAACTCAGCCGTTACGTGCCATGAGATGGCTGCCGATCGCCATACGTGTTTGCCACCCCTCGAGAAACGCAAACGGGCCGTTCCGCGCCGGAACGGATCACTTTTCCGACGATGTTCCAGAAAACGTTCGCGATATCAAACTCCCGCTAAATCAAAGGAGGCTCGGGTTCAATTGTCTCGAGGAACCCCGGGTGTTCCGTTTCCATCGGCTCCTTCGAATCCCAACGAATCCCTTCGATCGGAGCCTCGAAAATCAAAAGGAGTCCTCTGCGAACGCGAGCGAATTTAAAGGACAACGAACTCTCGAGATCGATCGAAGCCGAATCGTGTCCTCGCAGCACAAGGGATCCCGTCCCGAAAGTGATCCAGCGCCGCCGAATTGCCCGCGCATATTGTTATCACTGCCCTCTAAACTCTCTATCTGCATATCCTTCGATGTACTGACGACTAATGTTTATACTAAACTAGTTAACTTCTAATAAGATATCTTACCGAATGCAAAATGTTACTCTAATTAAACTTAAACGCATTAAACCTTGAAGTTAAGTGTGTCACGGGTAGGATCATACCTAAGCGTAACTATTAATGCGTAGTGCGGCAACCAGAGAACAGCGTAAACGAAGAACTAACGAAAGGAAGGGAGAGCGAGCGAGAGAGAGAGAACGATAGAGAGAGAAAGAGAGAAAGAATGACTGAATGGAACGAGTGGTCGTGTATTTATAAATGTATGCGCATAACAAAGTAAACGAGAGAAAGAGGAAACGAGGTGGTGGGGGGAAGGGGCGGGGGAGACCGTGTGCGCGACGAGCATTGTGAACCGGAAAGTCGTTAGATGGTAGGCAGACACGAAAACAGAAAAGAATAAAAAAATAAGCTCACACAACTGTATCTAGAGTCGCTATAGCTAGATGGAATTATATTTTACATTGTACAGTCTATACGTATGGGTGCACTATATGAACCTAGATAGTGAAAAATATGAAGACGCAAACGGGAAAAACACGTGAAACGTTACTGACGACGCTCCGAGCTCGATAAATATTTGCCGAACTCTAGGATCGACGGCGATCGCAAATATTTTTCTTGTTCACTACGCTGATCCCCGACTGTTCACGCGTGCACGCGCGCTGGCTCTGTGTGCGTGCGCGTACAATAGAGCGTCGAATGTCGATGCGATTCGAACAGGAAACGACGTATAATACACAGAATGTTCGCAAAAGGACCGTCTTGTAAATGAATAGCGTTATTAAACATGGAGAGTTGAATTATTCTTCTTTTTCTTTTTTATTATTATTCTTCCTTTTCTTTTTCGGGGCTTTTTCGTATCGCGGAAAACATAGCGGACAATCTTCACTGTACGCAGCTCGTCTTCCCGAAGGAAATTTCGTTATCACCGACAATTATTTTCCTTTTTTTAGTAAATGTTTGCGATAGCTTGTCTCCTAGATAACAATTCATGTATTTATTGTAGCGATAGGAAAAGAAATTTCTGGTTTGCAAATATATAGTTCGCTAAATAATTCTCACCCCTGACCTTGACATAACCTTGATTATGATTGACATATTATGATTGACATAACCTTGCCGGGTCAAACGCGCGCTGCTCATTTACAGGGGAACAATCGGTACAAGATAACGATAATTCGAACATCCTGTGTACATTTATTCGTGCACGGTTTAATTACTTGACGACTGCGATTAACACGTTTCATTACCAATTGCGGCTGAGTTTACACATTGTTGAAAAGTAATTTTACGGTGTATATTTTCGTAGGAGCCTCGATCATCGTGTGTTGTTTAATTTAAAATTACAAAAGTGAATCGATTCAAATTCCGCGCAATGCAAAATTGCGTTGCAAAATTGCGTTGCAAAATTGCGTTGCAAAATTGCGTTGCAAAGTCGCGAAACACACGTAGCTTTATCGTTGAATAGGAGATCGACAACCCGCTTTGTCGACGATCGAACGACCGACTCTGATCAATCTTTTAAATCGCGAGCGTCGTTCCATCGCTCGAGAATTCGTATCGATCGATGCTCGACTCTGTGTTGTTTGTACACACGCATTCTCCGAGGCGGGTCGAGCCGATCGCTCGGCGCCGCTCGAGCCAGACGTCTCGTTTCACGGAAAGTCGGCGCGACTGCGAGCGCAGTATAATTACGAGCGTAGCGTACGATGGTGCATATAGATTTTTTACACGTCATGGCGACGCCTCTTGTGCCGTTCCGTTAGAATTTTCCGGTTTCTACCGCGCGAATCTACGACGCCGCACGATCCCACGCAATCCGCAAAGCATTTCCTTCGGTAACGATCTGCGAAACGATCCTCCCCTCCGATGGCGTTCGAATATACGGCTTAACATTGTCGACAACGTTTCCCTCTTCGAAGATAATCGCTGCGCGTCAGCTTGCGCGACAGTCGCGAAATACTGCAGAGGCATTTAGCTCTTCGTTACTCGTTTGAAAAAGTTTCCATGTTATAGAGATTGTTTACCGGCCACGCAGCGACATCTCCGAGGAAGGAAGATATTGTTCGAAATGAGAAGTATAGTATGTATGAATTTCGCCAAAATCGGGGAGGAAGTACCCTTCGTAGTCGATTACTTTTATTTTCATTTTGCGCAGCGACGTAAACGTGTTTCACAGGAGACGAAAAGGGCGAGAGTAAACAGTGAGTCGTACATTTAAGGGGCAAAAGAGGAGAGAAAGAGAGAGAGAGAGAGAGATAGAGCGCGAGAAAAGAGAGAGAGAGAGGGGGAGAGAAAGTAAACGAAGCACGACGAGGATACCTTTTACAACTTAAATCAAAGCAACTCGCGCGCGCACGTGATTGATTAATATGCATATACGATGCGTGCACAGAGACGCATTACGAAATCTCTTGAAAAATCGGAGACATGTAAATACATAGAGATAATGCCATAACTACGAAATTATATGAATAAAGTATTGAAAATGTGAACCAATCCGTGTTGCTGTCTTATTTCCTTGTTTGAAATCGAGGCGCGGCTTCGGGCTTGTCGCCCGTGTATTTGATTTTATTAGGTGCTTTCCGCTTTCGAGGCATTTTCGTTGAGAAACGAAGCAACTGGTCGAAAAATGTGATTAATTTCTCGGTTATTTCTCGTATATCTCGGTGTTTGTGTACTTGAATAAAAGATTGTTACGCATTGCCTGCTACGAGGTGAGTAAAGATTGTATATTAACATTGACCTTGATTCTTTTTATGCGATTTTAAATCCACCTTAAGCTTGATATTGCGAGAAGAGGTTATGTTTACTTTGGAATATAACCTGTTTGGAAAACAAGTATCAATGAAATAGAGGAAGTGGGAGATGCGTTTCAAGTTTGCGTCCTTCGATAATGGTGAAATAAAAACACAATGAACAATTATATAATTGTATATAGTGACTGCTTTTAATAAATCATGGATCAAATAAATTTATAATTCGGTGAAAATGATTGATATATAGGTTGTTTATTTTGCTTCAGATCGAATCTTTGGAAATAAGGCTTGTTCGTGTGTTATGAATTTAATCTTGATGATCAAGATAATATTGTTTTGATTAGATATCGTAACTAAACAATGTAACTGTTATTGAACTTGTTGTATCGTTTAGCAAAATGCCGGAAATCAAGATCACTCCTTTGGGAGCTGGCCAGGATGTCGGAAGAAGCTGTATTCTCGTGACAATGGGTGGAAAGAATATTATGTTGGACTGTGGCATGCATATGGGATTTAACGATGAAAGACGGTTTCCAGATTTCTCATACATCGTCCCAGAAGGTCCAGCAACCAACTATATTGACTGCGTGATTATTTCACACTTTCATTTAGATCATTGCGGTGCTCTACCATACTTCACAGAAATGGTAATACAACACATTATGTCAATCGCATTGAAATGTTATACTTTTATTCGTATTCTGTTTTATAGGTAGGCTATACTGGACCAATTTATATGACGCATCCTACAAAGGCCATTGCACCTATATTACTCGAAGATATGAGAAAAGTTGCTGTGGAACGTAAAGGAGAAAGTAATTTTTTCACTTCGCAAATGATAAAAGACTGCATGAAGAAAGTAATCGCTGTTACATTGCATCAGTCTGTTATGGTTGACTCAGAGTTAGAAATAAAAGCATACTATGCAGGTCATGTACTTGGTGCAGCAATGTTTTGGGTTCGTGTTGGCTCCCAATCAATTGTGTACACTGGAGATTACAACATGACTCCTGATAGACATTTAGGAGCTGCATGGATAGATAAATGCAGGCCAGATTTATTAATATCAGAGTCAACGTATGCAACAACCATCAGAGATTCCAAAAGATGCAGAGAAAGGGATTTCTTGAAAAAAGTATGCACTGATTTATTTATGTTTTAACTAAAAAGTTTATTGTACGTTTCAAGTATTGTCTTTCATGCACAACATTTTTCTTATAGGTTCACGAATGTATAGACAGAGGTGGAAAGGTATTAATACCTGTATTTGCTCTTGGACGTGCTCAGGAACTTTGTATATTATTAGAAACATACTGGGAAAGAATGAATTTGAAAGTTCCTGTGTATTTTGCTCTAGGGTTGACAGAAAAGGCTAATAATTACTACAAAATGTTTATCACATGGACTAACCAGAAAATTAAGAAAACTTTCGTACAAAGAAACATGTTTGAATTCAAGCATATAAAACCGTTTGACAAAGCCTATATTGATAATCCCGGGGCGATGGTAGTATTCGCTACCCCAGGCATGTTGCATGCTGGATTGTCTTTACAAATTTTTAAAAAATGGGCCCCGAATGAAGCAAATATGGTCATCATGCCCGGTTTCTGTGTACAAGGAACAGTTGGACACAAAGTTTTAAACGGTTCGAGAAGAATTGAGTTTGAGAATCGGCAGATAGTAGAGATCAAAATGTCCGTAGAATATATGTCATTCTCTGCACATGCTGATGCAAAAGGAATTATGCAGTTAATACAATACTGCGACCCGAAAAACGTTATGCTAGTACATGGAGAATTCGCGAAAATGGAATTCTTGAAAGAAAAAATTAAACAAGAATTTGGTATTAATTGTTACAATCCTGCGAATGGAGAAACTTGTGTTATAACAACTATCTCCAAAGTTCCGGTTGATGCGTCCTTAGCATTATTAAAAGCAGAAGCGAAAAGGTATTCTGCGTTGCCACCGGACCCTAAACGACGAAGGTTACTGCACAGTGTTTTAATGTTGCGAGAAGATGGAGCGTGTCTCGTAGATGCGGATGAGGTATTTGATATCATTTATTTGAGATATATGAAAAAGTTATATATATATATACAAATACTCCTGTTTTATTGAAGGTAACAAAAGCAGCTGGCATAATGAAACATATCGTACGATTTACGTCTACGGTCCAAGTAAGGGACCCTGGTCCGGCACATTCCACAACTTTAAAACTGCTGCAACCTTTGAAAGAAAGACTCTCAGGATGGACAGTCCAATTAACTGATGGATCAATCTCGGTTGAATCTGTTTTAGTGAAAGTAGAAGGTGATGAAGATGATCAAAAAAGCGTGTACGTTTCATGGACAAATCAAGACGAAGATTTAGGTAGTTATATTCTAGGATTTTTGCAGACAATGTTGAATTAAATAAACTTACAATGTTTAAAGACCATTATCATAAACATTAAAAATGTATAGTTTATATATTTTAAGAATTGATGTAATCTGTGATACAATTACAATAAAAAAAAATAGTTTTTAAGGAAGAAACAAGAAAGATATTTTTTTGTAATATTGTCCGTCGTATTTTAAAATTAATTTTTTCGTTTTTATAACTTTTACTCGTATATTTCTTTCATTTATATTACAGTAACTACATAAAAATACGTATACAAAAGTAATTTGCGGTCGCATTTAACTTTTGGATTGCAAGTGAGTTAAACATGAGTAAAAATATAAACACCAAATCATTTTGTATAATTATCTCCTCGTTTATTATATTGCCAAAGAAAAACAAAAGTAATTGTATAAAAGATGTAAATATCAATGATCGTATTATCTGATTCTGAAATTGTGATTAAATAAATTACAACTGTACATACAAGTTGTTACTTAAACTCGCTTAATATTCAACGTCAAATAAAACAAACATTTCATCAACTATTTCTACTGCTCTAAATGTAAAGTGCAAATAAGTACGGTGTGTAAACTAAACATACGCGGTTCTGTAAAATAAATGAAACAATTGTAATTTACGAAACAAGTATTTAATATATTATAAATAGAGTATTTTTAATTATCTGGTTGATAGTTCGTAATGCATGATTATAATAAAAATTATAATTCATTTAAAAATAAACTAACATAAAAACTCTAATAAACGCTCTTTGAAATGCCCAATTATATATAAATCGCTTTGTTTTACGTTAGTAGATTTTGACCTGCTCATTTGTATCGCAGAACAGATTTTATAATGTCTTTGTAGTAGTTGTGCATGATTTTTTCATTGTGATTTTGTAAACACAATACAGTTATCAGTAAATTAAAAAATTCCCTTTTAAAAACCACCTACCAAACACACTACAATTTTTCTTTGAGTACAGGTGAACACACGATCATGCTTGTTTATTGCACATAAATTCATCAACGATTTCAGCTTTGTATGCAAATGCTTTAGTAGTATGAAAATCACTTAAAAATCTGGTGTTTGCTACCCACGGAAAATACAACTACACAAAAGTGTACGTTCTCCCATTTGATTGAGTATCGTGCGTTTCTTTTAATGTACATATAGTTTCTCTTCTCAATGATCCGATATATTAAATTTTCTTAAATAAAACACTATAAAGACGCTAAGAATAGTTATAAACATCTGAACATATTTCATAAAACAAAAAGTAATATTTAAACAATAAAAATTGCTTCACCGCAATTTACAATGCATCATTTTTTGATCATTCTTATTAAGGTATGCCTATCCGAGTTTATTCAGTTTCTGTAATCATGATAAACGTCAGAATCAACATTTCTCACTTCTTTAACTACAAGATTTCATTATTTATATTTTTTCCACATAATAAAATATGTTATTCTTTTTATAAGAAACGTTATTCATATCATTATATTAGTCTTCTCAGTAGCAAAGATTCCCACTCATGTTTTATATAACATGGGAGCATATGCAATTATGCTTGTATTTCCTTTCTGAATCACCTGCTTTCATGCTCTTTAAAGTTATTTTTTCCCTGGACCACCCTGAAAAATATATTAATGACATTCATTATTGCGTTATAACGTTTCACGAAATAGCTGTATAAACAGAAACAAATATTTTTTACCCTTCTATGTCTTTTTGTGATAGTTTCAAATACATATCTAATTTTCTGCATGCTGATTTGAATTGAATGAAAAAGTCGAGAATAAATTGGAAGGAAACATATTCGAAACAGGGAATTCCAATCAATAAATTAGCATACAATGTTAAAAAGTATATATAAGAAAATCAATCACCGATCATAAAAATCAAAATCAAAACTGCTTTGTTAATTACGTATGCGAGGATTTGACGAGTTTTAGAAAACAATGATGAGTGTCTTTTTCTTTGTGAAACAAACACCGCAACGTAAAAATTCAAAAACGTCTAATTTCCCCCTCTCGCCCTCCATGAAATTGCACTTGCATAAAACCAGATATTTCCTGCAATATACATATAAATACAATACATGCAACATATACATCACTGAAACATTTGTTAAATAAAATGAAAATAACAAGTAATGTAAGTAGACATCTATGTGTACAGAATAATTTAAATACTCTTTCCTATCTTGTTGTACTTTTATAAACAAGTTAAACACATAAACGTAGCAAAATCTAGTCAACCGTACAAATATTGCCATTTCGAATTTTACTTTCCCCTGAAAAATTATCACCCACTTACATTTATAGGACCAGACAATTTACATACGCGAGTTTTTTTTTAGTAAATTGTAATAAATTATGATGTGCGTGTATGTGACTAGACATGTGAGCAGATTTAACTACAAAATTGATAAAATGATAAAACACATTTATGGATATATACATTGATTAGCATTTAATATAACTACATGCCAGTTATGAATACACCTGATGTGAATGATTTCATAAATGCAGTTGTAATAAAGAGCATAGCAATTAAGATGAAAAAAGACTGCATCAAATTATGAACTACCGAAACAATATCAGATAGTATGCCAACGAAACAATAGCATAGGGACTCAGATTTATTACAAGCAATTGTTATTGCCTTACATAAGATATATAAGAAATTTATGAATAAGAATATTGCTTATATTTGTCAGTTCTTATATATACATATATACTATAACAACCAACAAATAACAATCCATAATTTGATTATTATAGACTATTTTGTATTGGAAAATAGGCGACTGATTCTTGCTGGAGTAAAATAACATTCATTGTAATACTGAGCCCAAGTAACGAAAAGAAACATATATCATATTTTAATAACTAAGTGAAGTGCGGCTATATGGTAATCGAGTCAATAATATTCTTGTCCTTCTTTCATAACTTTGAAGTTTACCTTCCTCTTTTTCTTGTGCTTTTTATGCTGCTGGCTCATCAATGGAATCCAGCTAGCCTGAGTGTGGTTATCTGTCATGCGACAAGATTTGGAGGAGTATTTTGTAGAAAGGGAGCTGCTGTCAATTTTCTCGTTGAGAATGAACCAAATTGACAGACTTGGCTATCGAACTATTTGCGAACTCTGTATTCTTGAGAAGAGTATTTTCTAATGCAGCTATCAGAGTCTGTGCTGCTAGCGGAGGCTGCATTTCAGATATTATTATTATTTATCTCTCTGTATGTCATAATATGCAACGACAATTTGTTACATTTTTACAGTGAAACGATAGAAAAATTTGTGAAATCGTCATTCGAGAAATGGTTTCAAAACGCAAATGATGAACAACAATTGCATTGCAGATACAGAATCTTTTGATAAAAATTTTATGTTCTTATACATTATTGAAACAATTCACATATTTTACTTAGTGTATTTTTAAATAATATATGCTCAATAAAATTTCTTCGTGCTTACAAAAGTGACAATTAAACAAATAATTACTTCGGTACAAAAATGTCAAAAAGATAATTTTACTTACAATAAATAAATAGACCTGTTGTATTTTGAATTGTTACTTTTCCAAACACGAAGCGATGTATAAAATACCTATAAAATGGCAATATTAGTTATTAATAAATAACGTCAGCAAACTAATCCCTGTGTAGAGCATTTATATGATACGTGAGGAGATAGAAATTCTCTAATCATATCAAATAATCAGATATCGTTTGAATGTGGCATTACTGAACAACTCGCATCTACATCGATCATGATAATATGGTGACATTACATGTTAATCGAAAAATTAAATACAAAAACTAAAGCAAAGCGTAAACACAATAATACCACATCCAGATTTGCAATTATTATAAAAAACTGACAAATATTATAAACAGACATAAAATTTAAACGTAAACACCTCCAGATTTTTCTGCTGCTAATATAAAGAAAATAAAATCTAATAAAATTTAACTGTATTTAATATGATTATTATGCATTCCCCAATAATTCATTATCTTGATTATATCAATACACATTTAACGAACATAATAAGTTTCTAATAAATATTACTTCGTAAAAGAAATGAAATGTGACAAAGAAAATTCATTAAATGAACTCCAAATTTCGTTAAAAAAATCTTTCACGAAATAATATTTATGTATGCGATTATTATCATACAATTATTACATATAGTGAAATTATGGCAAAACACAAAATTCTTTTGTTAGTCATTATTCATGAAAATTGATTATGATTATCGTGTTTTGTTAATGTTTGCAGTATTGCGTTAAGTTCCTATAATTTCGAATTATAGCGCTAATGTTTCCTCATTACAGCTATAATGCAAGCTTTGTAAATTTTTATATAAAAGGCACTGGACAAAAATCAGAACACTTATAAAACGTTCAAAGTCAATGTATACTAACCTCGGAATTAGAACACTCAGATGTCGGTGGTCCATTTAACCTTTACTGTTCAGAACTGATGCAATCTCCACTACCTGCAGTCTAAAACGAAAATATTGAACATTAATTGTTTACTCATTTAATTAATTTTGCTGGTATACGAATGTTCTTTATACCTTCAATTGTGTTGCTTCTTCCTGAAGTTGTGCAACCAAAGAACGCAACTTAGTGACTTCTGCATCAAGCGTTGACCTTTTATGACATTCAGATTGAAGTTCTTCTATCAAACGTTGATTCTCCTGTAATAAGAACTATTAAAAGGAGGTCTATTGATATCTTATTATAGAATAAATTGTTTGAAGAGAGGATGTACCTCCAGCAGTTTTTCTAACACTATTAATTCACGAGTATTTCCTCCACTGGGAATTGTTTGTGGTGTAGATCTAAGAGCCAATAATTCGGGATTGGCCTGTTCTTTATGAGATTCAGCATCTTTTAACCTGGCTTCCATTTCTGTTACCTTCTTTTGTAACTGTGAACAGATCGACAAATTTTCCATCTATTTCGTAAACTTCTCTTTGATTTTGTAATATTCTATTTAATTTAAGAGATGATCAATTACCTCGATCCTAAGATTTTCAACCTCGACCTCCTTTTCCCGAAGTTGAGCCTCCCACCTTGTTTCCTCCGATTCTACGTGACATTGGAGCTTATTCAGCATACCTTCCTGTAAGTGAAATAAATGTTACACGAGCGTGTCTTAAATAGAACAATAATACAACTGCTCACGATATTTTACTCACAGTAGCCACAATAATTTGCTTGTAATGTGAAACCATGTCCTGCAAATTTTTGTTTTGTTTCTCTGTATCTGAACGGGTACCATCGTCCACATTTTTCTTCTTTAAATCAACCAAAAAGGTGTTAATTTTTTCTTCGAAATTGCTAAGCCATTGGTCGTGCGATTTTTCAGATACTTTTATTTCTGGGAATATCCTCAACAAGAAAGCCTTTGTTAATTCTTCTTGTTCGAGTCTCACTTTCTGTGCAACCTCCTGATAATAAATGAAACATATTTTATTCTCTCTCGTTTCATCAAATGCATTAAATAAGGCACTTGCGATATACAAAAGGGCTAGCTAAATAAGATATGAAAATCTACCTTTATAGCTTCTTCAATGAATATTATGCTATCACAAAGTGTAATATTCGTTGAAAAAACTGTAAAGGCAGGTTTGATCATCTTATCCGACTAGGTCTTTTCTAACATCATTTGAAGATTCTCATCTGTTGAATTTTAATATAAATGCGTCGATCACAAACGAGAAAGGGATTATAACAAATTTGGAAAGACTAGAAACGGACTAGACTAGATAAAATGGGGACTTACATCAAAGTTTTGCACATCACTAGATTTAACACGCGACTCAGCAGTAGAAAGAGCATTCATCACTTTCCAGTTTTTCTTACGCAACTCCTGTTTTAACCGTAAAAAGATAATCAGTATATTATAGCTTGACAGCTATTACTTTACGTAAAAACAAATATAAAAAACCTTAAGTACTAATATCTTGAAATTAAAATATAAAAATAGATTGGCAAAGTGATGGAATCGATTAGGGTGATCGGTACACGTATAGATCTTTCTTGCTGATTACAAAACTTCCTCTTAGCTATCGACTCTATTTCCGGTTATATTGTTACTTACATTATTTTTAATTCTTTGATCTTCTAAATTATCATTCAGAAGGGTCACACGATTAAGTTGACAATTCACGTCACTTTGCAACATGTCGATTTGAGCATTCGATTGTTTCAGTTCTGCTTCCTTATTCATTAATTCTGTCTTTAAGGCATTGAGTTGACTCTCCTTTTGCGCCAACCTTACAAAAAACATTCGTTCAAAATTTTCTGAAAGTTAAACTATAAACTTCTACGATTTTATACATACAGATTAGCATGATCTACAAGCTGCACGTTCTTCTGAACATTATCATCGATTCCATTTTCTTTGTCTCCTGTAGCTGGTCGCTCACTGATCGTGGCTAATTTGGACGACAGTGATTCATTTTCTTCTTGCAATTGTTTCAGTTGTTTTTGCATGTCGGTAAAATTCGCCAACTAAAGCATAAGTAAAAAATAATTACATTCTCATTAAATGATTGCGGTCGGAATTTCTGTCTATGTCGAGAATAATACCTGCGTAGAAAGTCTGTTGTTTTCTTCTTGCAATACTGCGTTTCCATATTGTAACTCTGTTACGGCAAATTTATTCTCGTTGCTCTGCAACCTTTCTAATTCAGCAACCATTTCATTTGACATTTCTTTCGCGAATACAGCTTGGGCTTCTTTCAACTCTTCCTTTAATTTCTGTATTTCAATCTGGCAAAGAGACAAACTTTCAGCCGTCTTCTCAGATTCAGCTTTCACAGTGCTTAATTTCTTTTGCTCGGCATCTAATTGCGCCTCCAGCTGTGCCACATGTTCCGTGGATTGTCTTGTGACAACCCGTAAATTGTTCAGCTCGTCTTGTGATTTCTTGACCTCCTCTTCCTTATTCGCCAGTGCTATTTTAAGAGCTGTAATTTCAGCTGCTTCAGATTTTGCTTCATTCATAGAGGCCGACAATTCGGATTTTAGTTTGCCCAGTTCGGTCTGAGCTTTAGTTAACTCTGCTTTCAACGAAGAAGCATCGTTAGCCTCTGTTTTAGCGGCATTTAATTCTGATTGCAACGAGTTAACCTGTTTTTGGAGCTCTTGTTCGTGACGATGAGCACTTTTTAGTCTGTGGTCCAATTCCGTTTGAGCACAATGAGCCTCCTGTAGAATTAAATATATTTAATTCGATTGATTTGATCCTTTGATCGCAAAAGAGTAATGTAATTTCCCTTACCTCGAGTTGTCTAGCGACATCTTGTAATCTATCGCTAGCTTCCTTGAAATGTTGTAGTTGTCCTTCCGAGTGCATCAATTGGCCCTGCATAAGCCCCAATTGTTGCCGTAACATTTCTATCTCGGCCGTGCTACTATCACAGGTCACTTGCAATTCGCTTTGCATCTTTTGTACTTCTACATGCTTTTGAGCTATCTGTGCTTTCAACGCATTCTCATTTTCACGCATCTTTGCAAACTGAACCTCCATTTGCTTTCTCTGCGTTATCAGTTCCTGCTGCAAATGACCTTGGGTCTGTCCCTGGTCCTCTTGCATCTTATGAATGATCGTAGCATTCTCGTTCACCTTAGTTTGCAGCTGTTCAATCTGCCTAGTGAACCCTTGCTTTTCAGCAGCATGGCTTTCCAAGATGTGCTGCATACGTGTATGTAAGGTCTGAGCTTCCGTGACCTTGGCGTTTAGAGTTTCCTCTAACTGTCTCACGTTAGCTGATAATCGAGATCTCTCTGAATTGAGCTCAGATCGCAATTCCTTTAGCTTATTTTGAAAAGCAATATTGGCTTCATGCTCGTCAGCAAGAGCTTTTTCTTTTTCCGCCAATTGCTTCTTCAATTTAATAACGGGGTCTGCACGACCTTCTGTCCACTCTGAATGTTCTGATGGATTATCTAACTGTTTATTCAGAAGTTGATCGATCAGAATTTGGATTTCAGAACGGCTAAGTTCGGCTTTCTGTACTAAAGGCATCAGAAGAGATACATTAACAGCGTCTTTGTCTCCTCCTAAAACAAAAAGACATTTTAAATAAAAAATGTTTCTGCACACGTTAATAAAAATCAATTTACAATAAAGAGTATAATATTCATATTACTATGTTTAGTACGATTTTCTTCTATTAAATATATTTTATTTTTTATTTTATATCTTAGACAATTCTAAAAATTATTAGTTAGATGAATGACTATTTAACATAATGTTACATTTAGTAAATAATATCTAAAGTATGCAACGCATATCTTGACATAACCTTGACAGTAGGTCATTGACCTGTCAAGAGGGAAGGGGAACTGATCCTACCTCAGCCACATTCCATAGCACTACTGAAGGATCTGCTTTGATGTACTTAAAGTAAATTCTTTGTAAAACATTCTCGATTAATTTTTAAAAGACATTATCACAAACTGAATAAATATTTAAATTTTCTGACCAACCAAATTTTCTTAATTTTTTATTACTTCCATAACAAATACTTTCACGCAATAATTTAATATAGAACATCATGATTTTAGCTAATTTTTAATTGAACTTTGTTTAATGTTAATTATTTCAGACGATATTAGTAAATGTTTTCTAAAACAGGTTATAAAGTAACTTACCAATTTGTGCTAGAATATCATTCTTCTTTTTCGTCTTTTTAGATTCTTTAATTAGAGCTTGAATGAGTGGAGCAGATTCTTTAACCACTTCTTTTGTATCCCTAACAGGTGTTTCTTTGTGTTCCTTTGTTTCTTTTGGAACATCTTTGTTAACAAGTGGTTGGGCATTAACATTTACAGTTGCTTCTTTTTTCTCTTCTTTCTTCTCCTCCTTAACATTCTCATCTTTCTTTTTCAATGAATCTTTCACATTTTTCTTCGTTTTCGTTGGAGTTTCCTTGGGCGATTTATTTACAACTGGTTCAGACTGATTGAGTTGTTGCAAATTTTCCTTCTGTTTGGTAAATGAACATTGAAATATATGACTTTATAAAAAGGACTGAAATTTACATGGAAGCTTGTAACAAGTATACAACAATAAATTTTGTATTCAATTAGTTATTAATAAAATTACGCGTAAATATATAATACAAAAAGAAAGAAAACAAAATAGTAAAACATCTATATATGAAATTAAAGGTGTTAGAAAAGAAATATAAACTCATCACAACATACAAATTTTCAACTCCCAATTACTTGAATCAATTATGGACTAGTTGACAGATTTAGTACGTATCCGAAATTTGAAAAAACCCTTGCTAATATTAAATAAGCATTAATACTACTTAATGTGGTTTTTAAACGTGTTACAGAAGCAGCAGCCAATGCAAAATATGAAAAGTGAATGAAATGCAGATGAGGTAAAATATTCTACCAAAAGCAATTCACTCACACTGTGACTCCGTATGAGTTCGAGGTCGTCCTTTGGATGAATGAGGTCAAAATGATTAGCCTCTGCCAAGGGGGGTTGTGAAGGACTTAATTCAGTCACAATAACCAACGGCTCATCTTTATTTACAAGAATTGGCTTTACCTTTTCAGACTTGCCTTTCTTCTTACTTCCTTTGCTACCCTCCTATGATTCCAATGTATATATCAAATGTTTTTCCCATGTATTACAAAGAGTAACAACAAAGAAAAAAATATTGTTTATCTACAAAGGTATATCTATAACCTCACATTATATAGAAATGGACAAATAAAATTACTACTAACTGGATAGAAAGTAGAAATACTTTAATGCAAATAATAAGGAGTAGAATTTTTTATTTAGTTTATATAGAGTTATAACTTATTTGTTTTTCACCTTGAAACTGAATTTATGGTGATGTAATGGTAAACATAAGAACCTGCAATTAATAAATCTATTGCTTATAAGATGTAAAATATACGCAAAAATTTAGAATTTATTTAGTTTTATTATTAATGATTAAGCAAAATTCAAATACTATTATAATCTGTGAAACAGTTATTTATAGAAAATTATCTTCACATTCTAGATCTATCTTCCACAACTGTTTATAAGAAAAAATAAAATAAGTTAAAAGATTGATAAGTAATGACCTGTATCAAAGCTGATGAGCTGTTACTCTATTTAACTTATTTTATCAATTTACGCTCTCATTTTTATTTTGCTTGATGATCAGTACATTTATCTTATTTCCAAATTTATGAAATACTTATTGAGGTTACATATACATTATGCATTTTCATGTTATCAAAAATCCTAATAACTAATTCAATATTTTTTTAACAGACTTACCAAGTCATAACTTCAATTTTGCAAAATATATTTAAAAATATATTATATAAAGTAATTCAGAGATCTATAAAATCATCATATAGAAAATACTAGAATATATCAAAAGATAGACTGATATTAGGTGCAAATAGCAAGTGAAGATCACCAAACAACAAATGTCCCGAATTTCCATTTAGAAAATGTATTTTAAGAAATTTTTTATAAAATCCAGATGTCCATTTAAATATAATGTACACAAAACTGTAATAATGATTTCTATGCAGATTTTACAAATTGCACAAGGGAAAACATTATTAATTGGGATCTTACATTGATATATTATAGGAGTGCACAGTTATTATGCATTAATTTACATTAAAAAAAAAACACACAATAATTGTATACAAAAGTAAAATATTGGGCCACAATTATTAATAAGGATCAAAAACAGTTTATTATCCACTTTAAAAAAATTAATAAATTAAGCAGATTATTATCGTATGTGAGGTAACTATATTAATTTACACACAACAATTTACTAACTATGCATGTAAAAGCAATGTTATCCATTATTAAAGAGTTATGTAAATAATCAATCCTTTAAAAGTGTAATACCCATAGAGAAATGTGATACTTCATGAACAGAAAGACTGTAAGTGATATATGAGTATGACATACAATATGTGAGCATACCATGTTTCATGCATGAAATGTGTGAAAACACAAGGATACAAAAGCATATGTGTGTATTTCAATTTTTATATAGTGACCAAGAACACAAAAATACTTAACATGCAGTAAGCACTTTGAATATAAAAAGAGTACTAACCACTCTTAATGTACCAATGATACAGTTCACTCAAAATTAAAGAATACAATATCACTTTAAAAAATCGTGAAAATTAATACAAAAAATAATTTGAATCATGTCTAATAGTTCTTTAGATCGATTGCCTTTATTTTTAATACTAAGTGAATAAACAAAGTTACTTTCACTGTAATTCGTTTGAAATAGTATATTATTTGAAATGCGATTTCAAAATGATTTTTCATTATAATAAATAATTTTTTATGTAAATACATATAAAAATACATATATACAAGTATGCACAGGCCGATTATCGCGGAAACTATCGAGAACACAAAGCATTTTTGAATTTAGATGATGGAAGAATAAACTGTTCAGAGTTAAATTTTCTATGCTATTAATTTAAAAGGTATAAGAATTAAATTTTGTTTTGAAGAATTTTATACATATTTTTAAGATTGATTTCTGTGTAAACATTGATTTATACTTTCAATAGCTTCCAATGATAATCGACTTCAATACACTTAGAATGGGCACACTATACAAAAAGAAAATTAAGAAGATAAGATCTTACCCGCAGTAGTGGCTCTAGAGGCAATATTTGAGGATTTTCCTCAAATTGTACATGTTCTTGTTTCTCTTCCTTATCATCTTTCTCCTCTTTCTCTTCTTTCTTCTCTTTCACTTTTTTTCCTGCCTTATTCTTGTGTTTCTTTTCTTTACCTTTATCTTTCTTACCTAAAAGAGATAGTAGTTATATAAATACATGATAGGTAAGTTTTTCCTGAAGATATAAATAAGAGTATCTCTTAATGATAGTGTTAAGTGATAGTCTTCTGTACCTAATAAAAGATCATCGGGCAGTTTTCTCTGTTCAGCTATAGCTTCTTCATAGGACTTCTCTTTTATACCAAACATTGATACTAAAACAATAACTGCTGCCGAAATGACTACAACTGCTACATATACCAATCCTGTCTGGACATCCATTTTGCCAATGTCTACCTATTAAAGTAGAATATCAAGACATTCTTATTACCATTTATTATGATTGAACAAGATATATAAAGGGTGCTTTCAAAGTTCTATGAATTTTGTTTTGTTATTTAATCGACATGTTTATCATCGATTAAGAATCTTAATTATTTAGTTTATAGCAATTATTTGTTCGATATACTTGGTGCAAAGTTGTGAAAATTATTAAACAATAAAAGGAGACATAAAAAAACTACCACACAGCATTTTTAGGCTATGAACAAAACAGTTGAGAAAACTTTTAAAGAAAATGCATCGAGAAATATGATATTAATCTTAAAGAAATCTGAATGAACAAGAAAACTACAGATAATTTTCTAGAACTTTGAAGATGTGCTCAATAGTTTAAAATCATATTATTTTGCCACTATAATAGAGAACATTCGATTACATAAAACTTTATGCCTTTTAAATATGTTATGCGGTTCTTATCACAACTTAGTCTGAATAGATTTGGAGTAATTCCAATTTTTCTAATGAACCTTTTTTCGCATACGACACTATCACCAAATACAATATTCTTTCTTAATATTTCTTTATGCGCTTTAATTCACCGAAATAGATATTATTAATTAAGTTCGCAGTATTGAAAGACGTTATTTTCGCGAACGATTTTGAACATTCCGGAAAGTTGAACGTACTATTGCAGTATAAAACGAAGTACGATAAAATAATCTAAGAGGTGAAAGTTTTGGGAAAAAGCATTGTGAAGATGACATATGGATGACAATCGGATCATCGACACAATCGCCGGAGATGAACCGAATTCCTCCACGTTAAATCGCATATAGGTAGAGCCGGCGAAATGATTTGTATTAAGTTAACATTCTATTAAATCAATGGAATTCGCTGGTTCTTTAAACTTACGTGGTCCAGTAAGAATATTTCCAGTAAGTTGTTTCTGCCAAGGAATGTAAAATGAACAACGTGCTGTGTTTGTCTACAGAGAATCGCGATGAGAATTCACGCACAACGATTTCTTCTCAAGAATTATGGCGGCCGGACGTACAGACAAGTATACGTGTTCGAAGCCACGCCTATCAAAACTTGTGTTTTCTGATTGGTGGTGAATGTTGCCACGTATGCAAAACACTGGCATAAACAAGAATGAAATTCATCCACGAATTTTGTTAATTGTCGATGACAATTAACCACGGTGAATAATTGATAACCTAATTTAATTCATGGCGACTGACACGTTGCACGACACACATGAAACGGTCGATACGTTTGTGTGACACTATGTCACTTTTCTACACTAAGCTCATGTTGTCCAACTTAATAAAATATTTGGTTCGATCACTTTTCTTACCGCATTACAAAGACAATACATACGGGCACATTGTGATACGGGTTGTCTGGTTTTCCTCGCGTAACTCATTACGTACAGACTATAACTCGAAAGCTATTAAAAACAATATTCTTTATTTATGAAACATGATAAGATTTTTTCTATAGCATACGTAATACTTTTATGATATTTATTACAAAAAGTATAGATAACAATTTCTAACGCTTTTTAATTAGCTTGTAATATTTATATAATTTTTAATATAATTTATTCATTGTTTATATTGTTTTCTCATTTATATTGCCACGAAGAATGAAAAAGATGCAAATTATTGCTGTGAGAATATTAATCTGTTCAACATTTATAACTTAATAATAAATGTTTTCTAGATTTCAACAAGATATTTTTGTTAAATAAAGAAAGATATGTGTATATGTACTTAATTTTATTATTGTTTGTAGATTTTTTGTAACATGTAAAAAAATATGTCTTCATCCCCATACTTTCATAGTAATATATGATATCGATTGTATTGCATTTAATAAAAATTGAATTGGAATACTTATTCGCTATTCTAGAAATAATATGAAAATTATAAATTTATTACGTAACGTTAATTATATCATTAAACTTTGTTTCAACAAATAGTTATTTAATGCTCTCTATTTATACAATCTTAATCAATTTTTATTATCATGTAAAACATTTTTAACAAACCGAATTACGCGTTATATACTTCTAATATAAGCTAATAATAATAAGATAAACGCACGATGCAGTGAAAGATAATTGGCATGAAATGAATATCTAGAAATTTCCATGAAATATGCCATATACTTTGTCGCTTTCAAATTTGTAAAAGCATTGGCAGTATTCCGAAATTATTGTACATAAATTATTTGTTCGCATAAACAGTCGGTTTCTTGAATCTACGATCCGAATATTGTTGTTATAGTGCATATCAATAAATTATATATGCATCTTGCAAGACATCATTTATCATTCAGAAACTTGACTCCAACATATACGAAAACGATCTCTTGCTGAAGATTTCATCTTGTTGTTATAATAAAAAAACATTTCGGGATTACTTTGGGAATGTTCATGCAACAGCTCGAGCTTCGGGTAAAAAGCTCTCCCAAAATTTAATGATTTGATTTTGGTGTAGCAACATGGATTCTAAATATTCTGTTAACTGTTTTTTAAAATCTTCTACTCTTCCCAACTCGAATCGCTCAACTTCTTTTTTAATCATTTTCGAGATATTATCAAATTCTTCTTGACCTCTGTCAACTTTTGCTTCCCACTCGATAACTTCGGTAGCAGCTTGGCTTGTTTTCTCAGTTCTACCAGATTGTTCTAGCCTTGCTTTCTGCTCCCGCTTTTTATTTAATATCATTTGAGCATGTTGTCGATTTTGGAAAACTTTTACTCGTTCATGAAATACGTCCTAAAATTAGCAACACAATGTTAAGTTAAATATAATGTCATAATAGTACACTAAGATATAACTTGATTATTGACCTTTATTGCTCCGATAAGCGCGACATAATCTCTTAACATTTCTCCAAATTGGTAGAGATCGCTATTGCTTTGTGCTTTTCTAACCACTTCTATTTTCTCCAAAGTCTCAGCCAGCTGAGCTAATGCCCTTCCTAAAGACGCACCTGGTTCTCCATGACCAAGAACAGCAATAGATCTTGCTGTTGCACCGGTACACGTCGCTAATTCTCTTCTCTGATTATTTAAAGTGTCAACAGCAGAATGTAGTGCGCGTAATTGTATATCAAGGGAATCAATTTGTGAAGTCTTTTCTTCAAACCACTGTGTAATAAACGTGTAAAAAAACGATGTCTCAATTCACATACTTCTTTTTACAAAATTGTATGAGAATAATCTTTTTGTTTTTACCTTATCAGTTTCATCCATTTTGTACGTTATCTTGTTAACAGTTTCTCCGACTTTGTTAAAAAGTCTCAGTACTCCTTTGCCGCTAAGTGCAGATGTATTGGTAGCTTTAGGTAATTCCATATCTATTTAAAAAAATAAAATCTATTCATGGAGATCCACTTAATAAGATGCTGTAGTTTTTGCTATGATATACCTGCTTCTAAAAATTCTCTGAAATCAGGATCAACACTGAGCACTGGATGAGCTGCAGTTCTATTTAAGTATCTTTCAAGTGCAGATCTGCGTTTTTCAATAAATTCCGTGGAGCTGTTATTCTGCTCCTGACTCTTATCGCCTGACATCTTAATCTTAGTTGTTCCTAGTTGAATAATTAATTACAAATCCATAAATAAATTACATGAATAAAGAGATTTAAACAAACCAATGCTCGTACCAATAACACTCTTTTCTGGAGCAGGAGGAATTATTCTACCACTTCTAAGGTATTTGTCTGTTAATTTGTCATGGAGACCAAGGAAATCACTAAAGCGTCTAATGACACTGAAATTTCGTTTTCTAAATATTGGCATATTTGTTTTGGTTTCAACTTTGTAGGCAACATAAGCCCCCATACCATCTCCAATTTTCTGAGGAGATGTTACTGTAATTTTCAAAAATACATCAGATGAATCTGCTGCTACCTATGAACAAATATAATACGAAACTCTATAACTTCACTTCTAAGAATTATAATTCTCACGCCTTCTTGAAATATTTAATACTTAAATGTATACCTCATCCACCGATTGGCTTTGAATAATATTTGTTGATAGTACATCGGCATTATCATTTATGGGTACATCATGAAGGTCACCTATGTCACTACCCATTGGACCTAATGGTGGGCTTAATGGTCCTGGCGCAGGACTTGACACAGAAGAAAATGAATTTTCTTCGGGTGCATCTCGCAGTGTCAACTTTGGTAGTTCTGCTTGCGCTGTGGAAATCCCATTGTATGGAGATGTATCTTCCAATTGGCTCTGATCCTACATAGAAATAATATTAAGCAACATAACAATATATCAACGATGTTTTATATTATATGAGATTTATTTCTAATGGAAGGAAATGTTTTTTCGTTTGTTAAATCCAAAAATATTCGAATATTGTTAAATCGTATAATACTGTCCAGAAATAGATAAGTAGATACAGTCTAACTGTAAAGAAACGGTAAAAATGTCTACGAGTGTAAAGGGTTAAAACAAAGTAAAAGCAATTTTCGTTTCAATTGATTGTTTCTGAAAACGAATAAGATATCTTCTGCACTGATTATAAAAACAAATGAGTCTGGTTAGTGTAGTGCTTAGGTCGTGAAGTTTCCATGCACATGTGTAATAATATTATAAAACATACTTGTACAGCTGACGCGAAAATATCCTCATCATCGTCGTCTAAATCGTCGACTTTCGCCTCGTTTGAGTCGAAAAGCGGCGGAGATTCTTTAATATCAGCCATCTTAACGATTCTGTCAATCTACCAAGAAACTTACTGGGATCGGCCCCCTAAATAATGAATGCCAACGTCAATCGTTATGTATATGGCTATCGTGTTTCTCACAGTATTCGTGTATTAGTGCGTTACAAACTTTTCAATTTAACTGGTACACAGATTACGCGCGTTCGCGTAAAATTTTGATATTAAAATTTTCAACTATGTACTATTATTTATAATAACGAAAATGTTCACTGCCAAAGTCGGTTTCTCGCACTTGAAAGCTAAACCTACATTGTGTGTACGCACGAAGAATTATTTTATTTACGGAACGTAGAATAAATTGTTTGTCTAGTAATGAATTCATAGCGGCGCATTCAAAATCTAGAAAAACTAAATTATTTTTTACACGCTACTATTGATGTATAAATAATTACTTGTAATATATCAGCATTATGTTTTTCGCATAAGTGTAATCTCATCAAAGTTTCACGAACTTAGATATTTTTTTAATACAATAATAAAACTATGTTTGTGTATACAGAGTATAGATAATAATGGTCGGACTGTGCCGATAACTTTCCCTATGAAATTCGAACTACGTAAAGCATCTTTTTTTCCAAACAATTCTACATAGATCGCAGTTCTAGCTGTCTAGCATTATCTAGTACATTTAACACACAGCACGTACACAATGTTTTTACTTACATATTCATAATTTCCATGATTTTATATGTGTTCCAGATAATATTTGAAATTTCGATATTATCGAACGGTTTTTCCGCCGAATTGCGAAGCAAATAAAGTGAGATATTCAACGTAAAACATATATGCGATTGTCACTTGTTGTCACTTGACAGACAAAGTTTACAAAAATTGTGAAGGATTTTAAAAGTTATAAGCTATGAATTTAATGTCCAGAGAAGAAATTAATATCAGACGACTTTTAGCGAGATGCGAATTAATGGCGAAGGATGATTCTCATAAAGATTGGAAACTGGAGAAGGTTGACAAATTTATCAAACATATGTTGTTTCACTGTAAATGTTATTTAAACGTAGCACAGTTTATTATACTTATATTTTTTAATTGTTTCAGTATATCCTTGCTTTAGATGACATGATCAAGCAATTACAAACGTTACCAAGGTACTTCTTGAAATTATTATTATTATAATATTATTATTGTTATTTATATACATAAACTTCAATCAAAATAATTCATTTTCTTTTAGTAAACCAAGTAAAGATATTATGATGGGCTATAATAAACGAATAGATTTTTTGAAGGGTCTTGTAAACACAACGAAACTAACTAGTCCTGTGGATAGAGTGGCAGCAGTACAAATGCTATCAAAAAGTTCTACAACATTTAATGATTTGTTAACTTCAAATATAGCAACACAAATTCATCAGAAGACTACAGCAAAATATAATCGAGAATTACGAGCAGAATTATTTCATAGTGACAAAGGTAACTAAATGGTTTTATGCAGCTTTTTACCATTTACAATGGTAAAATTTTGTCCTAATTTATTTCTTCATATTGTAATAAATGAGAATAGTATTTAGGTAATCTAATTCAAATGAGACACTGTATATATAAAATAAATATTCTGTTACATTTGTGTAGGATCCTTAGACGATGGTGTAAGACAAAGATTGTCTAGTACAAGTATGCAAGATGAAGATTTAGATGTACTCTTGAAGTACAATAGAAATATTCAGGAAAAGATTGCAGAAAACATGTTATCAATGACCAGTAGCATGAAAGAACATGCACTGGCAGCAAATGCTATTATAAAGAAAGATATTGGACTCCTTGAAAGGTCTGATAAATTGACAGATGCTAATACAAATAAATTAAACACAGAATCATTGAAATTAAAAGAGCATACAACATCGTATTGGAGATGTTGGATGTGGGTGATGATAGCATTTGTTTTAGTTGTCTTCTTTAGTAAGTTACAATTTAAATATACAACCCCTTATCAGTCACTTTTCCATATTTACTGTCTGATAAACATAATTGTTATGTTTACTTAGAATATTTTGATCGTTACTTTAATGTAGTATTTATATTTTATTTTTCAGATATGGTATTATTTATGAAAGTTGCGAAAAAGAGAGTTTAAATAATAAATCTACAATTGTACATTTATATTTTCTAACATTGTAACAGATGTAAATGAAATACATATTACTATATGTATTGACAGTGCACAACTGTGAACAGTGTTCACACTTCACATGGAATCATTACTATTATGATTATTACGAACATGTCTACCATGATGAGTAACATACAAACACCTGCACCACCCAAAACTACTTGGAAACCTGGTAAATAATAAGAAATACGAATGACAATTTTAGTTTGATCTGTGATTATTATAATTGCTTGGTACACAATAATTATGTGCTATATGTATACTAAAACATATGTGTCTTTATATATCTCTCTTCCTGTTAATAAAATGTTTAAGTTAAAAAATGAAAAATTATTAAATCATTCACATTAATAAAAATCACATTAAACACGTCTGTTTAAGCATGAAAATTTCTATATCTATTACATATATTAATTACTTGTTACAACTAATAGTTAACAGGTGTCACAATTCTATGCTTCATCTTCCTCAATTTCTAATCGCTCGACTAGCAATATTTTCAAAAATTTCTTTTTCTACATTTAATTTGTTACCTTTTTTCAAGGTAAGGTCAAAGTCATGCGAGCATTGTATAAATACACAGCACAAAATGTAAGCATGCGTATGGGTTGTTTGTGTAATCACTTATTAAATGCAATAATAATTCTATTGACATGATTCTCTTTCTTAGACAGATGAACTATCCTTTGATGAAGGTGATCTCATTTATGTTTATGACAAAGATGTAGAACCCAATTGGTGGAGAGCAAAGTGTGGAAATCAAGAGGGTCTTGTACCTGCTAATTATGGTTGGTTCACAATTAGATTTAGAGTTTCTCTGTATTACGTTTTGTATATGCTAGTCAATTAAGGAAGGAAATGTATTCATAGTTGAAGAACAAGCTGAAGAAATTGAATTGCCTTTACATGATGCTGCGAGACGAGGGAATCTTTTGTTACTGAAGGAATACATAAAACAAGGAGTTTCGGGCACAGCTTTGGACACAGTGGGTAACACCTCACTTTATTGGGCTGCACGTGCTGGTCATGTAGATTGTGTAAAAGAGCTTCTAAGTTTGCCAAATCCCATTGTTAATGCTCAAGTAAGTAAATGGTAGTGAGACTGTCTTCCTTAGATTTAAATATATTAAATATATGCACATTTTAATCATAGAATAAAATGGGAGAAACTCCATTGCATGCAGCAGCAAGCCGTGGACATACAGATATAGTGAATTTATTATTAGAAGCTGATGCGGATCCAACAATAAAAAATAATGATGGTCTAGTAGCTGAAGAACTATCCTCCAATATATCAATAAAAAATATGATACAACTCAGTCGACAGCACTATGATAAAACATATGGATACACAGAGGATGATTACAATGATGATAGTGATTAAGGAAGTAGATCTTCATATTTCTATTCATCAATTGTGATTACTATGACCAAATAGTATTTTATTAATACATAATTATATAGTAATATAGGAATTAAGTTAATATTTAAAAAGTCATTTTTATTAAAAATTATTTATAATTAAATTAATATTTAATAATTATTATATAATACATAACATTGTCCCGTAAATTTTTTATTACCGTTTTTGTACACGTAATTAAGATTGAATAAACAATCGGTATAAGAAATTTACATACACTTGTACATAATTTAACAGTAATTTCTTTATTTGCATAAGTGAAAACGCGCTTGAATGCCTAATATCATACAACAATTTTTTCTATAAAATATCCAGAATTTTTACTTTTTATGAAGATTTATTATGAAAAATAAACAAATTTAAAAAAGGTTTAATACTGTTTATGTATTATATTTACTATACATGAATATAAAAATCAATACTTTTATTATTCCTAACATATTTGTAACAATTAAAGCAATAACTAGAAGTTGCACTCCATCTTGTTTTAATTGAAACATCCATTTCATTATTTTATATTTGAAACGACGTAAAACGATAAATGAGGAGTACATTTCAGAAATTGATCTGAAAGAAAAACTGAAGTGTAAAATATATATATCAATGTAGATATGTCACTCTTTTAAGGACACTATTTGGAAGTCATTCCGAATAACTCATTTATTCATATTTTTTTGTTAAACCATCTGTTGAAATCTAATCTCAATAACAATTGAGCTAAGTGTTCTCCACTAGGTTGTGCACGAACTCTATTCAGCGTTTTAGTCAGCCAGCACATTAAACTTTCAAGAGTGGCAGATAACGTTTTGAGTTCTTCTTTCTCGGTTAAAAGTAAGTTGCCTACTTCCCACATCGATGCTTGTAAGATAAAATCGTCGCAAAGTCGCAGCAAAAGTTTTATCAATTTATTTACCTGTTAAAGAATATTTAATAAATACGTAAATCATGTAATTATTAATAAATAACTGTTCAAATGTATCAATTAAAGTACACGTACAGGATTTTTACGTTCTGTTGTGCCTTCCAACAAAAATGTTTGAGACATAACATTCGCTAAAAAAGTAGTGTGTGCCTTTTGCACATCTTCAAAATTTCTAGTATTTTTCATATTTGTTTCCATTATAGTATATTGACTTTCTAGCACATCCACTTGCAGGTAGTATTGTAAATTATCAATAATAAATATTAAATTATTTCTTAGTTGTATTACACCTATATCGCTGAAATTTAGAAACGATAATAAAATAACGATTGGAGTAAAACATGTGTCTATATAATAAAAGTATCACAATCATATCTTACATGTTCTTATAATACATGTGCTCACTCCATAGATTCCACAGACCAATTTGAGTCTTCTTTACTCTCAATAGAAATCGAAATAGTATATTGTAATCGGCTAAAACTGCTGGACTAAATAATAATTGTAACGGCCATATAACTTTGTATTTTAAAATGATCATCCCCCATCCGCGCCTTTCTATATTTAATAAAAAAAAATTAGATTAAAAGTGTTTCATTATTTAAAAAATATAGTTGAAAATATAGTTTCTTCGCAAAACAAAATTATACCGATAGGATCTTCCCGCTCCTTGTCTGTAATTTCTGTACCATTTGCATCGATTTCATCGCTATCTTCCGGTGGAATTGGTACTAAAAAATTAAAACTCTCCATAGCACTCTCGTCGTTTAAGTGCAGCTTCCTTAATGCAATTTGAAAAGCTAAATTGATATCTCTGGAAGTATGATTTGTTGGCGGTTTGTTCAGTATATGCGCAGTCAGTCTAACAAATTCGAGAAACAAATCGCCTCGGCCCATTAGAAAAAAGTCTTTCACCAATTTAAGTTGTTGTACTAGTTGAAATTCCTCGACAACAATTCGATATAATAGTTCAGTCACGCAGGATTTAAATTCATCGATTATACGTTCAAATTTAGCGATATTAAAAATAGGGCTCTTCTGAAGTTCTTGAATTGTACGAAAATACTGGTATTCATTATCTCCCCATATAGAAAATTCGATCTGATCGTCTACTGCAAAGTCTATAAACAAGTAAAGACAACTTTAATACATTTATTTTGCATATTCATAATCATAGAATTTCGTGCAAAACAATTTACCTTTTTTTTGTCTTGGATCATTCCCAAACATTATGATAGTCTGTCCTATAGTCAAAATTTTAGTTGCCAATGATGGTCTTATGAAAAATGGTAGCATGTCTATTTGAATGCTGTAATCCCACATATCTGAGTTTAATTTTACGGTTTTTGTATCAGCAGCATTGTTTTTATTATCTGCCAGTATCAAACTGTTTTGTTCATTTGATGTTTTCTGGATGAAAAACTCATTGTACATGTCCTCCAAATTACCACGCAGAAGCCAACTTGTTAATTGATTGTAGAAAACAATATTTACACAAAGGGACATCCTAAATAACAACAAACAAGTTAGCAAGCAGGTCATTAAGATAATGATAACAAAGATCACTCACTTCTCCAAAGCTGCTTTTACTTGTGGAATACCAGTATAGGTATTCAAGTGTAAACATTGTAACAGTTTACAACCATGAATTTTTAATGCCTTTATCTAAAATAATGCGAAATTAAAGTATTTATCTACTATTTTTTTAGTTACTAATAACACGTGATATGATATTTCTGTAGACTCACTTCTCTTATAATGGAATTAAGAACAAAGAATAAGCCTGTATAGTTTTGGACACGGCATAGAATTAATGATAACGGAATATAACTGTTATGAAGAACTATATTCTCTAAATCAACAATTTCCTCGCGGAATGGTTCTAAAGCTTGATCCATTCCTTCGCAGAGAGCTCGCAGATATAAACCTTGAGGTAAACTTTCCAATTCTATAGAATAAAAACTAATATAAAATAATTACAGTCAGGAAGGTTAGATTGCACTAAAATATAGAATTTCATAAAATCTAATAAATGAACTATCGCATACCTTCACCGGATTTTTTAATATCGAATGTAGTATTCTCTTGAATAAAGTTTCTAATAACATTGCAATCCTCAACTATGTCCACTATTTTCTTAAGTAATGCACGCTCCCCGGGATGTAAATACTTTTCAAGATCTACAGTCTGAAAATGGTAAATTGATAATATGAATATTTAGAATTAATATACAGAAAGTTGCACCGGATCATTTTAACCTTACATTTGTCTCTAATATCTCTAAAACGTTGGTCGAACACCCCCATAATGACAGCAACAGCTCGTGCAACATTTTAGAAGCGTCTTTCGATACAAGGAGATGTTACTCCTTTACATCGAATGAAATTGCATTACAAGCTTAATATTTGATAGTAAACATACATTTTCTTGACATAAACTCTTATTTACTTTCTGCAAAGAAATTCGAAGAAATTACCCATGGTTTCAGTGCAGTGTTACCAATTCTGCACAAGCGATGGTGCTGCACCAAGTGAGAAAATAAGTATCAAATAAAATAAATATCCCAAATAGACATTTCTGCTAAGGTAAAAGTCGTTCAAAATGACCTCAGGAATTCCCCATTTCTGAATCGTTAGACATTTTTGAGACAAAAGAGACACCCTCTATATTCTACCTAAATACAACAATCAGTTAGTGAACTACACATAAGATGTGACAGTGTTGTCGGCTCTAAAAATACAATGCTGCCATAATTTGATCTTTAGTTCTACATTAATCCGATGCTCCGTTGGCAGCACTATACTAGGCGCACCTTATTCCTTGTGTTACCTACGCTGTAATGTGTCAATATTTAATGTCACCATCGGCCTTATAACGCAAATATAAAAATACGATACATAAAACAATGATTTTACGATATTTACCTTTACCTATTTTGTTATATTCACGAAAATCTATGGACTACCTTTAGCGTATACAAAAATGGAGATACATGCACACAAACGTAGCGTACAGTGTGCAGTCAAAATCAACATAAGATAAATGACGTATGGTTTGTCAATAACTTTAACACGAGATGCACTCTATTTAAATAACCCGTAAAAAGCAATAAAGAAAGTTGACAAACAGAAATAGTTACAAAATGAAAGTAATTTGCGCCGGAAAGAATTGTAAATACTCCTCGGAAACTGAAGACTCAACACATGTTATTTTCGTTAATTTTCCTAACGATGATATGTAAGTTTCATTAAGAAATAAATTTATTTACTTTGTAATTGTGGCTTAATTAAATGTTAATATCTCTATTCATTTTTACATTATTATAACACGCTGTATATTGCTTATGTATACGAAGAATTAATTTTTTTCAGGTCTAAAATATGGGCACACAACTGTGGCAGGACAGATCTTTTAACAAAGTCTAACGAAGAATTACATTTAAATTATTATGTATGTTCTCATCATATCGCAGATCACCATTATATGAACAAAACTGATCCTATTATAATAGACCAACATGCTGTTCCCACATTATTCGGATCAGACGACCTAGCAAAAGGAAATGTACAAAATATGTTTGTCAGAAATGAACAAATAGAAGCAGCAGATAACGTGGAATTAACAGATTGTGATATAGACGTTGAGATGGATCAGTATCAAGATATTACTATTAGATTTTCAAATTTATGCAGGATATGTGGAGGATCCTGTTTAGATGGTATAGAGATCTTCACTGAAAAAGGTTTAGAATTAAAAGTAAAAGAAAAAATGAATCTACACTTACCAATAAATCCTAATATGGAAGATTTAATGCCACAGAAGATATGTACCAATTGTTATGATAATTTGGAAACGGCGCATTTATTAGTTACAACGTCTTTAAAAACTGATATGAGATTGAAGAAGTTTCTAAATATCAAAGATGGAGTAGGTATATTAATTTGTTTTCAGATTGTAAATAAATAACTGAATATATTTTAATTGTTTTGCAGTTAACTTATTACGATAATAAATACGACGAGATAATAAAGATGTGTTCTTCAGAATTAATAGGCGAGATGTACATGAATAGAACAATTCATTCTATGTCTATAGAATTATCATCTAGCGATGGACAGGAAATGATAATGAATCAGGATGTGTCTACAAAATTGGATTACCCGCAAGATATTGAAAGAAAGAAAGCTAGCTCTCCAAGCAATATAAGGAAAGAAATGCAGTCCGAATTAAATAGGCTTATTGAATCGTACAGTGATGAAAACAAAGAAGATAGCTCTATAAATGAAATTGTAACAAACGATATACCAAATGGTATTCATGACATTGCATCTTTCCATTGTAAAGATTCGTTTAAAACTCGAGAAATATTTGAGAATCACAAAATATTATGCAACGGAGATGAAATAATAATAGAGAAACAGAAAGAAGTAACTAACAGTATAAGTATTAATGAATCATTGGAACTTTCTCCAGATAAATTATACGCAACAAGAGAAGACTGCAATACTAAAAATGACACCGATAATGTAAATACTGCTGCGATAGCGGAAACAAATAAGAAATGTGGTCACTGTCGATCTATTTACAGTACCAAAAAGGAACTATTAAGTCACATTGCAGAACGTCACGAAAGTCAACTATTATTCGCGTGCCTTATCTGTGATAAAAATTACGAGAAATGGTCTAGTTTAGACGTTCACGAAGCTACGCATCGAATAGATAAACCGTATCTGTGTGATTTATGTGGAAAGAGCTTCAAACACTCTAATAATTTAAGGGGTCACAAAAGAACTCATTTGGACGACTCGAAAAAGAAACGGCACGTCTGTGAAATTTGTGGGAATGCGTTTAGATCTAGGTAGAGTTTTAATAAATGCTGTTGATTTTCGAAAATGATACACGAATCTTTGTATTATTCAACATATGTGCACAATTTAGATTTCACTTGGGAGAACACATGAACCAACACAATGACAACAAACCCTACTGTTGCGAAAAATGTGGTAAAGCTTTTTACAAGAGGATACAGTTAAGACAACACAAATTGTCTCATGGCATGAATAAACATGTTTGTCCAATATGTGGAGCGTCTTTTAATCGTAAAGGAAACATGAATACTCACCTTAAAAGGCATAGTAACGGCGATGGAATGTACACCTGTAGTGTAAGTATGTCACTATTTCAATTGGTTCCGTGATTAAGAAAGTAACAAAAAATTGTTTTTATTTTTTCCAGATTTGCGCGTACAAATGTAAATCTATGAGCGAGTTAAAATCGCATCGGAAAAAACATACGGAGGACAATGTCATAATCAGTAACGAAAAAAAGTATTCCAATCAAACGGAATGGCAATGCAAGATTTGTAACCAGTTGTTTACCACGCGAGCCGATTTTCTAAAACATAAACGAACGCATAAAGAAGAAAGGAGCGTGGAGTGCGATATTTGCGGCAAACAATTGGCTACTAAAAATTCTTTGATTTATCATAAGAAATCTATGCACTCCATGGCAAGGCCTCACATGTGTCAGTATTGCGGGGAAGCGTTTGTTTCTAAAGAAGCGCGTCTGATACATGAGAGGATCCATACCGGAGAACGTCCTTACGTTTGCAAAATATGTAAAATGGAATACAAGTGTTCCAGCAATCTCAATCAGCATATGAAAATTCATTCGAGTGTTAAACCCTATAGGTGTATATACTGCGACAAAAGTTTCACGCGTAAGAGCGCGCTGATTGTTCACGTAAGAATTCATACCGGTGAGAAGCC
>CM052148.1:1363797-1381598 GCA_028455555.1 Augochlorella aurata
CAATACTTTATTTTGCTTAGATTGCCTTAGAAATACGCGTGGCACTCAACGTGTTAAACGAAAATAATGCGAACAAAGTATATATATATATATAGGTTATGGAATGAAGCAATACATGCGATATCTATTTTATTTTATCTAAATAAAATAGACGAGTGATAAAAGAAGAAATAGGAGCTTTGTTCGATGAACAAAGAATTTGCAGATGGAAACCAAGGACAGCGAGTATGAGCCATCCTGCTATAAATATCAAGATTGTATTGCTTAACTGTTATTACACATCTAATAGACGATGGAATATGATGCATAAACAGCAAGTATAAATACTGGAGCAGATAATTTTTGTAATTTGTTACTTCTTATCGCGCGAAACTGAGTAATATTCAAGATTTTATAAGCTGCTGGATAACACTACAGCCGACCATAGCTGTCTTCTTAGATGAATTAGGTAATTATGCGCAGACTATATTTTGTTACGATGTACCTGAACAGAAAAATGTTTCTGTAAACATTTGAATAAAATTCCAAAATCATTTTTACCTCGTCGATTTATCCTGTTTAATCATAGATGAAGTGAATGATTCATAGAGAATTAGTGAAACAGTTAGGGAGGAAAAAAGGGGTCAGAAAATATCACAACACCATTATTATATATAGAATAATACTCTTTATTGTTTTTGATAGTTTTTGTTGTTGTTGTTGTCCATATCGTGCGTTATTCTTTTACTTTTCATCAGGTTAATCGTTTTTGCGCTGCATTTTGTTATTCCCATTTTTGTTTTTCTGTTTATGCTGATCTCTGCTGCTGGTGTTTTTTGGTAAAACGGTATGCGATACAACTTCACAACTTTGAAACGAAAATTAAAACGAATGAAAAAGAAAAAATACGACGTGTCCGAACACTCGAGAACCGTGCGGTCCCGCGCGCCGTGCATTCATAGACCGCTTAGGACTAGAGTAATTGCGATTCTTGCTTCTTTTCGTGTTTCCTTTTTCGCTCCTCCTTTTTTGTCGTTTGCAATTGTAACAAATCGGCGACCGCTCGCGCGCCCAGTGACAAAGTCGCGAGCTCGCATATTTCCCTAGTTATTTGTTTTCGCACCCCGTCGACGACCCCCCACCCCTACCCCTCCGTTTACCGTCATTCACGTTTCGACGTTCCCCGTGATACGTTTTTTTTTTGTCTCATTTTGCTATACTTTTTTTTGTTCTTCTTTAGACGCGGTCTCGTGACACGGACGCGAGTTTTACGGTCGAGTGATCGGCGCACGTGCGAAGATACAACCGTGCATCTTAAAATTTTCCTAGCTCTATTAAAATGGCCGCACACGCGGCTCGTATGGCGAACGTACCCCATCGGGACGCATCGATTTTAGGCGATTACGGGCTGATTTTTCAATTTCCGATGAGCCGAGAATTATCGCGCGAACGTGCGCGAAAGACGAACACGTTCGATGAAGAGAAAACAACACACACACGGCGGGGGGGTTGGAAATAGGTCTCTACGGTGATCCATGTTTTCGTCCGACGTATTCCTAGCGAGTCGCCTGAAGATCGACGTGGTCCCTCGGGAACGTGCATTCGCTTCACGCGCCCGGCGCGATTTTCGATGCAACATCATCATCTCTCTCTCCCTCTCTCTCTCTCTCTCATCATTTTCTCGCGTCACCTTTTTTTTCCTTTTAATTAATTAACTCTGTCTTTCTGTAACCGTCTTCTCCGCGCTACTATTTACAATGTACAGTGTCGTGTGTTCTCACCTGTCCTAGGTACGCGGTCACGAATGGGACTCGTTCGTCTCGGTAAACCGTTTTCTTTTCTTTCAGTTCAACTGCATCCTACCCCCGTCCTCGGTTGTTTCGGACGACGTGTTCGGGACCGTGGCCGGCGACGCGCGGTCCCTCTCCCCTAAAACGACGGGAGAGAGGGACCCCGTGCTGCCCGCTGTTCGCGGTCGTTCGACGTCAAAAACGTAATAATAATAATATTAATGATATAATCGTAGCGATAATAATAGTATTAACCGTAAAAAAAAAAATGAAAGGCTCGAGGACGCTGGTTCGTTCGCGAGGCGGCCCACTCGAACTGTCGCTACACATCGGTTTGATCCGGGTTAATTGCTAACTAATTCTCGTTCAGATATCGTGTAATAGGAACTTAATCGTACGTCTTCGCGCCAGCCCAATTCGTTTAACTCTTCATAGGACAATGGGGTCGACACGCCTCGGGAATCTCTATTTCTTTAACCCTTCGACTGCGGGACACGCGTACGCACGCCCTTCGGAGCCTCCGTCTATATACGAGATGCGTATATACACGTGTCCGTCGGTGATTTAGAACATAAAATATAATTTTGTAATATATTATCCTTTTCTACAACTATTTCCGAGGAACGTAAACTGAATTTCATCGAGGAATGTTTCATTTTTGCGTTCATGACGTATTCGATTGGGTCGACCAGAAACGAATTGCGGCTCTTCAGCTTCTAGCTTTCACACAGACACCGATTTCAACTCAAATCAACCTATTTCGCACATAATTCACCACCGTCGCAATTTATTTCCGGGCAACCAATCGCTTGTTCACCTAAATACAGTAAATCCTCCGCAATCATCCCTCAACTTTTAAACAAAACCGTACAATTCAGAAAGAGAAGCTACATTTCTATAGCCACCTCTCCCCTAACTGTCCACTCTCAATCAAGGCTTCAGAAACAATCACAGAGAATTCACTATTATATCCAGCTTCAGTCGAAGGCTTAAAGAACCGAAGTGCAACAAAACTGACGAATAAAATCAACGTATCCCAATGCTCGAGGCCGCGGTCAAACTCGTGTCCCATAAGAAGTTAAGAGAACACAACCCCCCTAACGAGACCGCGCCGCGGCCGCCGTTATACGGTGGCAACTGATCGCTCCAACAAGGAGAGCGGGAGATTTGTCGAATAAGCTAGGAATCCCTCGCAGACTTGGCCCGGTTGGCCGTATTATCTAAACTCGACGAGCACGTAGAAACGTTCTGGAAGAGCTGCGCTATGGATGAACGTGGATGACAACAACGGAACGATCAGCTGCCTGTTTCGCGTACTCCGAGAGCCCCGGCGACGCTGCTAATCGTCGTTACGGTTGCACGTCTGTCGAACTGAATTTGAGTGGAGAAAAGGGCCTCGTGGGCCGCCCGCAAATTGCTAGCGCCGCCATCCGAACGACGAGATTGCGCGAGTCCCCGTTACCGCTTTGTATCACTTATCACGGTAAATATATATAATAATCTTATATATATACTTCTTGTTTTTATATATATATATATATATATATATATATATATATATATATATATATATATATATATATATATATATATATATATATATATACATGTATGTATATATATATAATATATAATATCTTATATGTATATTTTCTTCACATTATACCTATTATATCATCTTTTATTCTTCGCTTAAACGTACTTCTGCGCGTGCGCTATTTATACTATGTACAATGATTCCGTTTCACGTGTTACATCGTAGTCCCCGAAAAACTGTTCGTTTATACACCATTTGTCGTCAGAACAGAAGAAATACGCGCGCGCGCCGGCGCCAAAGTCGGAGACGCACGTGGTCCGCGCGGTTCGTTCGTCGTTCTCTTGCACGGTCGCGAGCCTAACGTCTGTGCAGAACGCCGTGGACTGTTATGCCAGGCGTGACTCTTCGGCCTCGTCCGCTGAGAGACACATATATCCCCCTTCCTACAGGTACTCGGCCGGTACCGTGTTGTACTCGAACGCGTTTCAACGCGGCTAAGGTACATCCGTGTAAAAGTACGAAATTATTTCTCGCCCGACGAGCCCAGCCTCCGTCTCCCTTCCCGTCGAGGAGCCGGGACACCCGCGCTTGGCACTCCGCTCGACAGCCGATTGTCGGACTGCCGATCCAGCGACGATGAGTATTCTCTTTTTTCTTCTTCTGTAATGCGCCGCGATACGCGTTGGTCCGTGCAACGGCCAAAACAATTTTCCCTCGCCGTAAGGGCGAGCGCGTTACGGACTACCAAGCTGATGATGAGCAGATCCAGGCGGAGGTCCGAGAGCGCGGAGTGGCACGCGCGAGACGTATCAACGCGATGGACGAAATTTGTTAACAATCTAGCGTACGCTGGTGAGGCTCGCGTGTGCCAACTGCTCTCCTCCGACGCGGTCGCTCTCTCTCTCTCTCTCTCTCTCTCTCTCTCTCTCTCTCCTCGCCGGCCTACCATGCAAGAAAACAACTCCGGACACACTGCTGTCAACCGCGAATATGTACCATTTTTCATAGAACGTTTCGCGCGCTTCTCTCCCTCTCTTTCTTTCTTCGTGTACATGTGGTTTGTGTATGCGTGGCTCCTGTCACACCGAAATTGTAGCTCGAATCGTAGGTGTACCGCACCGAGTCGTACCTAACGCGAGCAGGATATTCCCTGGTCTAGAGACCATAACAGAAGGATATTCTGCTCACCAGATACCTCGCTGATCGTTTCAATGAAATGTAAACAACCATCGTGTCCGAAACGCGCTGCTCGAAATGCTTCTTCTCGTATCTGTTTACGGGAGAACCGGTAAAAGATCGAGAGCCCGGAGAAGAGTCTGCGGGATTCAGAAAAGGAAAACCGAATTAGAAGATGGAGATCCGCCAGAGCTCGCGATTCGCGGTTGACAATTATTTCGACTTAGCGCGTACCGTTTGTGTATGCGCGTTTGCGCGTGTATCTGTGTGTGTATCTATATATACATCGAACTATTTAGCGTGTCTCCATGTACAGTCGTGTCGTTGTTTGGATCCTGTGTGTACGTATATGCTTCCCTGTATGCGAATGTACGCGTGTGTCCTGTCTCTGTCGGCTAAACACCGGGTTAATTACAGTTTAAATCATCCTCGTAAAACGTTATTATCTATCGGTCGTTTCTTTTTGTTCTCTCGCGCAATTAATCAGTCGATTTATACAGTTTATTTACTTATATCGTTCGTTAAATCGTGTATGTATATACGCGTGTGTGTAGGTATGTGTGTTCGTGTCGATGCTCGTGTCTCTCTGTATGCGTCTGCGTGTACGGATAGACTCGTATTTAAAGTTCGCTTAACCTCGATTTAAGTATAGCTGCTCTCTGAATGGGTTATTCTGCGGTTTAGTGGACGTTGAGGACGAGATCGCGCGCGCGGATCGCCGGTGTCCTCTTCGCGAAGCGCGTCTTGTCGAGTTTTAATTAAATCTCACCAAGTTCCACCCCAGGTAAATTTGGTCACCTTCGCACTATGTCCGTCGGCCACACTATTTTATACGTAATATAGTACATTTACGGGAGATCAGTGGCGCACAGTGGCCTTCGCGCGACGGTCCGAAGGGACCGGTAATCGTTAATCCCGATTTCTAAAATGCAGGTACATTTGTTTAAGCGTCGTGCGCCAGAACACCGGATGCGCGTGTGTCTCGACCCTCGAGCGCACCTCCATCCAACGAGGAGTGTCCTGCACCTTTCCCCCGGGCGGGGTACTCGGCTCGGTGTCCTGGCCCTCAAGTCGGATGGCGCCTGGATGGAGCCGCGTTCGATCACACCGTGTCCTGTCCACGACGTCAGGACGTATTTAGACTCCTCGACGAAGACTGCGGGCGATCCGTGCGAATGTACGCACATGGCTGTGTGTATACAGAAGTAAGCACCAGGGTGTAATCGTCCTAGCACCATATCGATTCTTTCTCTTTTCTATGTACGAACGCGCGTGTGTACAATACGTGTGCGCGCGCGCGCGTGTATCTCCGTGTCGTGTGTCTCTGTTTCCGTCAATAGGTGTTTCTCGCGTGTTGCATCGTCGTGTGGGTGCGTGTAAATGTTCCTCTTCTATATGCAGGTATGAGATGTGTAGTATAGGCCACGGCGGTTATGTCTTATAACGTGTAAGTGTGTACCGTTAGTGTAATACAGTGTATGGCATTGATTAATCGTCGGCTGGTTTCGTTTTTCCTTTTAATGTCTCTCTAATCCGAAGGAAAACATCGATCGATGGATACTCCTCCTACTTCGATTGGCTGTCACGAGCGACGCCGAGGACGCCGCTGAAGAGTTCTCAACGCCGGCCGGCTAGGCGAGCGATACCGAATCACATTTGCCAACACTCGCGAATTACGAACGAAGCGGAGAGGGGCGATGGTTTTTCCATTGATCGTTTTCGGCCGGTCTTGTCGCGTCAGCGTTGCCCGCTTAAACATTTTCGAGGAGAAGGCTATCTTGCATTCGTCAACCGCATCGCCGGCCCGGGGGCGTGGACGTTGAAAGCTCTGAGACTTTTCGTTCTATCTCGCTCTCTCCCTCTCTCTGTATCGGTCTCGCTCTTTCTCTCGCACACATTCATTCTGTCTCTCTCTCTCACTCTCTCTCTATCTCTCATTTCTGTCTGACGTGCCGGTGGCGACATTTCGAGCGACCAGGGAACTCATACGTGTGCCGCCGTACTCGCAGGTGCAACTGCAAAAACAGATCGTTTCGATATAGTATAGTAATTGGAGGCGGTTGTAGAAGCCGGTCGAGGACCCGTTTTCGCAACAAGATTCATCATCGAAAGGATCGTGGCTTTCAACTTCTATTAACGATCGGTAAGGAACAATCAAATTGTTCGGACAGATCATTGACGTTGAATCTTGTTTAGTCCGAACCCTAGCACGCTCCCCGTGGAAATACTCTCTCGCAGTTGTCCGCGAGCTTGTACCTGGCAATTTCGTTGGCCGACGAATTTGCCAGTGTTTCGAACAAAAGCGCATCCAACTGCGAGACAAGATCGAAAAAGTGCAGAGAGCCGTTGCGGCGAGGAGCGCACGTGGGCGAGGTATTGCTGTTTAAAAGCGAACTCGGGTGCTCGCCGATTGATAAATGGTAATCACCTCTCTCGGTTTCGCATGCCCTAAAGGTATGCGCCATGAGAAGATCCGCTACGTCTGCACCTGCGAGGGCAGCGTGTCACGACGCGCAGCCCCTTTTCTCCGGCAAGGGGCACGGGCATGGCGTTGCCGGTTGCGGTGGTAGTGGAACGTAATCAAGAGAACCAATCGGTGCGTAATTGACACGAACGGTAATAAATAAGAAAAAGAAGACCTCCTGTAGAGTCGCCGACCAGGCGTCGCAGTTTCGAGAGAGGGCGGCGGCAATGGCGGCGGCAATGGCGGCGGCGACGCCGTCGTCTGCGCTCGGTCCGCGATTCTAGGTGTTGGCCGCGCATTATTTGCTCTGCGGCATCAGCGGATAGAAGTCGATGAGGTGACTCAACGATGTCAAAATCGGGGGCTATGATCCAACGCACATCAACGACTCGTGCGTACTACTGCTGTTTCCGGTGGTCGCGCAAGCGCTGCCCATGTTGCTGCTGCCGCAGCTGCCGCTGGCCGGCGTGGCTAGATGCTGCTGTTGCTGGTGGTGTTGTTGTTGGTGGTGCTGCTGGTGCTGCTGCTCCTGCGCCGTCGTACTCCTGAGGATGTCGTCGGCGGAGAGGGGCGTCAGCTTCCATCCGGGCATGAAGTCCAGATCTAGGTCCGGACCGATGTCGACGTCGAGCAGCTCGTTGTTGTTCAGGGGGTCCAGCGGTGACTGACTCGAGAGCGACAGCACGCTGCCCCAGTTGATCGAGCGACTGTCGTCGCTGTCGCCGATGCCGGAGTCGACGTCGGTCTCGTTCGAGGAGGTCGGTGGCATCGGGAACGGCGTTAGCCTGCCCTGCTCGGGAGGTTGGAGCTGAGCGATCGGCGCTGGTATCACCGGCTCCATGGGCGGCGGACTTCTGTCCCTCTCCATCTCCCGTTCCAGATGCCTGAGCGTGTTGCAGATCAGCACGGACCGGTGCAGGCTCGGGTCCGGGAACTGGCGGTACCTCGCCAACTTGCACATCGAGATGTTCAGCACGGCCAGCCGCCTCTGCCTGTAGCAGGCTCTGCCGCGCCGGCACCAACTCGACCTCGAGCCCTCGCAGCACCTCTCGTTTGCCCGGTAACTCGAGCCGAGCTCCAGATAGCTCTTTCCGTTCTCCTCTCGCCGTATCGTCGGCGGCTCGTAATGGTGAGGCGCGCCCCACTGTGGCTGCGGCCTCGACAGTTGGCTGTAACCGTTGCTGCCAACCGGACTGCTGGGTCCGCGCTGGTGATGGTAGTAGTGCTGGGGATGATGATGCAGATGCGCCACCGTCGAGGACGGCGGCGCCGAGGCTGGCGTTGTAGAGTGCTGCTGCTGTTGCTGCTGCTGCTGCTGCTGTTGCTGCTGCTGTTGCTGCTGCTGCTGCTGCTGCTGCTGCGACGTCTGATGCTGCTGCTGCTGTTGCTGCTGCTGCTGCTGCTGCTGACTCGCCGATGTTGGCTGACAAGGATTTATCTGCAGGCAAGGCGGACTCACTTCCATCTCGTAGTAAGACGCCGGGGTCTGGCTCAGCGGCGGCGTGTAACTGTCCTCCATCGCCCACCAGCTACCCTCCACCCGACCCAACTTCGACGGGCTCTCGCCCATGTCCATGTCGAACTCCATGCAGCCCACGCCTCCCTCCAATTTACGTTTTCCTGCCGTGGCCTGCAGACCCATCATTGCACAACTCTGGAACCATACGAATTGCAATATTAGAATCACTGCTGGCCGCTTGCGTGCGATATAAATGTACAAAGAAAAAGGTCGCACCAATCTTAAGCATATGGGAGTGCCGAATTCGGACCCCAACTTCTAACTATTTTATAAACCCTAGGAAAACCATCTACCTTACTGGAAATATGTCAAGATACGAGATCGAATCGAAACAGCGCCGCCGTGGAAACGCATTTTGTAACGAGCAGCAGCGTATCTCCGTGATTCATGCGAACGAAGAGTATCGCGAGCGATAAGCTAGGAAGATTTTCTAGAGGACGGCTCGGCGACATGACCGTGCAAGACCTTGCAGAGCCTCGATACTCTGCCGCGAGCAGAGTAGGCAAAACGACGTGACTCAGAGGGTCGGCTCGCTGACAGACGTTCGAGAATGACGTCAGGCGTCTCCCTACCCTCGCCTGAAAGAAGTCATCGTCGGTTGGAATGGATGATCGAGTGGGCACACAGGAGAACGGGAGGGAACGCAACGGCGGACGGGTGGGAGCAGGGGAGTGTTGTTACTCATTGGTTCAATCAGCAAGCATGCGGGACCCTTGTGAAATGCTCCTCTTCATTTTCCTGGCGTCTCCTTTTTTTCTGCCGCCCCCTCATTCCACGCTCGGAGGAAAAACGTATTCGGGAAATATGCTAGAAATTTCTCGGTCCCCGTAAAGAAATCTTCCTAAAGTTCCTCACCCTGGCTTTGTTACATAACCTACAAAAATCGAACGCTCGGAATATTAATTCCATACAAATTTATATATTATATTTTTAAGCTAACCTCTAACATTGATCATCATCACGCAGGATATTCGCAACGTAATCGATCCATTTCTCGTGATCCGAAACAAACGGCAGCGCACGTGGCCATCGGCGACTCACGTGCCAGCGAAAGTAAGCAAATGATCGCTTCCCCCTCTCCCCTCTTTCGCCCTCGAAACAAAGGGGAAAGAAAGGCGAGAATCCGAAAAGCAAAAATCCTAGCTCCGTTTGAGAACCGCTAACGGCGAAGCCGGTTGCGCGGACCACCGCGAGATGTCACCGCCGACATGTTCGTCCGCTGGCCGCGTCCACGTGGTCTGCGTGTGACGTTTGATTTCGCCGAAAAAAAGATGCGAAAATAGAAACGGAGCCGCGAAGAGCGGCGTTGCAGCAGGGGATGCGCGCCGGCTTCGACCGTAATTCAACGTTTTAATCGATGCGTTAGGTTTTCCCACTGCCAGCGAAGTCAAAGAGCGGGCATGTGCCGCTGGCAAGAAGAACACACGATCGGAGGGGGGGAGGGACAAAGTTACGAGGAAACGAGCAATGCCATCGGCGACGACGATGATACCGCGTGCTCACGATACGCGCGCGGCAAAACAAGACGGTTAACCGCGAACTTTCGATTCGACGGCTTTTAATTAGAACGAATCTTTCGCGATTCGAGGGCGTCGGTGACCTTGATTTCGAAAACCACGCTGTCGCACTCGCAAAATTGCGAACTATGCTCGAGTTCATTTTGTTATTTCATCTCGCTATTTTTCTATCAGCTACTTCGTTATTTATTATTTTATTTCAGTGAAATCGGTGAAATTAGAGAATTAAAAATAATAATTAAATAAATAATTTTATGGTATGTTGGATTGGAAGCGGGAATATTCAGCCGATTCGTAAATTTTTGCACCAGCCAGCCGCGGTAGCAGAAGTAACAGCCAACGTTTCAATCTCAACTCGACGGTGCACATCCGCCGTGGTGGCCTACTTGGAATACGACTCGCTCGCGAAGGTTCTCCTTCCAACAGGGTCGACCAGTCCCGGAGCTCTCCGAGAGAGGATTCGCAGAATCGCGGGGAAAACAATGACGGATCGTATCCGCGAGCTTGGTTTTGCCTTCCACGACGGTGAAACTGTGCTTTTCTTGCGTCTGCACTGCGTCCCACCCCTTGCCGTGTAATATCGAATCGGACCAGGCGAGCATTCCCAGCGTAATGTAATTCTAATCGCCGTAAAGTAAATCACGCGGCAAGGGGTTGAAGCTGCCGACCTGTCGCGCTGCTTTCGAGAACCACGCTACCATGATTAGGGTTGCCGATGACCTTGGATAATTCTTATCTCACATAAAATTCCGCAATATGTTAATTAACAAGGTTAAATTGTAATCGAAGTCTTAAATTGTTGTCTTCGGTTGACAATGGAACTGGCGACTCGTTGTTCTCTGCGGAAAATCGAAAGAAGACTTCTGCTAATTCGCCGGCCATCCATGTTTGCGAAACATGGCCCGGGCACTTGTTGAATCGAGACGACCACCGGGTGGTTCCTGCGGGGGGTTGCTACGTATGGGATTTACTGTGTGCGGCAGAAATGCACGACTCTTAACTGGCCATAAATCAAAGTCAAGAGGCGCACTCGCCCCCCGCTCTCCTCCGTTCGTCCCGTCTCTGTTGGTCTCGCGAAATTTTTCAGGGGTTGGGGTTCGCACGGCTCGCACTCCGAGAATCTTCCGAGCGTCGCCTTAAGTTTGAATCGCGGCACTGATTCAAAGGGAACTAGCCGAGGATGGCTGGCTTTTGTTCGGCTTAAATACCCGAGACTTTTGCCACCATTCGCTGTTTCAAGCTAGCCGATTGCGCCAATTATTTGCGCGATTCTGTTCTATCACGGGCCTGCGATCTTTGGGGAATCGTTACGGAGCTCGGGGGACCGTGCAGGTTTTATTTTTGCTACAGGTGTGTCATTACATCTACGTAATTTACATCTACTGTATTCGAAGAAACTCGAACAATTTTTGATTGTCCAGTGGCACAAGTTTTAGGGATGAACAACGGAAACGCAAAGCGGAAAGAAAATTTTGCGCGGACGTAGAACAGCGGAAGAAATTTGCAAGACAATTTCGAGGGGGAATTTCTATAAACAAGTTCGCCCCAATTCCTGGGTTATCGTCGGGAATGTGGGTCAATGGAATGAACGTGAGAGAAGTACCAGAACTAGAAAAGATTCATGACGACTGCGCCCGCAATAAGATAATGTTCACCGCATGAAGCCTATGTATCTGCGCGGGCTGCATCGTACGCGCGAGGAGATTAACCAAAATCGACCGGGAACGATTGTATCCGACGTGAAAAGAATCGTAGGAATCGTTGGAATAATATTCAATGCGAGTGGTAATAGCGAGATATTTTTTTTCAAGATTGACAAGATTGTAAAATAAATTCACAAGATTGTAAAATAATCATCGGAAAGATTGTAAAATAATAATTATTTTTACCTATCATAGTACAGAGAAAGGAAAATATTACACATAAATTGGTCTATTTTTATCTATTTTTTATAATTATATTTGATTATTATAAGTATTGAATTAAAATATAGAAAATTAATTCAAGCGGAGGAAAGCGTTATGTATAAATTGATATTTCTTTTAATTCTAATAATTCTTATAATTCTTTAATTCTAATATTTCTTTTAATTCTAATAAAAAGAAATAGATCGTCAATTTATATGTAATATTTTCCATTTTATATAATATTTTCCATTTTTGTAATATTTTTCAATTTTATTAATTCAAGCGAAATTAGAAAGTTAAAATTGATCAAAGCGAATGGAATTTATAACTTTTTCGCATCCGAAACGTCCTAGTTTTTAAAATTCAGTTTATTCGGATATATTAAAATAAAAATGAATTTTCAGAATTGTTTAAACGCGTTAAACATTTACTAAAAGTGTCTACTAAAAATGAAAATATTTTCAGAAAAACGTAGAACCTATTTTTCTAGAGTCTCGCGCAGTCTCTACGCGAGGAGCACAGCGAATGTGGGAAAAGAATCAAAAGTAGAGAAGGTTTGTGGTGGATCCGGCTATGCCTGACGATGAGGTAATGTTTGCTACACGAGTCAAAGCTATCTAGCCAGCCAGCGAACGAACACACACGAATCCGTGCTCGAGCCAGTTGGAGCCCCGTAGATAAAACCGGCGAGTGTATGGTACGGTACATTCCTAAGCTATATGCGTGTACGCTAAGCATGCGCGGACACATTCTTACCGTTATACTAAAACATTCGACGCTCAAGCTCGCTTTATAGTAAATAAACGAAGAAGAACGCTCGACGATCCTCGATCTGCGAGTCACCATCGCACGCATTCCCATCGAAAGAAATGCTACGGAAATACTAAATCCTTGGGAATCGGTCTTATAACTCGGTCACACCAGCGCCGCGTGCACGGTCGAGTCGGTCAGAGTTCCTCCGTCCGAAGATAAAACGCGAAGATTCGAGCAATTCGAGCTTCAAACATCGGCCGAGAAAAAAATCGACCGATAACGATACCACGGCGAATTCGATACTCGATTTTTGCTCGGAAATCGACGTTTAGGTTACGTTTAAGGCGGGGCCCAGGATCTCGAACCAGGTTAATACTGAAGACAACCTTACTTCTCTAAACACTATAAATATTGCATCGGTGGTTGATCAATATTTCTACGATTAATAATTTCGAAAATAAATAATATTTGATAGAAGATAATTATTCGATAGACGAATGATAAAAGACGGTGGATATTTCCAAGCGAAACGGGGACTCGCATTGACCCTTTTCCATCGACTGTTCTCCTTTTTCATTCTCGCTTCAGGCTGCTCGAAATATGGCGGATCGCAGAACGAGCGGAATCTAAGCGCGAATTCGCGTTCGACCGGTGCGGTGCGAGCGTTTTCGGTGCGAATTTTCTGCGCTGCTCGCTGCCACAGGAACGACACGGAGGCGATGTTGATGCCGGCGGTTGGCAGTCATGACAACATGACGTCAACCGGCCGTGTGTTATTTTCGAAAGGGGACTCTAGCGGCGCGCCGCCTGCCGGCGAGATCGCCAACTGCGGGAAACGGCTCGACAACGGCGTCGCGCAACACGCTATCGGGCCAAGAAACAACAACGGCGCATGATACAAGCCGCTGTGTCTCAGATTATCGAGCGTTATTCCCTGGGAATATTTAAATAAATGAGAAATCGGCCGACAATAAAAACTGCCGGAGCTTCGACGCTCTTCAAGCAAATATTAAACGCTGGCCTACGGAATATTTTGCATGATGTTGCTCAAGTTTTATTGGACTCTTTACCAGCGACTGCGTTGATAGTTTTTAGTAATCTTAAATAGTTTGGAATAATTTTAGTAGTTTGCAGTAACGTGTCAGTAACTATAAATTCTTTATATATTATTATTATTATTCTTTTATTATATTAAGCTTTGTATTGGACTTTTATTATTATTAGACTTTGGAATAATTTTAGTAGTTAGCAGTAACGTATCGGTAACTTTAAATTCTTTATATATTATTATCATTATTCTTTTATTATATTAAGCTTTGTATTGGACTTTTATTATTATTAGACTTTGGAATAATTTTAGTAGTTAGCAGTAACGTATCAGTAACTTTAAATTCTTTATATATTATTATTATTATTCTTTTATTATATTAAGCTCCATATTGGACTTTTATTATTATTAGACTTATTATTTATTTATTGTTAGACCTTCTATTAAATTAACTCTATTATATTAGCCTTTTTATTGAGATTATTTAACAAATTCTTGAGCTCTGAAATGAACAAGGTTTTCGAAAACTTCTTCAACCGTTGATTTTATAGCAGATTATTTTCTAGAGATTTAACCAGTTGAAAAATTGACGTGAAAAGATTATATATTCTCTAGGTGGACTACTCCTAAAATAGCACAGTGCACAGTTTTTGGTATATTACTTATTTGCCGTTTATTATAAAAGTCTCTACCAGTTCCCGAATCAATTAAATTAAGCGTCGCGTGTCCGTCGCCAAGCGAGCGGAATTTCTTCGAGAGTATCTTTGGATTTCGCGCTCGCGATCCTGGAAGCTGGCTGAACGCTGGCTTTAGCGGTGTAAAGTCCGCGACAGATTAGGGGCGCGCTATCTCGCCGAGCGGATAAGATTGTCGGGGAGCAGTCGGTTAGACTCAGGTTTCAAGGACTCGCGAATCGTGCTCGCCGCGTATTTCAAAAAACCCGGAGTCCCTCGTTTCCCTTTCAATTTCGATTTCCCCCGGAAAATCGCCGTCGCTTGACAAAAAAAAAAGAAAGAAGACCTCGCCTCGAAAAACGCGCAGCCTCTTATCGGTATCTCGACGAGCACGAATACGACCGAATCTCGGCAAAAGTACCACTACGTTAACGGGCGTTTATTTCTGTGTCGCGGAACAGTAATTTGAAAGTTAATGTCGAGGCTAATGGCGCACGTCGCGCGAGGGCTCTATGATCTCTCGACGGGAGAAAAAGGCAAAGACACCGCGCGCGATCTATACGGCGCCATTGTAGGCCGTCAGAAAGAATGACAAATAAGCGGTGCGCTTTGCGAGGTAGGATCGCACGTGGAGAGGGTTTTACCTTGGTCACGCGCCCCGGGAGAATGGACAAAGAAGCAAGGGGTGAAAGCAACCCCCGACGCATCCTCCCGTCGAGGACCAATGAGCCGCTTGTTCGCGTGCTACCCTCAAAATAACGCGGCGCAAAGAATGTACGCACACGAGACTATCTACGTGGACAACAGATTCGCCCGCAATCCCTTTAACAACATTATCGAAGCACTTTCAGCTAACTAACTCTAGACAATTTAAAATATAGATCATTTTTGTGCTCTTCCGCTATATCTATCATCAGCTTATTATTTACCTGCGTATGTATTTATTATTATTATTATTATTTCCCCTCCGCGATCTTCTCAGCTATCTTCATAATTACCCGAACGAGTTTCCGAGGCTGTTGGAAGAGTTCAAGACGAAGTTAGCGGAATCGCGAGGCGAACGCTATCAACGATAATCCATTTGTAGCGAGCATCGGGGCAATCTGTTACTTTTATCTGCTCTTAAAAGTACAGTCGAGGATGCGCCTATGTACAGTATCGAATCGCGCGGCACACATCCACTCGGAGTCCCTCGTAAACGTACATGGCCCGTATGTACAGGGTCCGCGATAAATACAGTACCCTATATACCGAGAAGAACCTACGGCGCCGGTCGGTCCTACATTAGGGGATGAATAAAGGAAGGTTTCCGAAAACGGAGGGTCGCTTCCCCCGTTCAAGCGGTTCTCAGAGCGCCGCGCAGTCGCGGTCCCGGCGTCCCCGCGAGAAGCGGGCTATTTTCGGGATTGCCGGTCGAGGCAATGCTGTTGGGCTCTGTGGGGGTTGGTTGGGAACCGCGGGGACGTAATCTAGTAGGGCGCGCGGCATCTGCGGTGCCCTAAACGAAGGGTCCCGCGCCCCGAGCGCTCTGGGATCGTGGAAAAAGGATCGAGAGAGAGGGGAGGAGAGGGAGAGAGATAGGGAGAGATAGGGAGAGATAGGGGGAGAAGGAATCAAGGTCGTACGGGGGATGGAAAATTGGAGAAGAACGAGGAGAGACGGAAATGTAGTTGGCTTCTTAGCGCTGGTCCGTGGAAATAAGAGATCGAAAACGAAGATGCGATGTTTCAGCCCTTGGGGGGACCGCGGCTGCCTTAATTGGTTCGAGAGAACGCGCCGGATGCAGCGGCTCGTGTCGGAGGGAGCGGAACCGACTTTCCTTCCTTCCTGCCTGCCTCCCACCTCCGCCCCGGCCCTCGTCAAATAAATACCTTCGACCGGTAGGAAGAAGGCTGACCGATTTTTAAGCGGCCCCGCGAACCAACGAATCAATTTAAAGGGCTCCGTTTAAACGCCGCGGGGAACGTCTGTTTTGCGAATGGTATGGTTGAGGGAATTTCAACCCTTTGCGCCGAGGTATCGCTAAAAATTGCTATATCGAGTCATTTGTTATATTATGGGTAACTGAGAAGGTATAATTCGTGCGCGAGACTCGATTTTATGTTCGCGTAAAATGCGCTAAGTTAAATAGAGTGGAGTTAAGTATTAATACTAAGTATTAATATTATTAATACTAATACTAAATACTAACCCTTTGCACTCGGCGTCGTTTGAACACCAAATCCAAAATACTTAACTTAGTATTAATATTAATACTAAGTATTAATATTAATATTAATATTAATACTAAGTATTAGTATTAATATTAATACTAAGTATTAGATATTAAGTATTAGATATTAAGTATTAATACTAAGTATTAGATATTAAGTATTAGATATTAAGTATTAGTATTAATATTAATACTAAGTATTAGATATTAAGTATTAGTATTAATATTAATACTAAGTGTTAATATTAATACTAAGTTAAGTATTTTATATATTTATTTATTTTATTTTTTTAAATACTAAGTATTAACATTAATACTAAGTTAAGTATTTTGGATTTGGTGTTCAAATGGCGCCGAGTGCAAAGGGTTAATATACTTAGAAAGAATCGCGAAGCATCTTTCAGTGTTGTAGTCTTCGTGTAGACTCTTTTATCGTCGCAGTTTCTTTGTGATACTTTTTTATTGTAAATAAAGGAGGATGCGGAATCTACCTTGTCCGGCTCCCAGGTAAAATATAATTTTTTTAATCCTTGGAGTATAATATTTTTAAAGTGATACTACTTGGAAAATTTCATTCTGTCGATTTTTCAGATCTCAACGTTTAGAAAGCAATCTAGATGCAGATTCGCGTGCCAATATCGTCGATATGGTAAGTCAGCAAAGTGAAAGAATCGCAGAGTTGTATCAAAAAGAAAGCGAGAAGTACTGCGATCGCTAACGAGGAGTTGACCCGTGCTTAAGAAATGAAATATAACCGCCCCAAATCTAGAAAGAGCCAACGAACCCGCTCGCGCAATGATCGACACCCTTAACACATTGTGTGCCACGCGTATTTCTATGGCAATCGCGTTCAGGCCACCTAGAAGCGCTTAGAAGCGCTGCTATTCTAGGGCCAGTGTTTCTTAGACGCTGTCAGTCACCGGTGACCGACGCGGCCTAAACGGGAAGTCTAGTGTCCGCCACCGACGGCGGACGCGGCGCTCAACGTGTTAAATACGAAGTAACTATATTCTAAGGTGATTACGATCATCCCTCATAATATACAGTGTGGTCCGAAAGATCTGCCACCTGAATTACCAAGATATTATTTTACTGTTTTTAGCTTCAATTACACCTTAAAATCTCAATAAATAAAATCATAGTAAATAATAAACAGAACTGTCATTTGGAATATTTTTTTTTTATGGGAAAACAGTTTTCGAGTAGTTCTTGGCGAACTAAATCT
>CM052148.1:1381698-1419903 GCA_028455555.1 Augochlorella aurata
TGCTGATCCTCGTTCTACCCGGGTACTCTCACCTTCTCTTTCTCTCTTCACGGACGGCTGTGCGTTCTGCCTTGACGAGGGTCGGACGTCGGGCCGCGTCAGAGGGGGGATCCTCTGAAAGGTTCCCTTGGTCCTGACCAGCCGACAGTGGTTCTCAAAGCCCGCGCGCGCCGGCCGGCCCATTAAAATCCGCCCGGCGTAAATCGCTGACAATTTGAGAGCGCGACGCGGCGTTCTGTTCTTTTTTCGATCTCCCGGAGTTCCTTCACCTCGGCGGATCGGTTTAGCGGACGCGCGGAAGATAGCGGAGGCTCTCTCTAGCAGCCCTCCATCTTACGCCTGTCTCCCCCAAAAAGTTATCGATCCTGCGCTGGGGTCTCTGCACAGCTCGAGGGAGCCGATTCGTCGATAACGCCGCGATGAATCATGCTCCGGATGTCGTTCTGCGAACACTGGGGTCCGTTTTGACCCTGCGATCAGCCGAAGTCCGGTTTTCCGGAAGTCAGTCGGAATTGGGGGGTAGGTGTATCGGATCCGGTGAGTGGACGACGGCGGCTTTGAAAGTGAACGACCGATTTCGTATTTTTTATAATAAAAAGGAGGAAGATTTGAATAAATTGTTGTTCTTAGAGTACTTAGTGTTAAAGCAGTTCATAATTATATTTTTTATAATATTTAGGCAGCTTTAAAAGTGAATTACCGATTTCGTATCTTTTATAGAAAGGCGGGAGATTTGAATAAATTGTTATTCTTACAGTATTTAGTGTTAAAGCAGTAATTATATTTTTTATAATATTTTTTATTAAAAGGCGGAAGATTTAAATAAATTGTTATTCTTACAGTATTTAGTGTTAAAGCAGTTCATAATTATATTTTTTATAATATTTAGCCAGCTTTAAAAGTGAATGACCGATTTCGCATCTTTTATAAAAAGGCGGGATATTTGAATAAATTATTACTCTTACAGTATTTAGTGTTAAAGCAGTGCATAATTAGATCTGCTTATATCATGTTTGCGAATATTCGCAAAATATCGAGATAAAAGCGAATGCATTTATCTTCTAATCTTTGTTCATCCAATCGTTTCCTACAAAATGCGGCAAGGAAATCGGCCCGCAAGAATTTCACGTCGATCCGTCCGACGAATCGTACGACGCGCCGGTACAATCTCCGCGATCTTAGGTCATGGTTCGCGATGAGACAGCGTGGTACCCTCCGAGGTAAATAATGACGTTTGGCACAATTTACCAGCTAACAGTATATCCTGGGCGTGTCGTGAATCGCGGAGGATCGGGTCATGCATACGGGGGTCCCGGGAACACGCGTTCTTGGCTTATCAAGATGCGAATAACGGATCGGATTAGCACGCAATTATCGACGATTCATAACACGACCCGCGGCGCGATGAACGCTGCGTGGCGAAGTCATTAGACGCGCCCGATGATAGAAGATTTGTCGCGGTCCAAGAGACCCATCCTCGTTAACGAACGCTTCGATTCTATAGTTTATTACGTTAGCCAAGTTTAGGACGACACAAGGGCTATCGGCGGATCTTCCAAGACAGGGAGCCGCAATCGATCACCACGCGTAATCGAGAATTCAAAGGACTGCGTCATCGGGAGGATAAACAATGACTCTGCCTTGCGGAACTTGGCGACAACGAAATTTCCCCTAATCTGGTCCTTTCCGTGGCAATGGAACCGATCTGCGAAGCACGAACTGAAAAGGGCGACCATACAGGAGCCGCAGGAAGTCCCTTCGTTGCGTCTTGGAAGCTTGCGATATACTAAGTTTTGATTATTATACTCGATTTTTCGCGAACGAAAATTTTTTACTGAAATTTGAGCTCTGGAACGGCGCTCTGAAATTTCTCATAATACAAGTGATATTTTCCGTATTGTAAAATAACACGTGATCATGTTATATATATTATATATATATATATTATATTATATATATTATATATATATCATGAATTCTATATATATTATATTATATATATTATATATAACATGAATTACATATATTATACATATTAAAATATATTATATTTTACAATGTACTTGAAAAAAGTTATAAATGCTCTTTCAGAAGATTTTCGAAGGACCCTAGAAAATCAGGATTCTGTTACCACAATGTCGATAATTTTGCGGCGAAGGTAGCTCGATAATGAATTCTCATATTAGGCGTAACCGATCTGTTCGAAGAAACAATAGTCCATACTGTTTCCAGTGTCCCATAAAAAGTATTGAACAATAATCCGACCGCGTCCAGCTTCGGACTTCAGGGCCCTCCGAGTTGGCCCAGAGCCCCGCAGCCGGGGCTTCGGAACTGCTGCGGCCCGTATTGTTGGATTCGGGGTAGGACAGCCCGTATATACCCTCGCCGGGTAGAGAAACGAGGGTTGGAACCTTTTATGCCGAAGGGTCGCCGGTCGGCTATCGGCTCCGGCTCCTTTTGTCTGGCTTGTCGAAGCGACAACGGAGAAATCCCCCTCGTCAGGCAGACGGACGGTCGGCCCTGCTTGCCTGCCTGTTAGCTTGCCTGCTTGCCTGCCTGCTCGTCCTATGACTGACGACAGAAGGCCGACGCGTATCTCGTATCCCGAGGAGCAACTTTTACCGAGCTCGCTACTAGGAATCGAGACTGGAAGAGAGTGGAACCACGAGCTCTACACACGACTTTCCCCTGAAATCCTTCGCTGCGCGTCGGAGAATTCTTTCGGAAAAATTGGGTCGGAAGATCCGCTTTATCCTTTTCCTGAACAATGTCCGCGCTTTCTCCTGGATCCGACATTTTGACCAAACTCATACGGAAATTGTTAGCAACGTTCCGAATTTTCCTGAACAATGTGGAACAATCTCCACGCTCCCTAAATCGATCTCTCTTGGAAGCGAGTTCGTTGAGAAGCGAGATCCTTTTACCAGTAGCACGTCGGCAGGGAGTTCGAAGGAAACCAACAAAGTTGACAGAGCTAAGACGTTTAAGATCTAACGTGGTTACGCAATAGACGCGGAGCAGCCAGCGTCCGGCGAGCAGGAAAATATGTTAGAAAATGGCGACGCAAGGTGCGTGTGCCGCGGCCCGAGTCCTCGTTGCGCGAGGAGTCTCTCCTGCCGGCGCTGGAACCAAGTGGAAGAGTTTACTGTTAGCCGGTACACGTATACATAAGTTATACGTGGCCGGAGCAAAAGCCAGGATCGCGGCGATAGTCGCACGACCAGCCAGCCAGCCAGCCAGCCAACCAGCAACACGGCGATCGCTAGAGATGCTAGGCCAGCAGAGTTGGCTGGCTGGGTGTTGGTGAAAGGTGTGGCCGCGTCGGCTACACAAGAAAACGAGAATGCAATATTCCGGCTGCTCGTACACGGTATCCACCGGCAAATACGCAGAGCAGAAACATTGCAGAGAGAGAGAGAGAGAGAGAGAGAGAGAGAGAGAGAGAGAGAGAGAGAGAGAGAGGGAGGGAGGGAGAGATGGCAGAGGCTAGCGCATCGGCTGTAATCGTTCTCATCCTGATGGTTGGTCGCTGCTGCTCCTTCGAGCTGATAGCATGCAAAGAAGGGGCAGAGGCAGGGAACGATATCAGCCGAAAGAACGACTCGATGTACAGGTGGTCGAACCGAGCACGATCGAAGGAGTACCGCTTAATGGGATTCAACGACCTCTCGTGCCCGTGTTCAGACGCCAAGTGTCATCCTGTTGGTCCTCCCGGGGGAAAGGTTAGTCCCGCTGACGTCCGATTCATTGGCCGCGATACCCCGCGGAAGAAAATTTACTTCGATATCCGGCATTCAACCGTGTCAAGGACTCCTCGCGGGAAAACCAATGATTCCTCAGGCCGAATCCGTGACCGACTGTTGCAACCCCTGTCCTGGCAAACGGCTATCATTTTTTGTAACCTCGCGATCTCGTCAACTTTGAGAGATATCGCGATGCATGTACTTCGTGTACACTGGTGGTTCTACTTTATTTTCGATAATACATCCAGATTTTTCGCGAGATAAATTCCTGAAGACGGAAGAACGCCGGTGGAAAGAAAATATTCGCCCGTAGCGGTACTGTCCTTGCACGACCGCCTCGAGCAATACCGGCCCCGGCCGTAACTGTTCCCGTATCCTGCCTCGGCTATTCCTAGCCCCGGTGCCGAGCGCGCTGCAACTGCATTAAGGAGATTATCAGATATCGAACATGAAGAATACGCGGAACACGGTGTCCGTCCCGACACTTATCGCGCACCCCCTGTTGCGTCGCTCTCCATCGCCGGTATACATCCGCGAGAGCTTAATTCAACGGCGGCGTAAGTAACGTCGTCGCGTGAATAAGTATCGCGGGGAGCGCGTTCGAAACAAATTTGATCGGCTAACAATAGCGGCCGGCTTAACGGGAATTCGACACGTAAACATAGCCGGGGTCTAGCTGGGAGTAAATCGAGAGTGTAAGGAGGAGAAACCGAGTCACCCTTACAGGTGCGCGGATTGTTCCCGGTAAACCGACCTGACCCTGTTGCATATTGATTTGGGACAAGTGTAAAGCGTGTTGCTGTCTTTATGAGTCCACGACGACATCACGTTTACGTCTCGAGAGCCGGCGTGCGTCGCATATGCGTGGAGAGCACACGTATATACACAACTGGCGTCGACGTAGCAGGCGCGCGCGCGCGCGCTCGCGTCGATAAAACGAAGTTCTGTGAAGTTAAATTAACCAGAAAGCGAAGTGCATGCACGATAGATGCTCAAATACGCGCCTCGATTTGCCGAGGCTCGGCCCGACGGTTGCGGATGGATATTTGAATTTAAAATCACGATTCCGTCAAGTGGCGGAAATTGTTTCAACATTATCAGCCGAGGAATTGGACTACCCCTCGCGTATCCCAGAAGTTTCGTTGCTCGAGACCGGTGCGCGACGACAATCAACCGCGTCGAAAATCGCTTGCACAAGCCACGAGCCGAAGAACTCGACACCGGGTGTTCGTTGTCAGCACGTAAGTGTACAATCGACGGTCACCGTGCTGAGATCCAATTCGGATGGAATACGAATAGCTCGGAAATAAAAACAGAAGTTCGCTTTCGTGCTAACCGTGGAAATTGACTCTTTCATTACCGCGTTTTTAAACAGCGCGATCGCTTTCACCGGAAGCAGCAGCGCGCCCAAGGGCCGAATTCGCCGATTCCGTTAATCCCCGATGGCACTGGCAAAACTGGGAATCCCTATTTCTTGGCGTAATTTACGTAACAAGGAAAATTCAGTCCTCTTTCGCTGCTGTGTGTTGCGCGAGTTCCATTCGCTTCAATCTAATCTAGCGCTAAAAATATTAGGCGACCACATCCTCTATTTGAAATATCAAACTGTTTAATACGTTTGGATCTACCAGCTACTTATACTGTTATAGTTAGCATAAATGCCCTTGTTAGGTATCGTAAGGACGACCAGGATCGTCGGGACTATCATCACCGGCACATCCTGCGTGAGACGACTGCTCGCGCGAGCGCCAAGTGTCAGAGGGTCTCGATAGCGAAACCGGGGGCAAGCAAAACAACAAGCCGACGCTGATACGAAAATAAAATCTGTCCGAGTAGTGCACGACGCTTGCGGCCCGCTCCGACGGCGCAGCCAAGGTTACGTGCGACGGAGCAACGAGTCTCCTCGTGAAAGTCAAATTTGTAAAGCCCCGTACGCGAGAGAGCGCGTTCACGCGCGCGCTACCGAGCGAGCGCACGCGAGCGCAGCGCCAGCTAGCGGCGTGTGAACGCCGTCAATTTTTTCGACGCCGCGAAGCAACGCGCCGTCGCCGTCGCCGCCGCCGCGTCGCGCCGCGCCGCCGTTCCCTCAAGGCTGCGCCGTTACGGCTGACGTCTTTCGCCGGTGGCCCATTGCTCGATCCCGACGAGTTCTATGGCAATTAGAGATGGAGCTCGTTTGATCATGTCGGGAGCATGTATCGCGTGATTTCTATGCGGGATAACTACCCGACGGCTTCCTCTCTTCTCCAGGAACTTATTTTCGACCAGTCTCCAGTATTCTATCCAGTATTCTGGATAAATGATCGATGCCCGACCGCGATAAACGCGGAATTCGACTGCTTGCAATAGCTAAGATCGTCCCCGGGTCCCTTAGCAATCGACTATTAAGATTTTCACAAAATCAAAGCAATTTTATTAATTAAAGCGAAATTAGAAAGTTGAAATTGGTCATAGGGGATGGCATTAGAATTCTTAACGAAACATCCTAGTCAAATTCAGTTCGGATATATTAACCGCACTCGAAGCCATTTCAACTAGAAATCCAAAATAATTTTTCTAACTCATAGTATCTCCATCTTGTACGACAAAAAAGTGCATTTCATGCATACGAAATTGAGTCTCGTGATTCATGCAATAGTTAATATAATCAAAATTATCTTGAAACGCGATACAACAATTTTAGTGGCGCCTTGGAGTCGCCACTCGAGCGCAAAGGGTTAAAGTGAAAAAGAATTTTCAAAATTGTTTAAAAACTAGCGTCAACCATATCTGGCTGACGTGGCGCATAACGCGTTAGTTACGACGAATCCGAGATTTTCAAACAAAGACGTTCACCGATCTCCTCCGTCTTCGAAATGGCCGCCGGATGAGCGCATTAGAATTTACGTATTTCTGAATTTGTTCGATGCCTCAAGGCCGCGGAGTTATCTACACTTATCTACTGGATATTCGTCGTCTGCCGTAGGAATACGAATTTCGGGAACGGTATCTACGCGCGGGGATAAAGTCGAGGACGATAAGTCCGAGCGCGGAGCTGTTTTATCGTTCTTCGTTTCGATAATGTAGATATTAGGCGCGCGAATACCGGCGCCAACGCGAGACCACGAGTGTAACGTACGACTTTCGAATTTCGATTGAATTTCCGCTCGCGAGACTCGCGAGCATTCTGCAGCGTCAGTTATCCTCGGAGCACGATATCGCGCGCAGTCTTAATTTTTTGATAGTGCGCCGACGCTCAAGGCTGTATCGTAACAACGCTGAGTCGTTGTCGATATCGCCAAAGCAGCTTAGCGCTCCGTGATCCGGGACGACGCGCGCGGCAAAGCAGCGAGAAGACAGCAGAGCAGCAACAGCACCAGCAAACGCAACGTAGCCGTCGTAGACGCCGCGAACTGGCTCTCTCCCGCTGCTGCTGTTACTGTTATTTTTAACTCGACGCCGACGCGCCGAGTCCGTAGTCTAAAACCGTCTACCCTCCTTCCTCCCTGTACGCCGCCGGATCGGGCAGCGAGATTCTCTTTTCTACTTCTTCATCTTGGGGCTCATACCCGGCGTCAACATTACCGAAGACAGTCACACAGATCCTACAACGTTTCGATCCTACCGTTCTCCAGGCCCGAGGCGGTAGAGCGCAGTCGATAACGGGTTGAGGTCACATTTTTGTTATTATTAGAATGAAACATTCATGCGCAACGTCTACTTCTTTCAACTACGTAGTTCGGATCTCGCAGAACCTCGGAGGCTCCGGACTTCCGCCGAGGTTCCACCGTCGCTTTCGGTAACTTTCCGCAGCGCGAGTAGATTATATATATTTATATATCTCCGGCTGTGTTTGGCCGAGTATTTTCGTTTAATGATTTTTTTGTATTCTGGGAGACCGATATTATCAGAGGAAAAAAGTCGTTGCGAGAGATCGCTGAGAGTGGCTCTATCGGCTGGGACAATTTGTTTAAAAAGCGTTCGGCTATATTTGTAACAAAGGCGTGCAGCAGCGAGGAAAGAAAAATTTGTTTCGAAACCCAGTTTTCCCGCCAGTCAAACCGGCAACGCCGCGTAACCACAGAAAGCCAAGAGGGAGCGAGACGGCCGCATACCGGGAGAAAAGAAAAGGGAGAGGGGACGAGAAAGAGAGACCTCGAAACGTGGCAACGCAGCGCCAATGCGCTGTAGACTCGGTTCCGTACTGATACCCACGCTCTGAGGTCTCGCGCGATGTCGCTCTTGCACCGAGCAAAATACCTCTACACGAACTTTCTACTAGCAGAAATGGGGTTGTCGGCGTAACAATCCTCTACGCCGTATATCGAGGGTGGACTTTGATATTCTATTTAATTCGGACCGATGTTTTCCAAGCGGCCGGTATTTTCGCAGCGGATCTATTAAAATAATTGTACGCGTATAAAACGCGTGGAAATATTTCGAAAACCGATATGGAAACGTTTATCCGACGGGCTCCGTAAATTACGTGGCACGTACCGCCATTTTTTCCCGGCTGCTTTCAAATTAATATCTCCGAGATGAAATACTCGTCAAGGTAGAAATAAAATCGCATCGAGAGCAGAATGATTCGGCGAATATGTCTCGAATTAATGTGTCTCGAATTTCTGCGTCTCGATTTTGTCTTCGCTCGAGTAGAAATTTGCTGTTCCGTCCGAGGCGGAATACTTCGGTTGGAAAATATTTCTGGTTGAAATTTGAAAGGCTCTACAACCGGCGTTTCTTCAATGTTGGTTGGGGCAACTTTCTAGTTTAGCTGACGTGTGGCGCGCCCGTACGTGTGTGTAGTCTGCTCGGAACACAGCCACGTATGCGTAAGCGTTCGGCCGTGTGCGTGCGAGCGTGTGTGCGTTTATCGTATGAGCATGTGTCTCTCTCTCTCGCTCTATCTCCCTCTCTTTCCTCTCTCGCTCTCCGTTTCTGTGCGCGCGTGTGTGGAGGAAAACTGGTTCCAGGAGAATAGAGCAACTGCGCCTTACCAGCAACAGCACGAGGAACGAAAGCCCCGACACCCTCGCGCGTGAGTTTAACCTCGTACCCGTATATACCATGATCCTTTCCACTCTTGAATATTTGGAACGTCTACAAGGACGTACCGCAAGGTGCCTTTCAACGAGTTGTAGTCAACTTCCTAGCAGCCCTGGGTTTCTCTTCGAGTATGCAGATTCGCAAGAAACGCGCACGGCACACCGCGCAACCGTTTACCGTCCGCAATAAATACTTGTATCCTCGAACGAGTCCGCGCTAAAAATTCTGATTAGAAAAAAAAGAAAAAGAACGAGGGAAGTTCGTTTGGGTAATTTGAAATTTCGCAGGCGGATAAAGAAAACGATATACATATTGCAAGTCCGCCGTCTTTTACATATACATTGAATGCATTCTTCCAAATATGTATACGTCCCGTCGTCTATTTTGCACGTCAAAAGATGTTCGGACTGTTTGATCGACGGAGCATCTTTCCATTGTCAAGCATTTAATAGGGAAACACTCCTTTCTTTTTGCTACATTTCCATTTTATTTCTCTTTCCTTTTTCTCTGTCTCTCTGCATGCGCGTGTATATGCGCGCAACACACGTTGCCGTATATTATATACGTCTCTATATAGAGTGTGCGGTGTACGTGTACGCGTTGGTACGTATACACAGCGTTATATCTACGGCAGCCTACACACGGAGAGAGCGGCGGTGCTCTCTCTGTAATATACGTATCCTCGTTTGACTTTGGGGTAGTTTTACCCTCGCGGGCGGGCAACGGGTTGATTGCACTGGCGGCCCCGCGTTTGGCAGCGTTCTCGCTCGCTCTTCTCTTTTTGTCTCCCCATCTCGCGTTCTCTTTCTCCCTCGCTCTCCCGGTCTCTCTATCTCTTTCTCTCTCTCTCCGTCGAACGACCGCCCCCTCGCGTTCCCACCTCTCCGCCATTCCTGCCTGTTTTACTCTCGTGTTCCAGTACCGTTTTCTCTCTCCCTCCTTCCGTCGCACATCCGATTCCCGTCCTCTCTGTCCCGCGCCTCTTTTTCCGCGTCTCTCTCTCCGCCGTCCTTTCACTCCCTCTATTTCTGTCGTATCCCCGTCTCTCTCGCCTCTCTCTTTCCCGCCACCTCTCTCGTTCTTGCTGACAAGCCAGCGAGCGAGGGGGTGGAACGAGCAGAGGTTTCCATGGCAACGCCCCATACGCGAGTAACGCGTCCCTCTTTGTCTGACACGCTCTGCGACCAACTTCCCCTCCAATCTACCCCACCTTCCCTCCTTTGCTCTCCCTGCTCCGCTTCCAGTCCCCCATCTCTCTCTCTCTCTCTCTTGGTCCCCCTCTCCCAACTCGTTTCCATTCCTCTCTTTCCCACCGTCTCCTCTCCCCTCGCTCTTCCGTCCTCTCCGTTGCGCATGAATACATACGTAGACCGCGTCTCCCTCTCTCTCTCGCTCTCTCTCTCTCCCTTCCACCAATGCCTTCTACGTACAGGCTTGTTCACACACGACCGGCCAGTCTGTACGATATCGAGGCTTCTCGAGGAGGACGAATAACGGGCGCTCTCGAAACGAGGATTCCGCGATGGGCGAAATCGTCGTCGGTGCCGCGTGCAGAATTGCAGAAAATGATGGAAGAACGTTAATGCATTCAACAGCGGCCGGGGAGCGGCGGCAACAAAATCGAAAAGAGATTTTTGCCGTGGTCTTCGCGCCGATATTGGGCGTGGCAACGTATATAATGCAACAATCATTTTCGACCAGCGTGCTCTCTCCGGCAATCCCAGAAGCGGGCGCTGCGCCGCGACTAATTCCGTTTTCCCCGTAATAATTGTAAGTTAGTCGAGAACAGTTTTGCGGAATGAAGTACCCGGCTCCGCCGGCAGGGTTTCCCGAATAAGCGGAGCACAAAAAGCGGGAAAGCAGCGTTTTGAACGGCGCGGTAGAAACGCCGCTTCGGGTCTCCGCGCGCCGGGACTCCCCTCGGCGTATAGATTTTCCGTTGTGGCTGAAGCACGGTCGGGTTTTTCAGGGAAGTTCGGCTCGCAGAGGCGGGGAAACGGCTCTGAAAAACGAACCTTTCTGAGACTGTCGAAGTCAAATGGAAAGGGCAGAGGAGGAAGAAGCCTCGCGCCAATAGCGCGGAACACGGAACACGGGTGGGTGTGTGCGTGGCCGCGTGGGCGGCTGGCAAAAGTTTCGTTTGCGCGCGGGGTGAGATCGGTATGAGTCTCGTTAAAGAACTCTCTTTTCGGGGGAAAGTTGCTGCCTCCTGTCTCAATGTGTCTCATAATAGTATCCGAACAGAGCTAGACACACGCGCCGCTTTCAGCGTTAAACGGCGGAGAGCGCCGCGCGGATGTATAATACGCTTTTAACTCGGCTGCGCGCAAGGACTTATTCACTTTGCGACCGGTGAATGGGTTTTCTTGTCAACGTACTAATTTAAGTGATTTTAGGCAGGAGAAACGCGCCGAGGACCGCATGAATGGCGGTGCCTCGAGGGTAATTATTACCGGCGAGCGTAGGGATCATGTCAGCAATTAGAGGGACCGCCTCTAGCCGCGGTGGATCCAACAGTAAGCGCCATTAAGCAAATAACCGCGAGGCTACCACTCGTTACTGCCCGGTTTCGGTTGTCGGGCTACCTGTCCTCGGCTAGCGTTTTGTTTTTGGGCAGTTCTTTGCTTTATCCCGCCGGCCGTTATTTTACAATTAATGTTTTTCGTTGGTTAACAAGAGCTTCAGGATCGCTAAGATATTCGAGGTTCTTTCTCGGTGCGTTTAGGAAGACTGAATAATGGCTTCGCGATGATTCGCGGCAGTCGGAACTTTGAAAATTGCCGTAGAACGCGAGAGAGCCGCGGTACTATCGCTGCGTGACAAGGGGGCGAGAAAGGGACAGGACGAGCGAGCTGTCGAGGTGGAAGGGAAAATGAGAAAGAAGAGAGCGACATCGTCCGATACACGAGGAAACCGAAGGTATCGGTTACGTCCGTGTGAAACTGGTTTGGAAGGATGTGACTCGTCTACACGCGTGTACCTCGGCACACGCATGTGCTCGGCCGATCGGTACACCTTGAAAATTCTTTTGGTGCACGACCGATGGTCGCCGAAGATTGCGAAAAAGGCCGAGTCGCTCCTTGTCTTTTGAGTTTAAAACCACCCTCCTCTGGAATCCTCTAAAGGATTCTATTCGCTCGGCGAGACCGGGACGATATCGCGAACTCGCCGCGGCGCACCCCCAGAAATTAGGGGCAGCGGAATTAGCGTATGCGGGCGGGAACAGCGAGAAAATAAACTACATCGGCCCGTTGGTAGATGCACGGTAGCCGGGACAATTGAAAACCGATGTTGCGGTTGTCCGGCTCGTTGGAAAAATTCGAAAACACAATGCGACGGCCTCGCGCGGGGGCGTATCACTGTCTCCCGGCGACCTTTCTATCAGATTATCCCGTTGTCTGAAAAGAGCCTGAAATTCGTTGAAGCGTCTGTAATGACATAAACTGTATACTTCATGTTCAGCGACTTCTCTCGCGCGATATATCCAGCTCATTCTGAAATACAGCTGTACGGCCGAGTACGTACGGTGGGCGCACATGCACGCCCACACGGGGTCGGGTTCGTCCGTGTGTCATACATAGAGGGAGAGAGCGCGCGCGCGCGCGCCGCGACGACGACGACGACTAGTCCGTAGTCCCGTACATAGGCCGCGATATACCTACGTACGTGTACATATGTACGCGTTCGCATATATACACGGGCTCTATGTACGCCTCTATGTCCATATATATATATATATATATACGTATGTACATACATATATGTACGTAGCACGTAGCCATAGTTCGGTACGTCGTGTATAAGAGTTAGGGGCGTGGTGGTATGGGGGAAGAAAGGGGGAGGCGAAGCGATGGGGGCAACGGCAGTTGAGTGGACGCGAGGGGAAGGGTATAGAGGGTTGACAGATAAGGGGGAGAGAGGCAGCAGAGAGAAGGGGGTGGTGGATGGGTGGTCGGGGCAGATTGGGGATGGCGCCCGTTCGATAGCGAGCGCACGTGGCCACGGTTCCCGGAGCCGCCGTCGTGGCGCCAACGTCCTATTAACCCTCCACCCATCCGCCCACGCGGCGCACACCGATATCCGCACACCCTTCTGCCTCCTTCCGTCCCCACCAGCTCGCCGACGAGCCACCACCACCGCCGCCGACGCCACCACCGCCGCGGCCACCCTCGCCATTGCCAGTCGAGAATTTGCACCGTCGATTTGCGCAGGCGTCTAACTTACTTAAAGGACACTGACTCTGGGGTGGCGAGGTGGGGTGCCTTTTTTGGACTGAGACCGAGGGTGGGGGAGGGGGGCCCGAGGAGAGGGAGATCAGCGAAAATAACGCTGAACAATTTCGGGAGGTACTATGAGTTTCAGGTACCGAGGGAGAATGTCTGGTCATTTTCAAGGTGGATGAACGTATTTTGATGATTTTACGTTCACCGGGCTCCGAGGGCCGGGGGGAGCAATTTTTCGAGCCGGGAAAACTAAACCCCGACCCCCACCCCCGCCAACGCCGGCAACAGAGTAGCAGAGCCAGCGCACGCGATCGAAGAGCGTCGCGACCGCGATGTAATTGCCGGGCTGTTTCGCTAAAGGGAATAAAATCGGGAGAGCGAGTCGCGAGTCGCGCGTCCGACGAGATGAATCGCCGCCGGTGAAGGGAAGTAGCGCCCGCTCGCGAGAGTATTACGCAATTTTATTTCTTCCTGGATGAGGCGCCGCGATAAAGGCGAGTGCGTGAACTTAGACGGCATTGTATGCACCGTAGCAGGATCCCTCGATTTCCAGCCATATTATTTATATATATACATAAAAATATAGATATGTGTATGTATGTATATATATATGTATATTTTTATAACATCAGATACTTGTGGGAACGATTCGTTCGAGGAAGCGTTTCGCGCGAGCCGCCGCGGACTTTGGACGATCATTTCATCTATCTACGTCCCTTACGTCAAAAATCTCGAAGCGCTTACGCGTCCGCCAGTCCGCGTTACGTAATCACAATTTCCTCGTACCCCCCTCTCCGGCGAAGTCGCCACGTAACTGCCTGCTCACGCTACTCGCAGCGACTTCGAAAAAAGACCGACCGTGTTCCGCGCGCGCGGCAGGTTTTCTCGGGGATCGATGCCGACTATTCGCCGGAGCACTATCGAGCCGAGCGAACTCTGCGACAGTGTCGAGCTCCCTTTCGAAAACGACACTGACGACAACGTCGACGCACAGTCGGCAACGTCAACGACGAAGTGGAAAGCCTGATTGCGTAACCCCGAGAGCACACAGTCGAGAGCACGTTGCCGGTGATAGTCTCCCACCAGCAGCACGCCTCGGCGCAACTGCGTGGATTGTAGCCTCGTTACGCGATAAGGCGTTCCTCGTGTGGGTGGGACACGGCGAGCAATACACGTGATTACATTTTCTGTCTCGACAGAAGCCGCACGAGGTTCGACTCGCGATTAGGGCTGTAAATAAAGGCTCGAAAACACCGTGCTGACACCGATTTTCATAAAAATACCGGACACCGTCCTCTTTTGACTTTTGAGTCGCTCTTATCTCGCGATTATGAACGAGTATTTTTCTCCGAGTGCTGGGAATAATTTAAACGAATTTTCCTAAATATTACAGCTTGGCCGAGACGCGCCTAATTCCTATTCGGTCCGCGGACAGCGTCGCAGCCGAATTTCATGCGGGTTGCGCTAGACTTTTGAGACGTCTCTTATTAAACTCGAGAGAGGGCCGTGAGAAGACCTGACTAGGGAGTGAAAAAGCGTGGAGACGGGGGACGAAAGGAGAGCAGAGGAGCGCGCGCGAGTCGTACGCGTCGGGAGAAGAATTCTTGCGCAAGTATCCGGGTATTTACGCGTGAGACAAGAGCTCGCGGCGCTGCGCTACGCCCGTGTGTGCGTCGGGCTCGTGATCGCACACGCTGTCGCCTGTACATGAGTAACGAGGCCCGTGCGGTGCTGCCACCTGTAAGAGAGTGCGTGAACCGTCGCATGTGGCTGGCCTTTCGCACGCGATACGGATCCAGTTGCGTGTGTTACAACGCGAGAGCGGTTGTTTCGGATCATGCCGGCGTACAGCCTTCGATAAATATGCCTCTCGAATACACCGCTGTATGAATCGAGCGGTCTATATTCCTGATGATGCCGGCTACCGCGATTGCATCATGCTGCCAGGCCCTGGGCACTTTTGCCTTCGAGCACCCCAATTGCACCCTTTGTGTCTACGCTCGATTGTCCCGAATGCACTTCCCAGTTTATCCATCGTTTTGTTGACGTTATGGTCTCTCGTACCGAGGTGTTCCCGCATTTATGCTTGTACCTTTTACAGGAGAGGACGGCCTACGATAATTAAGCGGGTGTCTGAAAGAGGGATGAAAATGATTTCCCGTAATTTTCGGGTAAAATCGGTTTTGGAAATAATTATCTCCCATGCGCTAAATTCCAGATTTTTTGGAAGGTGATTCGCCGAGTATTGCGACCAGGAGGATACTTTGGGGCGACAAGTGCAGTCGGAAGTATCCGCGGTTGAAATTCGAATTGCGCCAAGTTTCTTCGGAGAGTACTAATGGGAGGCGCGAGCACGCCGGAGCACGGAGTCGCGGAGGTTGTTGTCGGCACGAGGACCACCGCTGGAATGCATTTACTACTGAATGGAGAGTTCGCATCTCCGTCCGGTGCGGTCTCTTTTTACCATCTCCGTTGCACCCACGCGGCCACCGCAAATTTACATATGATAAACAGACGCCCCCTCCCTCACCTGCGCTTATCCCGAGCGCCCCTCTCCTTCCGTAGTTTGTATGTACAGCATAACTATATCCCTGAAGGGGGTACTCGTTCCTGTTCGTACATGCACCGGCAAGAGGGCGGTGCCACCTGTGTGTAGGCGCGTGAATTTACAGTTGGCCGGATCGACGAGGGGGAAGCTGGTCGGATGGATGCGCAGGGGGGAAGCGAGGGATAACCTGAACCACGTGGCGATCTATTTGTCACGCGAAAGTGGCCACCGTCGGATCGAGTTAGGTCCGCGATGCGTCTTCGTTTTGGCTACCGCCGCTTCGCCCTACCGAACTGAAACACCATTCAACTTCCAGGAAAACTACCCCAACCCCTCGGCGAGTGAGATTCAACGAAAGCAGAGAGGCCGCGTTGGCATTCGCTAAGAATGTTCGCGAAACAATGATCCCTTAACCGATTAGATCTCGAGGATTTGTAGAACCGCTGATACCGCTTATCGATAGATGACTGATGACGTAATATCCGATGGAAACCCTAAACTCTGTATACCGGTGTCGACTAAATCATAATGTAAACGGATTTCGAGTATCAACTTTTAAGAGTCGAAATCGCCGACGGGTGGATCATTGGAACAGAGCATTGTTCTGATTGGAAGTTTATTAACGATACAGCGTCGTCCATGATTCACAGTCGATTAATACCATTAACAACGACGCAAGTACTTTTCTTTGGTAAGGTGGTGCATGGCGCCGGTCCAGATTCGACTCGCTCCCGTTGATCACGAGAACGTTGCCTTTGCGACGAATCTGGTGAAACACGAGGACAGAGTCTCAGTGGCATCGCAGTTAAGTTCCATGGGAGCGTGACGGCCAAGTCCGTCGGCGCGGCGTCGCGGGTGGCGACCGACTAAGATTGTACACCATTCGATTGAACCGAATCGCGGAATCAAACGCGAACGTGGGGGAGAAGCCGAGAGGGGGAGACACGGGGTGGCACAGGCACGCTTAAAAGTGAGACAGAGATACGAGCCGATAGAGAGACGTATATACAACCGGAGACCGAGCCGGAGAGAAAGAGACGGAGAGCCGTGGAAGCACGTGCTACCGAAAGGAGTGGTGGGAATGTAAGTTATGCGCAGCACGTGATCTTCGGAGATCCGTCCGAGCATTTCTTCGCTCGGGGGACGTTCGCACATCCCTCGCGCGTCTGTGTGCGCGCGCGACCCCGCTGTTTCAACAAAAGAGACAAAGGAGGAGGAGGAGGAGAAGGAGCGCTGACCAAGGGACTCGTAAATCCCGTGGATGTGTCTGTTCGCGAACAGAGCGGCCAGAACCTGCACCGTGCACGTTGCACCGCTAACTTTCATGCGGTGTCTGCACGCGCGACCGACCAGAAACTGCCGGTCGGTCTGCCGGAGATGAGCAGAGACGGCTAGACGCATCGACTGTCGTCTGATTGGTTGTTGACTGCACGTGGAGGGTTCCGAGGACTTCGTGACGACAGTCCGCCAATCTCGAGATCATCGCTCCTCCGCTAGGGTCTCGTGTCAACGAATCGGATTACGATGAAACAAGATCCTCCCCTTTTCCTAGGACTCCAGCGGCGTCTTCATCCGTGGACGTCGCTGTCAATCGGCTGATGCGGACAATACTAAGAGAGAACGGACTCTCGGATCGACCCGTTTACAACGCACAGGAGTTGCTCCGGTGGTGGCTCTCGACGCGAACCGTTCGGCGGCCGCAATCATTCGAAACAACCAGCAGCCGCGCAACAATGAAACGTACAAAACGATGATACCTATTCGCGTGCGACGCGTCATCGGCGCACCGGGGACGCCTCACGTGCGACGTTACGTGTCCCCGGCGACGGTACAACGACCCGTTTCAGAGTCGATCATACCGGCGCGCACATGCTTCATTCATGGTACGCGTCCCCGACTCCGGTGGCAATCTTTAAAATACGGCGTCCACGTGGTTCCTGCTGCCGCCGTTCTCTCTATTCATCTCTCCCTCTCTCCCGTTTCCTCTCTATATCTCTCTCTCCGTGACAATCCGCTCGCGCCGATCCTCGGCCGACCGCCCGCACCCCCGCGGCTTCCCATGTCCGGCTTTTTGCCGATAGGGAAGGTAAACAACCGTAGAGTGTCACCTGTTATTGTCGTACGCAAATAGACTTCATTCACAGGCAACCTCGTATACACGCTCTCACGTGCCCGTTGTGTACTCGAGTTTAACTGGCGCCTAGCAAGTGCCTGTACACAACGCCGGAGTTCTCTCTCGCTCTCTTCCTCTGTCCGTCCGTGTGTGTGTATGTATATGCGTGTGTACTGAAGAGAACCTGTCGCGTGTTCTTATCGACAATCCGAGAAGTTCAAGTGCGAGCTGGTTAAATCCGTGTTTCTTTCGCTGAAAAGGGAACGCGATATCGGTACTTGTTCCCGGAGCTGGTAGGGGCATCGACGTAAATGGAACAACGCGTTCTCTCGTTCGCCAGGCTACCGGATCCACGTTGCGGTTAGCGGACTGCTCGGAAACTAACGACGTACGTTCACGAGTGCAAAGGTTGTTGCTCATCCGACGGGATGGACGTGTTTCCGTTATTTACAGGCATCTTAATGGACGCGTGATTTCTTCTTCCCTCTTCCGATAGGTTATTCGAGCGGCATCGACCAACCAGATTCCAACCAGCCCCTAAACGTTCTCTCAAGCTAGCGACGAGTCAATCCGTGCTCGAGACAAGTTTTACGATAAGATTATTCTCCGTTTAGAGGAATAGACGACCTAGCTATCAGTTTAATAGACAGAGGAATATGCTCGAAAGAAGAATTTATAATCTACTCTCTAAAAGACGCCAAAGAGCGTCGCCCATTTGCGAAATGCTACCAGTGAAAGCGTCGACACTGTCGATCAACAGGGTCCACCGACCAGTGAACAGCCTTGACTCGTCCATGGAGACCTGTCTGGCGATCTCGTCGGCCTCCGCTCACCAGGGTCCGAAATCGACTGAGCCGCGCAATGGTGGAGTGCGAAGCGTATCGCGCGAAGGGCGACGAGGGGCGAGACGAAAGTGCAGAACGATCCCGTGGTCCAAAGGGATGGAAGGAAGGAAGGAAGGAAGGAAGGAAGGAAGGAAGAAGGGTAGGGAAAGCAGAAGCTGTGCCGAGTTCGAGGGAGATTCGCCGGTGGTAGAAGAGTCACAATGCACCGACGCACACTGCGCCGACTTCTATGCCAGTTACCTCTCTCTCCCCCTGTCTCTCTCTTTCTCTATCTCTCTCCCGGCTTCCCTATCCCTTTCTCTCGCCCATTCACGTGTGTTTACATCGTACTTTACGTTATATACGAACGAGCTCTCCGATGTAACGCGAGAACCTCTCACGCACACACGTGGATCATCCTCTTTCTCTCTCGGGCTCTCCTCGGCGCGCGAGCCCGCCGCGGCCCGTTCAGCGTAGAAAGTACATAAACTGTTCTCGTTCACGTCGATATCGTGTCAGCTGTTGCTTCCTCCGTTTCGTTGCTTCGCGGCACGTCACCTACCGCGCGCGAACCCCCGGCATACATTATTACAACGTAATCGTGGGTGTGCGCCCGACGGAGAGCGCCGCCGCCGCCGATAATGCGCTTTTGTATAGGCCACGGGAACCCGTTTCGCTGGTCGCGTGTCGTAAACGGTCGCGCATTGTTTCGCGGATACGTACCGGCTATTTCGTGTGAGAATGCGAGCCTGTAACCGTACGACTGCCAATGTCATGGGGGATCCGCTTGTTTGCGTTTAATGCGCGCCCGAACGGCTACCTGTTATCGCCCATTGGCGGGAAGGACTTGTCGCGCCACGCGTTGTCCCGCGGAGACACGTGCGCGATTTTCAATTCGTCTCGACTCGTTGTGCGAGCAAAGACGCTGCTCGAGAACTCTTTAAGCCTATTCGGGAGCCGGCGCGATCATTATCGAAGAGCTCTTTACCCGATCCCGAAGGTGTTCATCGATTGTTTGTCTTCGTTACACCTACGTTCGAGAATCCTCCGAGAGGAGAGAGCTCCGACTCCTGAGTCGTTGTTGAGAGACAAATCAAATGCATTTAGAAGTTGGCTATCGAAGGGATGTTCGATAGCGGACGGCCAGCCGGCCGAACTTTGAGCGGCCCGAACGGGCACTTGTCGCCAGAAGAACCCGGAAAGCCGGCGGCGTCGGCTCTCTTTCATTCAGCAGCGAAACAATGAGCGCGCGCGCTCGGCACGAGCCGGCGTAATAATTTCGGTCAGCGGTAAACAAAAGCGGTCCCGCACAGGCTCGTAAAACTATAATACCGGGGGCCCTGGAAAATTGAAAAGGACGGCTTACGGGAAGGATTAAGGGTTCAAGGCCGAGTAGCAGCAGGGTAGAAAACCGTTCGATAGAAATGTGGAGTCAGATCGTTTTGCCGACGGCGAAACAAGGGGTCGGGTGTCACGGAGGCCGACACCTGCTTGCACGAGCCTTGCGCTCGGAGGATTCTATGAGGAAACCGCAACGCACGGCCGCCGGACAGGTGCCATTATTCTTGTTTCATTATAACCGTAGGTATCCCGACCGCCTAAACCAGGAGCGGCATTTTTCTCGGTCATCGACCCAATGGCCATCTTGTGACAGTTTTGGTTATACGACGATGTTTATTGTGGGGCTGGTTCATCGATCTCTATAGAAGAAGTTCTCCGGACGGAAACGGATGGAAGGTCTCGGAGCGACAGAGGAGAGTCGTTGGAGCATCCATCGGACGCGACAGCCCAGGGAAGACTGAGGCGTCCGTGTTTCAGTCGGCCGATGCACTCCCTTCGCAATTACGAAAGCATCGGCGTGGTGGGCGTGAAATTTGTCCGCACAAAAGCCTGCCGGTGGAACGGGGGTGAGGAGGAGGCGGCGGCGTAGGACAACGGAGGATAGGCGTCGTCGATCACGGGCGCAGTTTTCTCGCGTCTAACCTTAACCTACCGCAAAAGGATACTCGAGTCTGACGCGCGCTCGAATAGAACGACGGTTATCGATACGTCTTGTTGCGTGGAGAAGCCGAATCGATGCATACACACAAAGAGCGGGTCCCGGGGGTGAGGCGGCGGTTACTTTTCGTGAATGGCGGTCGCTTTTCAACGTGAATGGCGCCGTTAATGGCACGTGCTCGGATTCCTACGAACTTGGACACTGCCCCGCTGGGGTCCCTCTCGCCTTTGTAACACAAACACCGGCTGGTCTGTTATGACACACGAAGTGCAACGATCCGGTACCTGGGATCGGTCTCCTAAATTCACCGCGAGCCGTTTCTCCGTTAACAGGTCCGCCGTCCGTGATATACGACGGCCGACGACGAAGATACCTCGCCGAATGAACCGCGGGCAAGCACCCGTGCATCATCCTATTCATTCGTCATGACTTTATTGCGGCGTTCGCCTCGAACGCTTTCGGAGATCTCGTGCGGGAACGAGCGTGAAGCTACTGAAATATACAAACGCGCGCGGAAGAACAACGCTGCTCGTAATTAGGTGCCATGATTAACCGGCTTGAACACCTCTGGAAGGATGCAACGCTGTTACCGCGGAATTATCAATGGAGAATTACGGTGTAATTCTCGGTCGTTGTACGTTCAGCTATTCTGTTCTTTAACTACTTGTTGAGGGGGACTAGCAATAAGTGGTGGAAAGGAGAGCACAACAGAGTCGAAGAACTCGTTTGCCACGCCATTTAACTTATACCCTATCGAACTACACAGGACCGCGGTTTGTTTGTCTTGCGAACTCTCTTTGCAAGGATAAAAGCAACTCGGCGTCGCTATGTTGTGTATTGAAAATGGGCGTTCGATTGAACGCGCGACTTATTATACTGGTAAGAAAAGACTGACACTGCACCCGCGAAAAGGACACCTCCTATTCTGAAACTATTTTGCTTAGGACCCACAAGCAGGAGCATTGTTACAGTATATATAAATCCAATACAGCCAATAATAATCCAATAGTGTACAAACGTTGCTACTTTACCAACTAAATACCCACAGATACACGAACGAATCGTTTTATTTTTTAAAATTATTATTATTATTCGCTCGAAAATCCGATCTTCTTTCTCCAATAGCACCGACACCGCGAAATGGTTTTAGCCGCTAATGAAACCCGCGGTCGGCTAAGGACGGAATTTGAAGCGCGAGGAACGCGAGAATCCAATTCGAAAGTGGATTGCCGTCGATCGGGCGTCTCCTTTCAAAACAGAGCGAGCGCGCCGGGTAACTAGATCAAGTTTGGTTTTATTTTTGTTTGGGGTTCGAAGCAGCGGTCCCGTCCGTCGGGCTATCAATCGGTAAATGGTAGGAGGTCGCACCGTTCGGAACGTTACGTGGAATGCGTGCGATGCACGAATTACGATGACACGAGAGCTTGGTGCTGCTGGTGCTGCAGCGGCGGCGGCGGCGGCTACGAATTTTTCAATCGCGGTGGGAGGTGGGGGCGGTAACGTAAACAAAACTGTGCAGAGTGCAATGCGAGGTTGCATGCGCGTGTACGAGACCGCACCACGTGCTTCCTCGGTGTCTTTGCATCGAAGGGGGGCAGCGGGTGATGCCAGACGCGGCGTAACATTCGTAATTCGTGATTCACCGATGTTATCAGCGAACGCCGAACAGTGTCGTAGGTCGGACACGCGTATGGGACAGTCCAGTTTGCAAATGTTCTGTGAAACGCCGGCCGACGTACCGTTACCGATGAATATATTCAGCATTGTTCCCTCGTCTTTCGCGGCGTCCTCTTTCATTCGCCGCGGACGCGTCCGTGAAAATTGAATGCAACGGGAAAGAGCTGTTGTTTTTCTTTCTTTCTTTGGATAGATAAGAATTTAAAATTACTGCATCTTTCACGTAGAAATATAAATTCTATCACGCTAACGAGTTTGAAGCGTTCTAGATAATAGATTTGAATAGAAATTACGTGGTTTACGTCATTGTTGGCAACGATCGCTTCGGATGCATCAGGGTAAAACCACCCCTATGAAACTTGCAACGAAGGTTCAAACGCAACGGTTACATTAGACAGAATAGTTGAGTTCTTGGAGCGCGAAATGCTTCTTGGGACGGGCTACTGGATGTTCACCGTGTTCGTCAGTCCCCAAAACGACGGGGCAACTACTAGATCATCCCTCTAAGCCACTATATCCAACGATCGCACGAGTAACTTGTAACACGGTTTTCTAAAATCTCTGGAGCAACTACTATTAGCTTAACTGTTGGGATACGGTGAATTCACACGTGGTGATATACAAGTGAATACGACTGTATTTCAGACACTCGCACGGAAGAAACTTTGCAGCCGCTAATGCCGCCGGCACGGCAGAGAGGGGAACGAGACAATCGATCTCGAATGATATAGGTGCCACTAGGACAGTACGTATCGATTACGCGCGAACACGTTAGATGTCGCGATTACTGTCTAATTACCAAGTTCTAACATTAACAGTTTTACTTACAGAAGGGAAGAAGCGGAGTGACGAGGAGGAAAATAGCGCGAGAGTGAACTATCGAGGAAGAAATTTGGCCGAAGAGTTCTCAACATTCGGCATAAACCGATAGAGACTAATAAACGTAGCGAGCGAAATACAGGTCAAAGCGGAGAAGTCGTAGCCTGTGGGACCAGTTGCCGATCACCGCGAGGACCGTGTCGACGGTACGCTTTCTTCGAGCAGCGATAGCTGGAGCAGCTAGCCCGATTTCGGGGTACGTGTTCAGGGCCAAGGCCGATCGAGACGAGCTTTTGGACGCGTTCTCATGGACCGAGGTTGTCGGTGCGGCGTGCGACTGGGTTCTCCGAAGGCATTCGACTCCCACGCTGGTCGCGCCGGTGGTGTTCCGTGTGTAGACGAAATACACGTGTGCCACGCAGACGAAGAAGACGGCCGCGGGATGGAGGAGGACAGGGAGAACGAGAGAGAGATGCGTCGGAGGCATCACGTTGCGCGCGGGACCGGGAGAAAGGGACATGCACGACGCACGGTTGCTCTGCATGCATTTAAAACGGGGACGCGGCCCGTAAATCACGTAGTAGAGGCTCGACGCGGCTCTCGGCTCGTTGCAATGCAACGGTGAAGAGGACATTGCGCGCCACCGACGCCGCCGCCACGTGGTTTTCGCGGCAAAACTATGCGGCCGCCACACGCCGGGCGAATTTATGAATGGGAGAAGCCTATTGACAGATCGCGCGTCGATAACTCTCTCGTTAATGACCCGTGATGGTGGGTGAGCAGCTCGATGTGCCGCAGGAGGACGACGACGGCCAAGAGGAGGAGGAGGAGGAGGAAAGAGGAGGCGGAGGACAAACGATGGAAGGAGGGCAACGGGGGAAACTCGGACTCGCTTTATACCCGAGGTACCGAGCGTCATACGCCGTTCGGTCATCGTAACGAGTCTTTGTCCTGGCCCGATGGAAGTGGTCCTCGAGCACCGAGCCACTATCTCGCGAGACTCTGTCCCGAGCAACTCCTCGCCATTCGATGAAATCGTCTTTCCGCGAATTTAGCCGTGCCACTGGCTTTTCTGCGATGGCTACGATAGCTCGGCTGCGGTACCTCAAAGAACCCCTTTGCCCAAACGATTTCTCTGTACACGGCACAACCCACAATACCACTCCGAGGACGTTAATTTATATATAAATACTACTGGTGAGACCTGTTGTAGGAACGTTGACACAAAACTTGCGAAAATGTAGCGATGGAACGAACAGTATTATAGTACTTATTATAGTACTTCGGGCGATCATGTCCTGAGATCTAGTAGGGCTACTCTCGTCACGACAACGTTCTTTATTTTTGTTTATCTAATTCACTGGTGCTTTATAATAAATATATTCCGAGGTCACTTTTATTGGTGGTGCTCCGCGGAATTTTAATGAATCAACTGCGAGCTAAGGTACTATCTGTAATGCTGCAGCATAGCAGGAAAGAAATATCGCACTTATGACCTGTCATCGAAGAAAAATTATTCTATTCCATCTTAGCCAAGCAACTGAATATTCGATAAAGATGGGAGAACATTTTTCGAAACGGTTTAGAAATATGTACCACTAAAAATCCTGCCACTGCTAGAAGCATGCCGATTGCAACTATCCGACGGCGAGCTCGCTCGCCTTCTCAGGTTACAAGCTATCACTGGTAAATTCGAAAAATATTGAAACTTCCGCACAAAGTCGACCGCATTTTTATAAAAAATCAGTTGGCAAGTTTGCTTGACTCCTGTATGTGCAATGGCCATTTTTTTATATCACAAAGAGATAGGACGTCTATAGAAGATGGGACACTATGAAGTTCACTGTCGAAATTGTTCAACGCGTATCGTGATTAATTAAAAAGAAAGGAGTAAGAAAAACGAGTAACGCAGAAAATTTGCGTCACCAGCTCCGCCGACTCTGACACCATCGACTTTATACATGTCTGACGCAACGAAGGGGATTTCAGGCGACTCTACGCTGGTATTTCAGCGGCATCAACGATTTCAGATATCGTCCAGCTTCGATCAACGATTCCACCATTTCAATGTCGAACTTCGAAATGCCGCGTGATCCTCTTTACGAGGGCACTGCATTCATCCGATCGAAGTAGAGTGGAGAAGATTCGAGTATGGAATACGAATTTCCAAAATTTCATCAATATCCGATCACGGGAAACTTTTGCGAGCTAATCGAACGCTTTTCTATCCATCGACCTACACACGGGCCAACTAAACGATCACTGTACACGTACACACGATTTTTAACGGAAGCCAATGAATTCCCACACCAAAGATCCAATTAATCCGAATATTGAGATACATTGAAACCATGACGGTTGTAACGTTTTACGAGAGTACTGCGAAAAAGAGTAGTATCTCGAAGTGGTACAGTAATTTCTACGGCCACTACTTCTAGACGTATCGCCGGATTTCGCAGGAGAACGAGAAAAGATCATAGAGAGTAGTATACGGGGGACGAGTTAACTCGTCTCCTCCGGTTAACAGGTTAAGGGTAAAAAGGGGGAGGGAAGAAGGAGGCCTAATAAATCGTTGGTATCGCGACCACGCGATCGTCGAGTGAAAAAGGAGCAAAAAGCAAATATATGCTTTTAAAAACATCCCTTAGAACAAGCGGGTTGTTGTCGTCGCGGTAACCATGACGACGTTGCCCCCTTGATGGTTGGTCATAACCGTGCCCCCTCCCCGTCACTTAGCGAACTCTCCGTGCCCTTCTCCGCGCTCCTCGCAGCGCGCCGTAGCGACGCTAGGTTTCCTCCACGGCGCTGGCCAAGTAAAGAAGAGGCAGCCTCGAAGCCTCCGGTCACCTTTCTCTATCTCTCTCTCGCTTGCTCCTACTCGATCCTTCTCTCTCTCTACTGCTCTCGGTACGCGCTCAGAGTCTCTCTCTCTTTCTCACGTTCCCTTATTCCTTCTCTACAGTGGTTTCTTTCTCTCTCCCCCCTCCCCGACCAGCGACCCACGACCCGCCGTCGTTACCACAGCCACCTCGATCGCCCCCTCGGCCTCGCCATCTACGCCATCCAGCCGCGGCCACCGTCCCACCTCCTCCTTCTCCGCCACCTCCTCCTCCTCCTCCTTCGCTCACTCCCCCTCCCTCCCGCCTGCCCTCCTACTCCGCCACTGCCGCCTGCCGTCACCGCTCGCTCTCCCTCCCTCCCCCCGACCGCCGGCGCCCGTCCCCAAGCCCAAGGAAACGCGGGATCGCTTCGAATTCAAACTACTGAACACGAGGTTACCACGCGTCAAATCTGACACTTCGCCACCAACGTCAATGCACCGCCGTGTCGTTTTCTAGCCGGCGCCGGGAATACCGTCGGCGACGTGGAAACACCACCGCCGTTCCCACGTACCCGATTCGCACCGTCGTTTCCGACGGTGTTTCGAGGTTTTTCGGGGGACACGCACGGCTCGAAGAAGCTTGTTCCGCCAAGGGCCTACGCACCGATAAAAAGAGAAAGCAACCGGTCACCACCGTTGCGTTTCCCGTGTTTTCGTTTCTTTGTTTCAGAGGTCTCGGATCGGTCGGTTCTCCGCGGCTCTGCGCCGACGGGCGATTCGCTCGGCGGAGGAGGTGTCTACCCTCTTCGCCGATAGAAATATTCGAGAGATTCTGCGGTCGAGGGATCAGCCTCGAGAAGAGATCGTGAAGAATATCGTATTTGAGGAAAGTCTCGACCGGGCTCGTGGTCGTCCGTGACGTTCGTGTGCGCCAGCCGTCGAAGGCGTTACGGGAATGAGAACCGTTCTCTTCTGTGGTCCGAGGCAAGAGCGAACCGATCGTATCCGAGGGAATTCGTCAAACAAGAAGAGAATATCACACACTGAAACACTAGGCACGACGTCGCATGCGGCGAACGAGGGATAAAGTCCCCCGATGGAGCAACACCGAACTGAAAAACCGAGCTGGGATATTTTTTTCACAGGGAACGGACAACACTGTCGCCTCCGTTCTGACGAATTCACGTAACGCTCTCTCGGCTGGCCGTACAAGAACGTGTTCTCGTAGGCGGACGGGCACAGGTCGGCGGCACAATTTTCGTTCGATAGAGGAAAAAAAATAGGTAGTGTGCGAAGAAAGGGATTGACGTAGCACTTCACTCACCTGACCAACGTCGCACCACATTATTATTTCGCTGGCACTGACGACAGCATCTTGGATCGCTTGTGTACCATACACAGTGTGGCTCGATGGTTTTTTGTTTTCAGTGAAATAACAGTACGTGAAGTCGAAGCTCCACCGTCGATGTGCGCTCCGGTTTGATAATATAACGCTTTGTTCGTTTTCGGTTATTTTCTCACAGTCTCACGAAATGCACTCACGGTTGCTGATACATTCGTCGCCGTTTGATTATACCTCGCGTCTCGATATACCGTCTCCTGACTGGCTCGTCGAGTAACACCACACGATCACTTCGAGTGAACGACACGACTCTCACCGACGAGCCTACTAGCGACTGGCTGGCCATGCAAAGCATTACTGAATACTCTAACAACAGTACTCGCCGAGTGTCGCGGCTCGGTTTCCCCCGAGCGCGCGCTCGGTCGTTTCCGTTGGACCTCGGCCCACCTGCACTCTAGCACGACGGCACGATACCCAGGACCGTAGCCAGCGCGCGCCGGGCTCCATCCCTGTTCTTCGTGTTTACTTCGAGCGATTCCACGCGAACCGTCTTACGAGCAAATCAAATTTTTAGCGTGTCGCTAAATAAGCGGGCAGATTTTTTTTTAACGTGGAAATAAAAAGGAAGCATCGCGTGGCGATCGTCGATAACGAGACGATATCTTAACGAACATCGTGCCGATTGATTTCTAATGATTATTATGTAACTGATACGCTGACTTATAGATATTTGCCTTTAGCGCGATTGCAAAATTCTACATAGGCGACTTCTCGTATTCTCCGGTGTTCATGAAAGAGAGATCTTCTGAATGAACGTAAATTAAAGGGTCCTCGCTATTTTACAGCCTGTAAAGTTGTAATAACGGGAGCGCGGCAGGTACCTTTAATGTTCCCGAAGAAAGTTTCAGAATTTATTTTTATACGCTACCGGTTGGCCGTGTAGCCGTCGATGACCGATGCTTCGCCCATGTGTTTAATTTATTCGAATTTCTGCACAATGAGATTCATGGTTTTCGACGGGGAAACGAATGATTTAGATGCTTGATCGAGTAATTTTTTCGTTGTTACGCGCCGCCGATAATATGAATTCATTAGAGCGTTAGCCAAATTGTTTCGATATACCTACCGAAACGAACAAATTAAAACAGTCCTCTGTCACGATGATTTACCGCGCGGTCGATTGGACTTCGAATTTAATAAATTATTTTTAAAAGCCATTGTACCCCGAAAAGCGAATAGCACAATATTGTCGACGTTCGAAACGGTGGAGGATTTTGTACGGGCGGAAGGGCGCGTTCTATTCACGCCACGTAAATTAATTGTATAATTAATATTGAATATCCTCGGATTGTTTATGCCATTTAGGTGGCTCATAGAAACGATATCCATTGTTTAAACGCACAGTTTCGAAATGGAATCAATACTTCTATACAAACTGATTCGTTGATTAATGATCTGCGTTTTATATTAAAAATATGAAAAGTCATCGTTTCGCTCTGGAAAAATTATTCGATAGAAAAATTCGGGGAACTCTGTTACCGTAATTTGTCCGAGCTCGTGAAACATATTTTATTAACAAATTCAACTCTCGTATTTTCTATAGAATAATAATTTGAAATTCGAGTTTATACGTATGCGTAATAATAAATGCGTCTTATGGCAGCGATACGCTGCTGAAAATTTCTAATCGATTTATTTTATTCGCAGGATAAGGATATCGCGTCTGACGGAAAATTTGTTTAACACAAAAGCATTTGCTCGAACCGATGAGAAAAATAATTTGGCGCGAGAAAGTGCGCGATAGTCGGACGTCGCTCGATGAAAGTTACGGGAGAATGGTTTGACGAGCGATGAAAAATTTGATCCGGCGCAAAAACTCAAAATGACTTAGGCCATTCGATAGGTACCGAGAACTATTTCGCGGACCTCGCATTTCTCGCGCCGTTTATCAGCAACTTCGTCAAGCAGTACGATTCGACTGTACGTATCCGCGCGTATCGAAGTTAACCGAAAACGCTTGAAATTTTCCCGTATATCGTCTACGCATTCCAGAAAACATCGGATAAACAAATAAAAAAAATCGAAGCAAAAAATTGTTCGTCAACGAAATATTTTCAAATAGAATCGTATACTGCGCGAAGCCAGCGTGCATAAAAATTTATTTACACCAATTTAGACAATTTTTTGTCCGTCCACGTCTGTAAAAGAAATTTTGAAAATGGAACGCGATAAATGTTCGGAAAAACAGTAGCGCAGGCGATCGATATCGAAGCAATGTTGCAACTCGATTTTGATTTCGAGGCTGTGAAACCGGGGAACCTGCAGACATCGGGGCCCCCGAGTATGAGGGAGTCCTCCCAACGCCGTTAGCTTCGAAACCCGCCACTGACTGTCAGCCTGTATACGGCGAGCAGCGCAAGAGCGGCCGAAGGCCTCGGCTCTCGCAAGCCAGCAACGAGCAGCAGACAACGCCGCACGGATGCCGGCGCGCCACCTACCATACGGCAAGCAGCCTAAGAAAATTCACCGCGAACATTTTTATTCGGTACCGGGTAAACGGGCAGCATCACCGGCACGGTCCGATCGCGAAATGACACCGGTCGGACCGTAGCATCGACCGATGATGCCGATTACCCGGTCGGCCGGCTAATTTCGTGAATTTTGCGCGACATTCCGTAGGCAGCTCCGAGGCTCCGAGAGGAGTGTACGGCGTACCGCGCGGCGGCCACAGCCGATGGCGAAGCAGTTCTAACAGCGAAGTCGTTTTCACCGCGAAGGCGCGGTGAACATTTCTTCCTCCTAGCCGACGAACAGTCAGCGGATCCCTCTCTGTTCATTGTTCGTCGGGATTATGCTCACATGCCCGTTCTCTCGGTGGCGTGTTTTTAAAGGAAAAGAACTTCGACTTCTTGCGCTCGCGTGAAAGTTCCAGCTAGCCAGCCAGTAGCAGCAGCGGCAGCAGCAGCGAGTCGAACTTCGATCGAGCCCGTCGACTCGAGGATCCAGGCACACAGGCTTCGGGGCGAAGTTGAGCGTTCGAGAAATCCGTTCCCGTTCCCGCTGGCCGATCGACAACCGGGTCGGTCATGCAGAGCTCGCTGTTTTCGCGAGGACGAGTCGCGTCGCGAGCCACGCAAAGCGTTGTTTCGTCTGCGCCGCTGGGAACCATGGTCTATCGCGGTTGCATGCGGCAGATCGAAGTGACGAAATCTTATGAATATTACACTGAACCGGCCGAGTGTTTGTTGTTGTTCCTCCGGGGTAATGTTTGACCGGCGTATTGTACGTATGAGAAAGAGGGCCGGGGTGGGGGTAACCAGGCGGAGTGGTAGTGTATAAGTTTGAACCGGCGGATTATTGTTAGCGCGGGAATGCGCCAATGATTCTGACCGCGGAAACAAACGCGTACCGGCCGTTTAAACCCGCTCACTCGCGGCACAGCCGTATGCGGCTAATAATATACGCGTAATACCTGCGCCGCGACACAAAGAACAGTACCAGGAGGACAGACGATCTCGCGGCGTGGCTCCGCGACGGAAGTAAAGAGCCAGTCCGGTTTTACGATTGGTTAGGCATCGCGCGACAGATGAATTGTGGCCAATGAATGTCCTTGCTCTCTGGACGAGGCCGCGGCGACATAAGCAAGACTTCTACTAACCTTATGAGCAGTCTTCCCGCCTGTGAACCACGATGCCCGATCGGTTCTGCAAAATGCGTCCTCGGATTATTTACAATCCTGCTGGTACAGTGGTCGGCCCCGCGGAAGAAGACATCTGGATAACGTCCATAGTCGCAATAATTGTCGCACTTCACAGCTATTACTTGCAACATCGACTACGTTCAGATTTCAGGTGCTATCTTTGGAAAACGAAATCGTAGTATTCCAGAATGCTCGTGGACGGTTTTGCGAAGTTGACATGTTTGCTGCTGTATATTTCTTTCTGATTTGCTCCTTTTCGATGCGTTTCTTTTATTGTTGTACTATTCGAATGATTCAGACTTTCCTTGGATATGATTACTGAACTTTCTCATCTAGCGGCGGAATGGGAACTAGAGGTAGATGCCACCAGGGGTGGGGATAAGGAAACACCGAGGTACTCGCGGGGCGTTTTACGACCGTCTTCGAAAGCTGCGACTCCTGTGTACTTCCGGCCTGGATTCTAGAAGCACCTGCAGGCGGTTTTCTTTTCGCGGAAGCGAAAAGATAATTCAGCGGCTCCTGAAAATATCCTGTTGGCGTTCGTCAGTACTCCACGCTTGTATCGATTTGTATCGATATTGTTGAATCAAGAATCGTCTCATTGATCGTGCGATTTATTAGGTCGTTGAAAAACTGACCTCACCAGTAGCGGTCTTAGCGTCATTCTAACCTCTACGGGGACTAGATATGTCATTGTGATGCTATTATCTTGGTAATCATTTACTACGTAGTAATGTAACTGTTTCAAGATTTAGATAGATTTTTGTTAGCACACTATATTTTCAATAATGGTGCAAAATAGATCTCGCTTTTTCGAGTTGATGCAATTGAACGTTGAACGTGTTACTTGTGTTGTTGCAGCATATAAGTTCAGTTTGGAAATTTATTTGAAAGGATAAATGAGTGAATGATCTTGTATGAGAATTAAAAATTCTGGACTTATTGATATCGATATAACTTTGAACAAAAATATAAAAGTTTAAAAGCGTTTATATAAGAACTGTTCAGGAATATGTGTAGACTCGAGAAAGTATCGAACAAAATGGTGTTACGTTGACGGTGCATCGACGGGGATCCTCGAGTCAGTTTTCCCGCCATTCCTCTGCTGACCTCGCAACCGGAAGTCGTCTCTCAGCCGCATTCCTCCCATCCCTAAATTTCTTTTTCTCTTCTCTGCCTCTCGTCCGTGTGCTACGATTCAGGTACGTTGAATATTAATACAAAAACTAGTTTTTCATTTTTACACGGTTGATGAATATGTTTTAACTGCACAACCCGAATACAAGAAGTTTACGAAGCCGAGTTCCCTACTAATTATTCCCGCGTAACCGTACCCTTAACGAGCGCCATTCTTCCCTGTTTAACCAACTGAAACTGTCAACCAGTATCTATCGATAATCCCTCAAATTTACATTGTTATCCAATATCGGACTCCAGCAGCTGGAAGTCTCTGGCTCGGTCGAATTAAAAGCACCTGTTAATACACGCTCGGCTCTACACTGACATCCGGGCGACATCGACAGGTGCTGTAAGTAAAGCAACTAATTCGGCAACTGGCGCGTACACACCACTTTCGTTCATCTTATTTTTACAGTAATTATTCACTGGGACAATTTATGCGATCTTGCGTCGTCAGGGACTAATGCGCGCACATTCTGGACACCGTTAGCCGGCGGATTTTGTACACTACTATCATTCTTGATCTTATAAAAAACTAACATAGCAAGGTACGATACAAATATTTTTTTACATGATTTATTTTCTTTAGAGCATAATGGAAATCTTATTGTCGATCAATTGAAAATATTTTGGCTGCGTTAGATAATCCTTATGTTACACGCAACAACGTAAACAAAGTAATAATAGTTTCCCTCTGTGTTTTATTGTTCACACTACACGAACATGTTGGAAATTTGACAAGTCTCGAAAGTTAATATTGGTATTGTGATGACCGAGGTAATAACAGCAACTACGATATTTGTGCTTTAATATTGAGAGAATCCATAAGGAAGATTATTATGCTGAAGAATACTTTCGTTCCATATTCTATTCATGGTATGTTAAATTAAAGTGTAGTACAAAAAGTGGGTAGAAGTTGTGCCATGCACGTAGAGGTTTCTTTTACATTTTCCTGCACATTTCTCTGCACTCATTGTTACGAACAAATAATAATCGCTTTTAACTATTATTTTTGCGGAGTATATTAGGATCGATAAGAATGTTTATTTCTTAGAATGTTATCTAGGTCATCGTTCTGAGTATCGTCACGAAGATTTCACTCGACGGTCGTCCTTCACAGAGATATTATTAATAAAAAAACCAACAACTGCCTGGATGAGAATCTACTTTACCAGTTCCAACGACATCATCGGAGACTTGGTTCTGCAAATCGTTCGCCTACAATTTGTATTCGTGTGTGTCGCGAGAAGGTCGTCGGGGTCGGGATAGACCCGAGGATACCTTAACAAGCCAACGGTTCGATAGACGGCGAAGTGTTAACGCGCGGGAACGAGCGACGAGGAATAAGAACAACAAAGTGGCTCGCGGTAGATCAGCGGCGCTCGAAAGGGCGGTCACGCTAATAGCAACGATCGGATCCTCATTATGGATTCCGATCGTGGTTATCGATAGAGATCGGCGATAAGTTTCAGCAGCCTTTGGCCGGGGGATCCGTTCCGCTCGAGGGGCGAGAGTGCCGCGAATTAATTCGAGGGCCGAATCGTTCGGATTAGTCCGTTAAGAAGCTCGGCAATTTCGATTCGGGCTAGTGACCGGAACGATGTTTACATAATACATCGGATCTCGGCGATCACGGATCACGGCCGACACGACGTAATATAAACAAACTGATACCACGAGGCGGCCGAGGCATTTCCCGATCGCGTTAGACTTATGCAAATCGTCGAGCTCTCCCCGCGGGTGGTCGCATTAGTCAGCCACCCATAAAAAGGAAGAAGAAAAGAGGACGACGAAGCGGAATGAAAAGAGAGGCACGCGACTCCGTCGTCGTCGGCGTCATTGATCGGCGAACCGCCGGCATGTATAATTATAAGAGACATTTATTAATTCTTTAGCGACAACGTAATGCAAAACGGCAACCGCCTGCTTGTTGCCCCCGCGGCGGCGCCGCGCCGTCCTGTTTTCATTCATGCATTTCGCGGACTAACGTGTATCAATAAACCGATGAAACTTATTATTCATTAATTGCTCATTGTCACGGACTGTTGCGCAACCCGGTTACGCTGTTTGTAACCTTGCCATCGACCCCGCGGCTGCGGTCTCCCGCCGTTAATGAATTAATTAATTCTTAATGGTTCTCCGTTAATGAGAAACGCGGCGACAGAACAAGAGAGTGGCCGAACACCGCGACGGGTATCGGTGACTACGCGTCGCATCTTATCGGGCCCGCCGATAACGGAGTCTTTATCGACGATAACGCGGCTCTTCAGACTCGCGATTACAGGCTAGCTTCCAATGCGCGAATCAAGATTACACGAAATAACTCTGCGCCGCTTTTTCGTTGGGAATCTAGTTTCTGTATCGAGCACGTGTTCCGCTTCCACTCTGCGACGATAATCCGACTATCCGACACGTTACTCGAACGGCAGATTGATCAATGACAACAAGAGTCTCTCGTATCGCTAGGTTCTAGCTGTGGTTGTAACCTTTGACTGGCCGGGTCGTTCGCGGTACGCTATAATTTCGTTCTTCGAGCTTCCTGCCTATATTTGGACGACGAGTATCTTTTTATTTATTTATTCACTGCCGAATTTGCTTAATAGCAAGTACCAATCACTCGTAGAACTGTAAGGTGTAGGGTTTTCTACATTAGTTTGAACTAAGCAATTTCATTTCTTTTAAGTAGGTCATTATTATTATTAATAAAGTATTGGGCATTTTTAATTTTTTTATGATACTGTTACACGATGGATAATTTAGTTAAAAGGTGTAATCTCAGTATTTCAATTGTTCCAAAGTGGTTTACTGATAGCAGGTATTGACGGGTTATTTTAGTATACCCTTATTCATACCCTACAATTTCTATTTATTATCATTATCATTCTTACTTTTCCATCCATTCTATAATATAATTTTTTTTATTGTTCCATAATCGGATTAAATAATGGGAGACTCAGGAGACGGACGTATCAGGTGTTCCCCTTTATTCCCGTCGAAGCTCCGTACCTTCGATTTTCTACATACTGACCTCGTCGCCGTCATCTCCGTCGAATTTTTCGTCGGAATTTGTTGTTAATTAAACCGAAGGATGACGTCTAAAAAGAAAAGCTGCTCGCGCAGAGCCGGACGAACGAAATATGTCACGGAATTTCTTATCCGTAGTCCGTCGAGTGTCCGAAATTCTTTGAATAGTGTTGGTGCGCCCCCTGTAACAGGCAGAAGTAAAAATCAACACTCCGTGGAATGCGACGAACGCGAAGGTCGGATTCACCGGATCAGATTCACCTAGATGCTACTTTCAATTAATTCTCCGCCGGCTGGAAGGGTCGACGTCCCGAGAAAGGAGGATCGTAGTCCCATAAAACAGAGTCTCGGTCCGCCTCTGTCTCCTCCACCTACTCCTCGTTTCTCTTTTCGCCTCTTTAACCCTGACCTCCCGTAAAATACACCGAGAAAAAGACTTTTCCAACGTGTACGCACGAGCGAGCTGCCGGTGCTGGCCGAACTCATGAATGGACCCGCGGCTCTATTTACGAGCGCGCGACCTGCTGCTTTTATCGTCGTCTCGAACCACTCTTTCGCCGGCTTTGCCGCTTTTGGTGCACGCCATAGATGCGCTGCCGACCCTGACGATTCCCTCCTACCAGATGCCAGACATCGCTGAACCTTGTCCTCCTCGCGGGGATGATTCATCCCTTCTTTGCCCGGACCGATGATTTTCGGACAGTGCGCCGATGGCTTCCCCATTCTCGACGTTAGGAGTTCAGATAATGTTCGAACACCAGGTTTTCCATTTTCCAAAATTACCGATGCTCGAATTCTCGCGCTAAATTATCAGGCTCGCGATTAGGCCCGCGATTATTGTTCGATAATTGTTGCGATACACGTTACGGCTCCAGAAAGTGGTTGAGCACTTTTTATTTTCGAAAATTACTGGTATTTTGATTCTGGTATTAAGATACACGTAATTAGATACGAAATGGCTTTTTAAAAATACGTTGATAAAAATTGGTAGATAAAATTCTACATGATTTTGAGTATCGAAAGATTTGCCGCTCAAACAATAGGTTTCCGATTTTCGAAAAAGTCTGTCAAACCCGCGTACAATTTTCGAAGATTCGTCGACGTTCAATTCCTTGCAAATTTGTTTTAGCAAATTTAAACTTCCCTTTTCCATGTACTGAATTTTATAAAATCTGTAGCTAGAGAAAAATGCGCGCCTTCGGCTGAAAAATATGTTGCAACTAAAAATAGAATAATCAACCTTCCGCGGTACTGTATCGGCCAAGACCCGACATTTACTTTTGCATTATCAACTGCTTATTTGTCCGATCAACGTTATGTTCATGAATAATGCCACAATTACATGCTATGTAAGAACAGTGGTAGCATTTATCGGCTGGTCTAAGTAGGTTGTAAAACCGCGTATGGGAATACGGTTGAGTCAACATGTTACAGTACAGCATACTCGAAAATAAAGCAGCGAAAACCGCAAAACTCTCTGCATATTTTTCGTAGACGCGCGCTGTAAGTGCATGAAAATCCGCGGTTGATTGACGACGGGGTCTTCGAACGGAGTTTACTAAATTAATTTCTTTTACGTGTAATAAAAATCAATCAGCGTGTCGTCGATAATTGGTCATTAGTGGACTGCACATTTTCTGCATTTATAAGAAAAATGAATGTGTGCGATGTAAAAATAAGAATTTAGGAACTTCCATACACTAAATTGGACTTACTAAAATTATTCAACGAGACAATTTGTTCTCAATTTGCTTCTAAAAATGTAAAATGTAGAAGAAAATGTCACATCAAGTTTGGGGGTGGAGAGGGGAAGCTTCGATTATTAAAATGACAGATTAGGACACGATTAAAATTTGTTAGCGCTCGCAGAAAATTTTCAATACAGTATATACTATTATACTATTCCTATTAATTTATTAATTATACATATTAGTTAATATATATATATATTAATTATACATTAATTAATTATACATATACTATTTCCTTACTATTCTCCTTAGTTGAATTATCCTAATAAATATATCCAATGCTTCGATAAAGGTAGCCTTAAATTAATAAAATCATTTTCACAAAAGCAGAAGCAAATTAATAGAATTACATTCGGCACTGCGCGAAATCGAATATTTATTCAAAGTCACGTGATGTTCCAAACATTTCAAAATACCAGAAAAAGTGTCAAATTATGAGAAAGTCGGATTCTAGAAATCATTCGTCAATTGTTCGCCGTAACAATCACAGAAAGAGCGTTTAACACAAAGTCCAGCTCTAACGGTACGAAATGCAATTTTCGCGGAATCGCCGGATTTTTTCTCCGGCCGGAATTCTTGGTAAACAATCCGGTGGCGGGAACCGGGACAACGGACAACCAGGCAAATCGGTATCAAATAGGAATTCTTGGTTCCGCGTTTATCGCGCTCGCTACTCGTCCAATATCTCGACAATGTTCCGAGTTCACGGCGGAAAAAGGGGTGCAACGGGTGAATGCAAAAAAGTGGATGCTCCCCGAGAAGAAGCCGCGTAACTGCGCATCCGGTATTCCCGGTTCAGAGAAAATGCCGTCACGTGCCGGTTATAATTCGATCGGCGTCGACGGGGCTGCGTCGACGGCGGGTGTTTTGAAAGCGTCGCCGCGCGGCGAGGATCCCTGACCTACGACAAATTTCACGGGCCTCGGGCCGGGCTCGTTCACGCGATGCTCGCGTATCACTCCGGAATCATTATGCCCGGGGCGAACAATGGCATCGCTGCCACGGAGCGCCGATCGCGCCACTAGAAAACTCCGATGGCGGAACTTGTCCCCAATTATGCGGGCCACGTTGTTACCATTGGATTCTTCAAATGCTCCGCGTAAAAGGGAGCGTGTACAACTGCCTCGTAGAATACGCGGCAACGGGATAGGGCGGAGAGGCCGACGGACACCTCTCGCGCGCCTCGTTCTCTGCCGCTAAGCACATTTAAATAATTATATGCCGAGAGAACTGGATTAGGTGTCGCGCGTCCTTGAATTCGTCCGTGCAAATGTCTCTCGCCGCTAATTTGTCGATCGCGCGTTCCCGTCGTTACGAACGCTCGTGATATGGACAGTGACTCGTGTCAACCCTTTTGGACTCGAGTGGGGACTCTGGGGCGCCAGTAAAAATTGGTATAATGTTTTTCAAAATATTT
>CM052148.1:1428146-1472086 GCA_028455555.1 Augochlorella aurata
TACAATTTTGTAAGATTTACTAAAATACATTTAGGGTGGTATAGATAAATTCTATTGGGTCCAAATGACGAAAATGAATGAGAAATTATGTATTTGCAATTACCTTGGAATATTGTAGGAAGAATCATAAGGCTCCTGGGTCTACTGCAGCACGAATTGCTACTTTAACCCTTAAGAGAACTGCCGACATCGCTGCAGTCCTATTCAAACTTGCGCTAACAATTACTTAATTTAAACAGCAACATGAAGACACGGATAAACTTGTATCATCTAATGACCATCCTGCGGATCCCTGTGCAAAATAATCCAGAATTTATTTCTCCTGGCGCAAGCCTTATAAAAGAAGTGGCATGAAATTCGTCCCAATAATATAGCGAATTAAAACATCTTTGATTTAAAAAATATTATTAGGCCTTCTACATAGTGAGAAAAATTGAAACAAGTTCAACAAATACTTCCACAGCGTGTTAATCGCGCAATTAACATAGATCCCACGCCAGCGGAGTCGTTGCAATATAAATTCGACGTCTGTGGTTACCGTTTAAGGACCCTTCGGTAGCCAGTCCGCTTTAAAGAGATCATCGAGAGTCACCACCGGTGAGGTACAAAGGCTTAATTAATTTCTAAAGATAATGGAGCATCGAGCAGTACGGCGAGTCTGTTCCCGTGTCACGGGGAACGTCGTCTGCCTGTATTTATACGATGATCGTCGTTTACCGGGCGACGTGCACCTCAGACGGACGGAGAGGAGGAATGCGCGCGGTTGCAGCGAAAAACACTGCAAGGACGCACGCCGGATGCTCATCCGTACACGCTGGCCGACATTCAACAAGTGACTGACACTGATGTCGCGCGAACGACATCCTGCATCCTCTGCCCTGCGAGTCTTCGGGGTTGGCGGGGGAGGAGCCGAGGGGGGCAGGCCGATCGTTTTGTTGAAAGGTCAAGATCACGTGAAAAATGTTGCCGTGCCGACGCGTTCGGACGAACGATGTAACGACCGCCGGGCAGTAAAACGCAGCCGCTACCGAACCACGTTTTATGTAATCGCGACGTCTGCGGAGGAAACTTTACCGCGTCCGTAAAACCTAACGGACGCCGCGGCACGCTTCCCGGCTTTCCCGCGGCGTTTTTCCGAAAAATCAACGCCAACCGGAAGCGTCGGCGCGGGGTGCTAATTCACAGCGCGTAACGCGCCTCCACGTATTCGCGAAAACAAAAGTCTCCCGACGCGTTGGCGTTAACAGGGGAATACGACTTGAAATTTGCCTACCTCTTTTACTTTTTATGAATTTGATATGCACCAGGAGCTTACTCTGATCAGAGAAATAAAGAGACATCTATAGATTGTCTATAGATAATCTTTTTATCAGAGACATAAGAGACAATAATATTTTCAATTTTCGCGCTGTCGAGTTATTTCCGATTTACTCGGAGAAATTCGATTTTTTCAGCCGGCTGTATTACCCCGTTAATTCGCCGATATGGAATGCTCAGCGGGGAAGAAGCGAGCGAAGAGAGAACGGGAAAAATATCCGTCGCGGATTTCAATAACAGAGCGAAAACGCGGGCGCAACAACGCGATGCGACGGGCTTTAATAATTTACCAATTGAAAGTGCAATTACTCACCGCGCTCGCCAATAATTTCAAGTGACTGAAGGGCCCGCGAGACACAGAGTATCTCAAGGGTTAATTCCGCCGGTAACGTTGCGGAGATTTCCAGCCGATCGATCATCGGCCGGCTACGCCAATGCAGCTACCCTATAAAACCACCAAAAATTAACGTGAAGCGATAATTGCCGCACCTATTCCTCGAAATGCACACGGCCGTCCTCGCGCGAGTGCTTCTTGCGTTCCACGGAGCTCGGGAACGAGCCGGTAAAGTGTACTAGCAACAACGACGCGAAACAACGTCGTTATTTTGCCACTTGCCGGCTCGAATCGTTGATAGAAGTGCATTTATTAGGGTGCAGCGCAAATCGGTTCGGTGGCGAGACGTGTTCTAATTCCACGAATTAGATTACGTCTCGCTGCACTTGGTCTCGTTTTTTAAGAAAAATAGAAACAACTTTCACCGTGTTCGACAAGCCACGATTTTAAACAAATAAGATAGGTTAACCTACGCGACGACCCGATACGCCGACACTTGATACCGAACTAAATTTAATTAGGCTACGTGTTTCGTTTAATCGGCTGTCACGTGACCTCGTCCTTGCATGTACGCATTATTGGACAATCGGACGACGCTGTGTATCGCAATACCGCGTTTACCATTACGCGAAATTACGAATGCACTGATAATAAAACGCTGTTGACTTATGCTAAATTAAAGCTGTTTAGAAGGTATGTTGTCGAAAAAAGTAACGTCGGAATATACTGTCCATTGTAGTCAACGCGCGATCAATATTGAGAGCCAGTGTCCTAAGTCGCACCTATTTTTATATGTTAGAGGAGAGAGGACGTAACGAGAAACTGTGGACACACGTATTTCCGTAATTCGACGGAAAACGGAATAGTCGTTCTATTGCTCTTCGGTGAGATCGAGGAATATTTCGAAACGTATAAAATATTTCTTTCTCATGGACTCGGCGCACTGTGCGATCACGCTTTGTCACGCAAAGTACAACCGTAGTTCGGTGAGCAAAGGTGTATCGGCATACTTATCATCATCGAATAGGCTCTAAATAGCAAACAATGCCGTAATTTGCGTATTTTATTTCAAATTCGCGAACAACGGGATTGTTTCGCCATGATCCATTTCCAATTAAAAGTTGGGGAACGTACCTGGCTGCGCCTTATTCTGGGATCATCGTTAATTATAAATCGAGCTCGGGCCGAATTAATCGTACGAAATGATCGCATGGTAGACCGCGGGTAGAAGCAGACGATTGTTACTAAACGCGGCGCATATGCAAGCGATTTTCCAGGTTGCCCAATGGAAAACGTGGGATTGTTCTTTGGGAACGATCTTACAACGTTCTAACCTCGAATCGCGGCCGTTCACTTGCGCGCGCGCTGCACCGCCGAGCGATGGCGCTCTTTTCGCAAGGCAACAAGGCTCGACGCGGCGGAGCATCGGCAACGGGAATTGAATTTGCTTCGCGACACGATCGCCTTGTGTGTCATTCGCTCTGGGAACTTGATATGCTTGGCTAAATTTAAAGAATCGCCTAATAACCATGCCATGGGAACGCCGAACGGCTCCGTGGAACACGTTTGATATTATATTGAGCAGCAGCATCGTTTCCGGAGGTTGCCGTAATGGCAGCGCATGCTGCACGGGACCCATAGGCGCGTAAATATCAGCACGAATGAGCGGCAACGAGCGAAGGAAAGGATCGTAGCCTGTGCTCGTCTCAAAGCCGGCACGGCGAGGAAGAGAGCGAGGGAGAGACAGAGAGAGAGAGAGAGAGAGAGAGAGAGAGAGAGAGAGAGAGGGAGAAGGAAACTAGTGACAAAGAACGAAAAAGAGAAAGAGAGGCTAGCAAATAGGAAAAGAGAGAACGAAGCAAGGGGCCGTCATAATTCCTTGAATTGAACGGCGGGTTATTCTCCACCAAGGTTAGCGACGCAGAGGATGAACGAAGCAGGCAGGCAGGCAGAGGCAGGCAGGGCCAAATAAGCGGGCTAGCAACCTAGCGGACAGACTAGCATGCAAGCAAGTAAGCAAACGAGCAAGGCAGGCAAGGCAGTCAGGCTGGCCAGGCAAGCAGACAGGCAAGCTGGCTGCCAGTGAGACGCAGAGAAGAGTAAAGCGTGAGAGGGGGTACATGACGAGTAGGACGAGAAGAGGTTGGGTACGAGCGATACGGGGAAGGGAGGGAGGGGAATCGATAGAACGACAAGGACGGCGCTCGCGAGTATATACCGCAGCACGGCAGCATCAGGCGTCGTCGACGGTACATGGACTGCGGTGAGGCGGGCGGAAGGCAGGAGGGTGGAAACGTTTCGAGGCGTCCCTGGCTGGCGGCGCCACCGTCGCGTCGCTGTAGAAACGTGGTACCGATGCCCCGCGTTGTTATATGTGTGTGGGATAGCGCGGTAACGACGTAGAATAAGGCGACGTTGGTAGTGGTACTAGCAGAGAAAGAGAGACGGGGAGAGCAGGAGAGCGAGAGAAAGAGAGAGAGAGAGAGAGAGATGGTGAGCGTGAGAGGAACGGTGGGGGAAACGTCAGGCTGGCAAGCTCGTGGGAGAGAGAAGTGAACGGCGGCGGACGAGAGAGCTCATGGGGCGACAAGGAAGGGGATTGGTCGAACCGACGATACGATTGGGGGGAGGAAGGAGGGCGACACGATCGGGTCGGTAGGCTGGTAAGAGAAGGAAGGATAGAGAGAGAGAAGGGGGAGAAAGAGAGAGAGAGATAGAGGAAGAAACGTTGATGTCGAGCAGTGAGCTGAGCGAAACAGACTGACGAGGGGAGTGGACGGGCGGTGGGTCGACAGGATGGGAGAGGGACAGAGGAGTAAGGGGAGGCAGAGCCGACTTTATGCAGCTGCGGGACGATAACAACGATGGGCTACAGGACCGCCGCTATAGCTGGGGAAATGCCAAATGGGCTACAGGACTGTGCCGGCCTAGCTGTACGTTCGCTCGCTCGTAGTGGCATGGCGGACGGGCGGTAGAGAGAAGCAGGCAGGAAAGGCGGGAAGGAGAGAGGGATTTCAAGCGGTCGTCTCTTCTCGTCTGCCTCTGCCTCTGCGCTCTACCTATGTATACCTACCTACCCGTCCCGGGTGCACTCTCCGGGTACTCTTCTCTCTACTGCCTGGAACGCACCGTCCTGGCGGTACCTAACCTCTGCTGTTTTCAACGGCTAGCACTCTTACTGATGTTTCTCGGTATCGAAGCACGTAGTCGCTTACGCAGACTTCGATGTCATTCATCTTGAGCGAGGCCAATCATTGTCCTCTTTTCAGGGGCCCCGTGTACTTTGCGAATATGATATTAACGCTACAACTACCAGACGGGTCAAAATCACTCGCATTAATCCAATCTCGCTACTGTACACCACTGTACGTCTATCCGTACTGCTAAACGCGGGATTGTAATTCGATCCGTACAATTATATCGGGTCGACGAATAAATTTTTCTTTTACAACGGCTTGCGCATTAATTAGCAAACTTTAGAATAATTTAATTTTTCATGACGTTTTAGGCTTAGAAATGGAATATCCACGAGGCGAAAATCAGTTAATTAATTTATTCGAAAAATTAAGTTATTCGAAAAACCGAATATAACAGTTTTGTAAAACTAAAAGAGATTTTTCGAATTTATTCGCCAACCTAATATATGAGTCTCAATGTCCTGATTTCGACTGTACAGCACACTTTGGTGAATTATATTCTTCCAGAATTCTGTGTTCAACTTATCTGTCTAAAAACTGTTCTAGAATTAATAATAAAAAATAGAAGTACCAACGAAAGATCTGCCAATTGCATAGATAAATGTTAAGAGACAGTGGAACGCTACGTCCTATCCGTACACGGGATCTCGGCATTAAAGTTATTTCAATTCGTCAGACATTCTATACCGCGCGATGAGTTACGTTCTCAGAAGGCGGGTAATCTTTTTGAACGGCTGCGTGCGGCCTTTCAGCATGAAATATCTCGACCGCCGTTTAAAATATCTTTACGCGGCTGAAGTATTGAAACTTTATAATTTCTCGTAGAGCTGAAAGGACCCGGGTTCCCTATTTATACGAAGGCAACGATATTCACGAGGGAAAATTGAATTTCTCTCGATTACGTTAACACGAATTCAGATACACATAACGGAAGCTTTGCCGATAAACAGCGGGAAAATTGAGTCGACGGTTTTACGAAATACATCGCGACCTTTCTACGACGAGCACGGACGCGGCAAGACAGTTGCCACGTGAGCAACAGAAACGAGGGATACGTATTTATACGTATTTACACGTGTGTGTATATAACGTGTATGTGTAAAGAATACGCGAACCGTGAAAATCCATATTTAAAACGACGAGGCTTCGCTCTTCATGAAAGAGATTAATAATTCGTCGCTCTTCTTTCATTCCTCGTTATACCCGAGTTATCCCATTTCCCGCCGCGAAAATTTCTACGGAGTCTTTCGTAAACTATCCCGTCTTCGACGGGGGAGAGTAGATTTTTCAGGTCGTCGCCGAGCGACGACGGAACGTAATAAAATCGGGGCGACCGATTAACATGGCTGGAAAGAAAGCTTCGCCGTGTGTTTGAATTTGCCGCTGATTGCCATAGGTGGATATATAGGCGCGAGAACAGCATGCTTTCGACAATCGTCGACGAGATACGTCGGTCCACGCAATGACGTCAGAGGCTGGTCCAATCCTGTCGTGCACGTCTATAGCCCGATCTCATCCTATCCAGAGGGAAGGAGAGGGAGAGAGACGGGGAGCAAGAGTCGTATACACGGAGACGGAGTGGGACGGAGCTGGAGATACATACACGTGTATAGGGTACGAGAGAGAAGCCGGGGCAGAGAGGGAGGGAGAAACGGAGACAAGGAGAGAGGGAGAGATAGAAAGAGAGAGAGAGAGAGAGAGAGGGAGTCGCAGAGGGACGCAGAGCCAGCAAATGAGAGGGCAGTCCGACAAATAGAAGAAGAAGAAGACAGTTCGAGTTCCGCTCTCCTGCTCTTAGGAGACGTTGTGCACGCCGATTCGAGCCTTGCGATATTGTTACCAGGACTGTTCGCTACATTGTTCAGAATTTTCCCGACGGCGTGACCATCGGGATAAACCTCGACTTCAATCTCGAGTCGCACTTGCGTGCAAGTCTATGCATTTCTCTTGCTAAAAAATTGCTTTCCGAACAAAAGAACGAGCAACGATACGGCAATTATAAAGGACGCCGAGGCGCGTGTTTGCCTTTGTATTCAAATGCTCGAATTACGCTTTTCGTAGAACGATAACTCGGTACAATGGAATCGATAGCGATACAAATAAATGCAGGACGAGACTATGGCTTCGACTAAATTTGACAAAATTCGCGTGTATGGTATATTAATACCATAGCTTTCGGTATATTAATTATTCTTTTAATTATGCTAATGCAGATTTAAGTGAGCGTACCTATCACCTGGGACTCTCCTGTATCTATAATTACAAGGAAGGCTCGCCGGTTCCCAGAGGGCAGCATTTAAAATTTCAAGTAAAAATCCCGCCTTCCGTGGTTCATTTACATATTTATCGACCGGCGCGGCGACCGTAATGAATGGACTTATCAATTGGTCCTCTCTTTGAAATTGTTTATCATCGGCGTGAATTGAAACGTCCGATAATTGAAAGTCAAATCTGCGAACATTTCGAATAAATAAAACGCGGACGGCGCGTAAATACATTACCGCGAACGTAATAGCGGAGGCCCGCGAAATTTAAAATCTCGTACGTCAGTTTACAGCGACTTTCGTATGGAATCGAGTAGGTTCGGGTTAAATTTTGTAGCCGGCGTTAGATTCGTCGAATTTAATTTAGCAAACAGAGAATCTCAAAACACGGCATCGCCGTCACTTTGCTAATTAAAATCGCCGTTTAATTAACGAAGTTACGAAGTGTCGAATTTTTCGAATACGTTCGTCCGTTGAAGTATGAAATCGCGTTCCAGTGTGCACGGACACTCCGCTGGTAATGTTGCGATATTAAATTCATCATTTTCGTCGGTCATCGATTTCTCCCGCACTTAGAAAATTAAACGCAGGTAACTCCGAATTTGCCGTGAACAAAACACTTCGTCCCCGTGGTACAGTTCATTTACTTCGGAACTACGTACAATTAATTTATTACTTTTGAAATCGTTGAAACCTGTTAGAGTACTTTTCAAATATATACCACAAAATAATTCCGTCCGTGGAAGCCGTACAACGAGTAAGCTGTTTTAACGCCAACTGTAATGATTAAGACTAAATACGTTCGCCATACGAAATGGGTATGCATAATCTTTTACACGAGAATTTAAATTTTAATTAGAAGCGTAGTTTGAATATCAGTCGTTGGCCAGCGCACGCGCAGAAGCAGTAGTTTTTTGTCCCCCGAGTTCTTTACGGAAAAAAATAACAATCGGTATGAAACGCGTTCCACACAATTAACCTATTGCATCATATTGCAGTAGACAGTTTAGTTCTAGAGTTTAAGCAAACATTACTCCTAAACAGAATTATTGTAGTAGCTGGGAGTAATGCATAGTTTAGCAAATTTGACTAACCTTTTAAACAGTGCTACGTCGAATTATGTATGCAAATGCAGACGGAGTTTACTTGCATAGCATGAATGAGTCGAACGCTGGAAAGTTGTCTAGGTATTGTTAAATATGATTATTATAACATATGTTTGAATATGTTATACTAATATGTAATAACTGATACTATTAAATACACTGTTTCAACGTTTCAATCTTCACGAATCGAGAAATTGGAATTTTCCTTGCGCTAACTCCTGAAACAGTGCTGGTAGCTCCGTCTAGTGGCGGTACCATGAAGCTCTGGATTCGGAAATTTACTCAGTCGATAAATGCACCACCATAAAAATTCGATAAAAATGTTATTTTTAATCCAAAGCAATTTGTTTTCCTGGTACGATTACCAGTAAACATTTATAATGAATATTCACTACAAACTTTATATTAATGTCACCCTTGCACAACCAAGACATACTCATTTTCTATAAATTTTACTAATCGATTAGAACAAAAGCAATAAAATAAAAGGCATAATGAGATTTCATTATTATCCATGCTAATTGTTAGTAAATAAATCGTAAGAGGATAATTATACGATTAATTACAAATACTTGACGATGTATTTTAAGTAATAAATATACAATAACGTGTCAAGACATATATCTTTATTATGTTCCTCATAATTATCTTTACTTCCAGATAAAAATGGCGACAATAGGATATATTGCATACGTTGTATGTACAAATAGCGTATCTTTGGTATTTGTTAGTAAAGAGCAAAATAACGCGAAACGTCGATTACAGTTGCGCGTCATTTTTTACGAAAATATAAAAGAACATTACACTTTACCACGTATACACAGCCGAGTATGTAACGTGCGTTTCCTCAGCGACGTCGTTTCAAAATCAAACCTGACCCCCGTCGCAACTAAAACATACAGAAAAGAGAGGGACGCATGAATGCACTTGTCTCAAGAAGAGATAAAAATAAAAGGAAAAACCATTGCACGTTAATACCCCTATAAAACAGCGCGTGCAGTTCCATTCCACGTTTAGATTTTATATTAGCGATACGTGAGACGCGAACTGCGGCGAGCATGGAAATGGAAATCGACGTAGAGGGGTACGCTTAACCAAATAAATGCGCGGACCACAGTGGGTGCAATTAGACGTAACCTCCGCGATGAAAAGTACTTAATAAATCCGTCCGCGAGATATCGCGTCTAGCGAGACGAAAGAAAGGGTAATATTGTTTGCAACGTAAAAAGAAATAAGCTTCGAAGCATATACCCGTGGCCGTGGACATAAACCTCGCCGGCGAAAAGAACCTTAGGCTCGCATCGCGTGCGGTAAAACCTTTCGAACTGAAGCGACTATGAAACACAACAGCACTTTTCTTTTTCTATATACGGACAGGCCTCCGTTCAGTAGGAGAAAGTTTAAATGCTTGCGGCCTTTAATTGTATACAGGGTGTTTCATAACGCCGGGCACCGCGGCGCGAAGCGAACCGAGGAGAAAAAGCAACGAAAGAAGTCCGTACGGCCACCGTGTGTGCCCCGTTTGACCTTGTTCCCGAGTTATACATAGTCGTTTTTGTATTCCGCCCGAGTACAGCTGCTTACCTTCGTATAAAGTGCTCAAAATGGCCACCACCGGTCCGAATGCGAAACTACCTCTCCACGTTATTAGCGTCTGCTAACCTTTCCGAGCATTTCTCGAAACAACTGCCGGCCGAACTCTGATAAATATATCTAACTAATTTCGATTGCGCCTCGATTTGGGCAGAAGTGAAATTATAATTCGAGAACAGGGTCAAACAACGAATCGTCCTTGTTTCAGTGTCCCCTGCGTCTTAACCTGCTAACCAGGGAAGGCGAGCCAACGACCCGATTAATAGGTTAAGGAGACTCGAAAATGTTGTTGTACAGGATAAGCATGTGAACGAAGTAAAAGTGTAAAATGAGTTTATTCGCATCGGTTCCCGTATGAGGAAAATCCATTTCGGAAATTAATTGAATATATGTTGCTCACCCAATACTGCTCGGCTAATGCGTTTTCATTGTTCCACGTGATCAATTAAATCCACCACATTATTAGAATACATTTATCGGAATACAGGTAGGTACGTGTTGCTTTACATTTCGCAGAGGTGCCGTGTAACAAACGCGAAACGAATCCCGAATTTTTATTTTTACATAGGAGATAAATTACGTTTCCAAAAAAAACTCGTCGACTTTTCGATTCCCTCTGTCATCGTCCGCGCGATATTCGCGACATCCTATCACCGCCGGGTTCTTAAACATAATCGTCCAAGTCGTATTGATTTATGCGCGTAAATGCTGCAGGCAGTGCCCATCTCGGCGATAATTTCACTCTTCCTTTCAACGCCGGCCGTCGCGAAGATTGAATAAAGGGCGTTCATCGTGGAGGAAGCAACTATCCCATACATTCGAACAATATGTATTTCAAGTACCAAATATTTCGATACATCTTGTTCTTAACATTACGTCGAAAGAAAGAAAAGAAACGTTGATTTCCATCCGGTCTTCGTATTATTGCTTCAAAACGGAAATTGTCGTCCGAGAGATTTCTCGGATCTCGGCCTAATGAATCGGCTGCTCGAGAAAATTGATAGTGTTCGGTGCGCGCAGCAGAATGACTAGCACTCAGGATCGATCGGGCGAAAATGCAGTTGCGCCTAATGATATCGACTAGCTCGGGGGGAACCAAGAGAGCAGTACAGCGTGGAGCCAATTCGCCGAAACAATACGCCGGGGCAACTCAAAGTTTTCTCAATCACGTACATCGATACACATTACGTTACTTTGTTTTTTTAATCATATCTATATTGTTCCTTTAATTCTAGAGTTTACGGACGCTAATCGTTTCTTGCTCTTCGTTTAATAATGCAAATACCACGATATATACACCTAAACAAAATCTGCGAGTACGATGAATGACTGAACGACGGTGATTTCAATACTCTTTCTCTTTTCTCTCTCTCTCTCTTTCTCTCCCCTCTCTAGCTCTCTCCCATTCACACCCACACACGCGCGCGCTTTCTCTCGCTCCGACGAAACGAACGAGCGCGTCGTATACAAACACGAGGAATGATTCAAGAAAGAAATGCTAAGGCTGTTCAGGTTCTAGTTGCAAAATCCGTTTATTTTGCTCTACGTATGCAGTCGAGAGATTCAGAGAGAACAGAATCATCGGATTCAGTCTGTACAGTGTACAATATCATCTTGCGTTATTTCCTTTTTTGTCTCTGTGGGGGGAAGGGGTCGGTAATGCGACGTTCTCTTTCTGTTTTTTTTTTGCCCGATTGAGCGCGCGTATTCGAGGATCCCGCGACCAACTGAAAATGTCGAAAATCCTTTGTGCCTTCGACGTGAACACACACCCGCGCACGGACACATACACACGCACACGTTAGTCGTTTAGAGCACTGAAAAAACCGGCGAAACGATGCAACTACAATTCTTTCGTAACGTAAAAGCTGCGGGGAGGGGGGCGACGAGCAACGAAAGAAAGCGAGAGACGAAGCAGTACGGTAAGAAAGCGGGGAAATGAAGGAAATACAGAAGAAGATTGAAGAGAAGAAAGGGAAGAGAACGAGAGAAAATGAAATAGGGAAACGCGTCTGTTGAAGACACCTGGCTGAGAAAAGAAAAAAGCGACGGGGCTCCTCTCCCCGTGGGGGGGATCCCTTAATCGAATGACGCCTCCGCCGGAAGGTGGTCGTTAAAAAGTAGTCAATTAAGTCCGTACATTCTCTCCTACGCTTATATTGACGTATTACATAAAATAGCCAATGAATTACAAATAAAACTCGCTAATCGTTACGAAGCTATTGTTTGTCGGTACTCCTATCCTCGGTACTTAAAAACGTCTTATTTAAGGTATCTAATAGTTTGAAGAGGACAACGAGAGTCTTATACGCATACAACTTAGGGCAGCCGTTCGCTCCGTAAGCGAACCGGGCGATCGCCGGGAAAAATGGATCGCGTCCCGATTACAAAGCCCGCGCAGGCGACTGCGTGGTGCGCGTATATCCACGAGTTCGAATTGATCCGAAACGGATGAGTAAAAAGAGGAAAGAGAAGATACAGAACGTGTCCGTGGGTTCGAGGAACAGAGCGACGACACTTCGCGCGCCGCTTCTTCGTTATCTCCTTCGTCGAGAAAGCAAAATGCAAAACACATTCTCGTGTGGCTGGCCGAGGTGTTCCGATCGGTCGATCTCCGTTCGATCCGTGAAATAATAAATAACAAGGCGGTTAATCAAAAACGGCCACGCGACCGTGCGCATCATCCTCCCTCGCTAATAAATACGTGGAACGAAACGTTGAGTTAGCGTATTATATACAGGGTATCTCATAATAAACGGTACAAACGGCAGACTCCGTTTGAAAAATGTCGAAGAACCGAATCGAGCGCGTTGGGAGCGGCGACCTCCGGCGCACCCGTCGAGGAGACTCGTTTAGACGGTGTGCGAGCAACAATGGGTTCAAAAAGAAATTCGGAGGTCCACGGGACCTCCTCTGCCCCTTACAAGAAAATAGTGTTTCTCGTTATAAATTATTATTAGTATACATTTTCGTATAACGAGCGCGTCTTCAAAATCGGCCGCCTCGAGAACGAGCCCCGCGAACGATCGATACCGATCACCGACGGCCTCGATCCGGTTTCCCAGGATGATCCGCTTTTCGATTGCACCCTCGTGAGACACTCTGTGCGTCAGAGCTGCCGTATCACGCGCCGGGTTCTGTGGAACGTCGTCCCGGATCGCCGTGGCGACCCGCGACGCCGCGACCGAAACGTCTTCACTCTGTTTAAACTTACAAACACATCCGACGAAAATCGACGCGTCGCGGCTCGACGCTGAAATTCCGTCGTTCCTCGACCCTTGGTTCGGACGACCCGCGGAACAGGAAACTGGCCGAGCGTCGCGGTCTTCGGAAAAGCCGCTCCCGATAGCCGCGGGCAGACGCCGAGCCGCGAGGTGCCGAACGCTCTCTAAACTTAGAACATTAACCACGCTATTATTAATAATTAAACGACCGCACGTGTTCCAAAGAAAGCTACACAGGTTCGTTGACATTGAGCATCCGTGAATGGAAGCCGGGCGACAGGGGCCGGCGGTCCGCGGCGGCGACGAGGACCCGGCTATCGACGCAACAAGAGGAATGGGTGATACGAGACGATGACGCTTAGCGGATGATGCCGTGAAAAAGTCAACCGGGAATGATCGATCGATCGATCGCGCGCGCCGCCGCGGACCGCCGCAGCCTCCTGTCGCCGACCGGCTTGCGATTTTATTACAGCGATGGCAGTCGATTCACATCTGTTTACGCGAGGCGAGATAGACTTACGAAAATACGAGTCGTTATCAAAAATGAACGATTAAAAAGATTCATTATTATGGCAATATGTCGACAGTTTTACGGTTATCCCGGGACTCGGTGGTCCGTTTCAACGGGTCGTGGCCGTTACGCAGGACAGGGTGTCTCTCTCCATAAAATCGCAGTTTTCGTTTTCTTTGTTCTTTCTTTTCTTTTCTTTTTTTTTCGTTTGAGCATCTCGAGGACACATGCGTCTTTTCCAGTGAACTTGCAACCGTGATTGTTCGACTCGCGATCCCAATCGGGAGTCGTTTCGCGCGACAGCCTCGCGGGCGGACGCGTCGAAACCGAACCGATTCGGATCGGCTTTTTACCGGTCTTACAACTATGAACCCCCCCTCCGGGCAGTTAGTGTCATTGACAAAGTAGTTCGCCGGGAATTCGACTTCACTTCCGATTCCGTGAATACAATATATATATATATATATATATTGTGTTCGTTCGTTCGTCCCCACCCCGTCGGCAGTAGGGGCGGGTTTTGTGCAACGCCATTTAAAAACTGATATCGAGCATTCGAAATGATCTGTGTTCTCCTTCTGTACGTTCGTTTTGCCATGTTGCCTTGCTAGTCGCGGAGGACACTATATAAATAAATGCGAGGTTTGTCGTAGTGTCCTGTAAAATATGCGTTCGTTTCGAGTCTCACAATGTAATCGTTAGTGACTATACATGTACGTACTTATAGATAACGAGGTCTAAAAACACTCTGACGTCGCACATCGTTTATCTCGTTTATGCTTCTCGTTGGATCTCCTTAGCGGTAAGCGTTGCCCACGAAATACGATCGAGTGCACAAGAAGAATTAAGAAGAGTAATCGTGTAAATGAGTCGTGTGTTCGGCTTGGTATAATGAGTGTGATCGCGCGTGGGTGTGTCGTGTATGTGTGTGTGTGTAAACTTTGATTCGCTCACAGTCTATTACTGTCATACAGTCTTCACAGTGACTTGAATCGGACAGGACGCGTTCGAATTTCATTTTCCAGTAAAAAAAAGAAAAACATAATAATCATAAGAAGAACAATAATAGTAATAATAGGCACGTTGTATACGATGTAGCCTGGCAAAACAAAATGTGATTGACACGCGTGAGTAATAATGAGTCGTCCCGAGTTTCCCTATGTCTACTAATATCGTTAAATCACAGTCAATTTTGCAGGAATGGATAATAAATAAATAAACGAGTCCTTGTTAAATCTGGAGAATAATTTACGAATCCTAAAAACAATGATCGCCACATTAACAGACCATATTTGATCGCAGGAATGAAAGTGAATCGAGTTCCGAAAGTCAACGTTTTTTCGTTAACACACGTACATAATTAATTAAAGAGCTCGACGCATACTCGCGACGTTTCGTTTCTGTATTGGCGTTTCCTTCTTTTCTTGTTGCTGCTCTTTCTTTTTTTTCGTTCTGTCCCAATCATTCGGAAATGATTTAACGCCGACGATTATTTCATTACGATACAAAATATATGAAAAAAGAAAGAAAAACAAGAAAACTAGAACAAAAAAATAAAGAGAACGTGCTGCGTGTAGTTCCAACGTAGTCGGAAGTATTACAAACTAGATTGTATACAATTTGATAAATAAATGTCGCAAAAGAAAAAAATAGGAATACGATGCGTGGAAACATCGAGGTAAGTCACGTGTGTGGCCACTGGGACTCGAATAAGTTAACGTTTTTGTTACGTGATCTAATCAAGTTCGATAGAGGGCCACCAAAAACTTATTCGGCATCGGACCTGTAATTCCAAGATCACTGTGTATGTGTTCGTTTATCTTTCATTTATCCGTTTTATAAAATTAAGTACACAAAAGAGTATGCAAAAATTATATAGTGTATAGTCTAAGCCAGCTACTTGTTCGAGGCATTATCAATTCAGTCTTAAAAATCATAATAGTCTCAAAAAAAGTCTCCTGTCATGCTAAACTAAAGAAAAGATCACCGAGTAGAGAATCGTTGAACGCTGTACGCACGTATATAACCGCATTAAACAAAAGGAGATTAGAAAAAACAGACAAATTCATTCATTTGGCACAGGGTACATACATTCGGTATTTCGGCATACTCCGTCCGTGATGAGTTTCCTATCCTATTATGTTCTCATACTGATAACATTCCGTTTAGGCAGTATAAAAAGAAGATCTCATTACGCATTGTAAAATTGTTATAGAAAAAAAAAAGAAATAAAATAGAAATAGAAAAGACAAAATGAGAAATACTTGTAAACAGACTTGGTACAGCGAATGACACGTTCGATTATCTTTAGACAATTCATGATACAAAATGCATTCCGCCGTCTAAATTGTAAAAAAATTCATCATCTCGATAGAAAACGTGCCCCGAGTAAGGTAAATAAAAAGATTACAGGCCGAAAACACAATCAATGGAATAAGTTAAACGACTTACAAAGTACGAAGAAACAAAAACCTTTTACGACCATTTCTCTCTCTCACACTCTCTCTCTCTTTCTTTCTCTCTCTCTCTCTTTCTGGGTGAGCACAATCAACAAGCATGATGCATCCAAGTTTACTTAGCCGTGAAAGATAATCGAATCTGAAACACGCTGCGGATGTCGGTATCATCGTGTCCCTTCGCATATTTTTTTCTTAGCATTTTTTCTGAAGAAATAGAAATCCTATGAACTTCATTCTTAAATTAAACGTATTACTTCTTTTAACGTCATACGATTTATGTAAGGTGTAGGGAGCCAACTTTTTCAGTTTATACCTGCGGATAAGTATTGTGGGTTGGGGTTATGTATGAAGGACTTCTTAAAATGTATTAGAACAAGATTAAGACGTCGCAGCTACAACTACGGGGGGAACAACGTCAGGTTCGCCGGCACCGTCGGCTACCGTGGAATCAACGACTTTTTTGACTTTTATAGACTCGGCGTTCGCCTCGGAGGAACTCTCTGGCTCACCGTTCTGCGCAGATGTGCTTTCGCTGGCCGCTGACGAGTTCACCGTTTCAGACGATGACCCCTCGTTCAGTCCGTTTCTGTGCAATTTATCATCCGACACTGGCACGTCGGTGTCTCCGTTCTGCGTCGTACCATTTAACTTCTTCTTCTCGGAATCAACTGTATTCGTGTCCTTCACTTCATCTACCACAACGTCTTCTTTCACTGGTTTCTCCTTCGACTCCTGTTTTGTTGCGTCGCCGCTTGCTTCCTTTTCCTCTGCTTCTTTCGCAGGCGCAGCCGCAGCAGCAGCGGCTACCGCCGTTGCCGTCGCTTCTTCTGCCTCTTTTGTGTTGGCGGTCTTCTCACTGACCGGCTCTGTTTCCATTTCCTGTTTAGTTTCTGTTTCCGTTGGCTTTTTCGCTTCGGAATCCGTCTCCGCTTTGCTACTGGTTGCTTCCGACTCTGTTATCGTCGGCGCGGTGACTTTTTCTACGTTGGTCAATGGGACGTCGCCGTTCTCCACCGGTTTCTCCTCTGTTTTCGCTGAATCCTGTTTGGGCTTCATCGTGACCTCCTCGCTCTCCGGTTTCTGCGCCTCTGCCGTACTGGCCTTGGCTACCTTTTCAGTGGATTCCTCGCTCGCCTCTTTCTCAGATTTTTTCTTAGGACATTCCTCGGCTTTCTCTTCCACACTGTTACTACTGCTCTTCTCTTGCGACGCGCTCTCGCTAGTTTTTACATCTGTTACCGTGCTATCTTCAGACTTTGTTTCTTTCGCGGTTGGTGTGAGTTCTTCAGTCTTTTTCTCTTTAGCGGGAACTTCTTCAGACTTTGATTTAGGCTCACTTGTTGCAACCTCTACGGGTTCACTGGCAGTGGGAGTGGCTGTTACAGGCGCGGGGGACTCTGTAAGCTTTTCTGTGTCCATGGGTTTACATACTTTCTCGGTCGCCATAGACTTGTCGGCCTCGTTCTTCGATGATGTTGTTAGCGTTGACTCGGTCTTATTGCTCGCGACAGGTGCGTTTTCGGAAACGTCGGGTTTTGTACTCACCTCTGACGGTTGGTCCTCTATTTTTTCTGTTACCGCAGACTCGGTTACGGTATCGGTAGTAGGTGTTTCCTTTGCATCGGTTTGCATCGGTTCATCCACTTTCATGTCTGTGCTCGGCGTTTCTTTCGCGTTTTCGTTTGCCTCCGCTGGAACAGTTTCGGCTTTCTTCGGCTCGACCTTCTCCTCCTTCTTTTCACTGACGTCAGACATCTCAACGTCCTCCGAGGTATCCATGGGTTCACTGGTGTCTTTGTTGGCGTTCACCTCCTTGGCCGTAGCCTCTTGCGTTTCCGTGGTCTCTAGTTTCTGTCTCTTCGTAGATGCTTGAAATGTTAAGTCCAAGAAAGACTTGATCGTCGTGAAAGATACTTTATCTTCGTCTGATAGAGGAGCGTTACCCTCGCGTTCTACCAGCACTGCCGACAAGCCGGCTTCCTTAGCCGCTGCCGCTTCTATGGTGAAAAAGATCATTGTTATGTCTGTGTATCATTGCACAGTTTCAATATTGAAACATTATGAGGACCGTTACTAACCTTTCACAACGTCAGTGAGGAAAATTATAGCTGATGGTTCAGCTCCAATTTTACTTAATATATTCTTGTAACTACTAGTTTCCTGCTTCGCACCTACTTCGGTATCAAAATAACCACTGAAATGCTGAAGTAATTGTTTGTTATTATTTTGTGTCTCATCATATGCACACAGACTGAGTCAATAAGTATAGTTTGAAAGTGTATTCATCCGATGAGCTATCTTGGACAGCATATAGTTTGTATAAAACGATTAATGTATATATAACAAACTATTTCACATGGAAGTGCTTGTTAACTCATTCTGTATATTGTCATGACGAATATTGTCTATCTTTCGCGTGTATCGTACGACATACTGTAAAACAGAAAATACCTTAAGTAAATCTCCATGTACAGAATGTCCGAACAAAAGCTTTTGCGCTTCGATGCTACCGCTTGAATAAACATAGACCTTTTTACCGTCATTCGTCCATGCTTCTAGCGCTTTTGGAACGTCTTCATAAACGCTATATAAATAGTTCATTTATTATTATTCTAATTCATAATTAATTTACTAATTGTTTATGTATTAATTCTGTGTTCGTGAAACTGAAGTGAGCCCTTACACGACATATTCACCTCACAACATGTGACAATGGTATACACGTATCACGTATATATCATAGCTTACGCAAATTTTTTATTTTCATACCATTGTTAATGGTATACCATTCTAGTGTTAGTAAATATGTAGTATATAGTAGTATTTGGGAATGTGTTAGTATGTAGTATATATCTGTAGCACACTTACAAATATATTATGAATACTGTTCAATTATTCCATTGCATGTACAGTACAGAATACCTTAAGCATAAATATACTTTGATAAACCGCATGAATAACTCACTGTGCTTTAACTGCTCCGGAATTGTAAGCCTCGCGCCACATATGTCCCTGTAATTGTTTCAACGCACTATTCTTGCGATCACCATCCATTTGCCATAGTACATTTTTGGCCAGCGATTTCTTCTCCTCTTCTGTATCACCAGCAATTGGCACAAATCCGTCAACTTTATCTTCTTCATCTTTCTTTGCCTAAAATAAAAATGTTAATTGGATTTGAATATATTTTTAAAAAATTAGAATAAACAGCTTTTCTTTATAAAATATCACGTGATTCAGTTGTTTGAAACATATTACGAGATAAATAATTGTTACCATTTTCAAGAATTTGTACAAAGAAGAACTTGCTTTAGCTAAAGATTAAAAGTACAATGCACCATATTCTGCTCTACGTTAAAAAATTTGTAATTTCTCTGGATGAATATATTTACCATTTCTTGTATAGACCTGTCATTTAAAATTATGATATAACCTAATACTATACAACTAATATTTTTCTTCATTATTTATCTTTATTAAAAATTTGTAACTCCAAAATCGATTTTATTCAATAAAACTAAAATTATTGTGTGTTACATTTAAGAACACTTCTCCTGTATTTCAACTACACAGGTGCCATCACTCTTCTTCTATTGCATCATTCCATTGCTAATTCAGTTTCGCGAAGAAATATTTTGTCTAACAATATTGGACTTATTTAAAATGCAACGTGCAATCAAACCAGAACTGTGCAATAAACACTGTCTCCTATTTATTCAGTTGCATTAACTTGTATTAATAAATATGAGCTAAGAAAAAGTCATGTTTCCCTCAATAGCTGATAGTAAAAAGTTTTTAAAAACCATATTTCATCATATGAGACAGGAAGTGTTACATGAAACAAAGGTACTTGAAGAATTGTTCAGGACCATAAAAGTTAAATGATTGATTGAAAAAAATGCATACAATTTCCAAAAGATAATTGGAGAAATATACGTATATAATTTCTACAGTAAGAATTGAAATCATAATTATAATGATGAACAGTCAGTTGAGTCTCATGTTTCATACATGTGCTGGCTAGGGTAGTAAACTTTTGGGACAAAGAATCTTCTCAGGTCAGTTCCTACTACCTAACCACCAGCTGCCACTCTCCTATTATGCCATTGGTCACCTACCAAAATCCATGACTAAACTCATACAGCTTGATTTGTTGTAACACGTTATATCTATCCATGGAAAATTGTAAAATACTCGATCAAGTTCGATTTTCTCGAAAACAAAATCTCGCGTGAAAAAATTTCATTTTCCATATTTGACCAAGTTCCTCGTATAAAACGCGAATAATGGAACAGCCTGTACTCGAGCTGTAAACAATTAAATACCATTCCGTCGAACAGCACAGAATTCTGTGTGCCAGTTCCAGGAATCTTTCAATAATACCAAACAAATGGGAAGACATTATTTATCGCGATAGGTCAGGTATAATCCGTAAACATGTCTTTCCACTTTGCTTGCAATATTTACCTGTTCTTTTAATTTCTCGAAATCCTTCTTGAACTCCTCATCCTCCCATTTACTTTCGATATATTTGCTTAAATTCTCTCGCACGTACGGGAAAAGGACATCCTGCAAACGAAGGCGAGTATAAATATATCCGCAAGTGAAAAAGTTCTTTGCGGATTCGAGTAACGGTGCTCGAAAACTAAAAAAATTGAAAGAAAAATGAGATACTTCGGCTCGAACATTAGTTCGAATTAGTAAAAATAAAATGCGAAGGGTCCACAGGCCTTCATGCGAACCAGTTTTCGAAATCCGAAACCGGAAATACTTGTATACTGACTTTTTAAATATGAACTTATTTCGATACCGACGATCGATTTTCAAAAATTTCAAATTATTTTTACGAAATATAAAGAACAAAATCGACAAGATCTTCATCAGAAATGATCATTAAACATCGAAACGCGATCCCGTCGATTTCTTCAAACATGGGGAAATGCCATTGTCGGTGTTTAGAGAAGAAAATCTAGTTTACAATCATCCGAAAGATTGTTCCGTGCGGAGGCGTCATACGGCCGCGAATGACATGCATTTTTAGGGCCTACCAAGAATTTGTTGCAGTTTGCATCCTAATTAAATAAAGCATCGAAAACTCTTATCAATCTCGTGTTTACGTTTATTGACAATTTCCTACGAAAACGGCATGGTTTTTCGAGTTTTCACGGTATTCTAACCCCTCGGTCGCATATCGCGCCGTTACGGTTTCCGTTATTTTGAAAAATCTGAGCACGAGAAAAGCGCCCCGAAACGAAGGCCCGCGACCCGTATTATACGTGCCGTCGAACAGCCGATATACTTTTGCGAAACACGCTCGGTTTGTTTTCACTGGAGCATCCTGCGAGCAAGGATTACGATATTATGCGGAAAAAGGAGAACGAGCGAATGTAGTACGAAATGCCGGTGGGAAAAATCGGATGCAACGGGACGCGAATGTGTTTCTCTTCGAGGAAACAGCGACTGTTACCTTCCATGAAACTCGCTGTCTCACGGACAAGGAACCTGAAACTGAACTGGATTTCAGCCGGCATACTGCTCCGCGAGAGTCCCATACAACACGCGCGAAAGCATTGATCATGAATTTTCGCCTATGGAAAAACGATGCGATATTGTTCGCGGATTTCTCCGCGAGAATGTGCACGCGGGATGGATTCGAATCATTGGGTACTGTCAGAAAACGAGTCGGAAAGCCGGTGAAATGCGAGAACCGTAGGGCGCGTTCTGCCTCACGGCCATGGTCTTTGTTACCTTCACGAAGCTCACGCTGGTCGTGGTGCCTTCGATATCAACCAAGATCACCGTTCCCGAAAGCGAGGTCTCCTCTTGATCCTGAGTTCGCTTCTCCCCGGCCATTTTCACGATTAACTCGTCTCCGACCGTAGGATAAATAACAGATATATCACCTCGGTACGTTCAAGCACGGTGTATATGTCGACGCGTTCTTGTTGAGAGCCGGCGAGTAAATTCGCTGCCTGCTCTGCGCCGGTGTGCGCGTGTATGTGCGCGAACCTGCCTCTCCCTTCGTCACTACTTACACCGAGTCGCCAGGATCGTAGTTAGATCGCGAGGCACTCGTCTACAAAATTCGCACATACATTCTCGTTTTGTTGAATAAACGGGATCGTTAATCCAACTGTACGCGTTTTCCGATGCTCTGTTAGCCGGATGCTGCTTAAACACCGTTTACGATGCCGTTTTCTTCGCTTCCCCTTCGCGATACGTACGGATCGCAAATTTCGTTCTATGATAAATAATTAATAAAGAACCGTCGATGATCGCGATTCTAATATGTAGAACGACGAGGGATTTCGCGAAGATTAGAAATCGTCTTGTTACGGTAACAGCGATGGCGTTGTTACAACGATTTTTGCAATAATTCCGAGCGTTTGACAACAATGAGTTTTAGCATCGATCGCTGCTTGGCAAATGGCAATTATTCTTGCGTAGGATGATTGGTATGAAATGTGTGGACATCTGGAACTCGAACTTGGCAATATTAAGTCGCTGGAAATACGAAAAGTATTTGAACGATTGAAAGGGTATCGGGCTAGATTGATACGATCCTGAAGTCTGGACGAAAATCGCGTAGCGGTGTTGGTGAATATGTATTCATAGAAAAGTGTGCGTTTGCGTTCGTGTGAATCGCTCGCTTCCTTCAGCCAATGAACGGGATTGGCTTGCGACTGTGCGTTCGCAGCACGACATTATTCCTCCGCAAAAATTATTTCGCCGAACGATGGTTGTTGAAAGCTAGACTTTTAAGAAATTGTTGTCCCAGGACATTTTAAAATTCGTACTCTCTCTTTTGGGCAGATTCCTGGCGCAAACAAATGCATTGTTACAGCGAAATAGCAGAATGAATATTGACTTGCTCGAACGTTTTCCGATATTACTCCGCGGAAAAATAGTCCCTCCATGTGTTATTTTTGTTGATTTTTTGAACAATTGAGAAAGTTTAAAAGATTTCCAAATACGAGGAAACGCGAAATACACGATCCATGCATGATTTTACGCAATTAGTGCTTATTTGGCATGTATACAGTTGGAAGTTGTGGTAAGCGTATCGCGAATGCAAGGTAGCAATACACAGCTGGTAAGTGCGACCACCTGATTTTTGCGAGACAGCGCCGCGTCGCACGTTGAGGCGCAACCATTTAAATTTTGACATTTGTCCCAACTGCACGTGTACGCTGGCGATAGCTATATATAAAACCTCTGCGCACGCTACATTGTTAATAATCAACATTAATTCACGTCGTTCCTACGTTTGAACAATATCGACAAATAAAGTTAACTTTACAATGCTCCGAAATGCATCCTTCCCTTTAATGCAACATTAAGAATTTCGATATAAAGAAAAGCTTACGCGTTCCAACGCGCAGTAAACTAAATTGTTATTGTCACAATTTATTAATATCGAGAATTTAATATTATTTTATGAAATATACATAAATGGGCAGCAAATGAAAAATGAAACTTCTAAATTAAAAAATATAAGCAGTATTTTTTATTTATTATAAATTATCTTCAACAGTTTATATGTAACAATGAGAATTAATTACTTAATATCTTGTATATAATTTAATAAGAAAAATTACAATACTTCTGTACATATTTAATAAATTACACAATTGTCTATTGTACAATACACGAAATTTAAACATTATAAAATTATAAAAACAACGATGCAAAACAACACGAAAATTATATAAATTAAATAAAATTTAACGAACATGATCGATAACGCAAGTTTTTCACATCAGTTTTTAGCTGTGGAAAATTTGTTTTGAGTAAATGAAGTGAGTAGTTAATAAAAAGAAAAGGTAGTTTCGCTGTTAATTCCGTAAGTACTGTTCCAAATTGCCACTAAATCCAAATCGATACAATAACGAAAACATTTAACAATAATTCTTCGTTTATAGTCTGATTTTTAAAGCTATGTCTCGTCGGTATTTATACTTTGTAGTTCCTTTAATTTTTCTCCAAGATGTTTATTCAAATGGATTCTAACTTCCTGTTGGCTGCTACATTTTTCCCGACACTCAGGACATTCAGGGTCTTCCCCGTGTTCCCGTTTCCGATGCTTGGACCGATTATTATACGTAGAAAACGATTCTCCGCAATCTGGACACTGATAAGGTTGCTCGCCCGTGTGTTTTCTACGGTGATGATCCCTGGAATCTTTTCTTCTGAAACGCATGTTACAATATTCGCAAACGTATGGCTTTTTTCCAGTATGCAACAGCACGTGATTGTACAAAGATTTTGTATCATTGAATCCCTTTTCGCATTGGGCGCACTTGTAGCGCCTTTCGCCGTTGTGTTTACTCTTGATATGATTCACTAGAAGTTGCTTGACTCTGTAAGTAGCGTTACACGTATCGCATTGATAGAGCGGGTCTACTCTCCCTTCGTGTACCCTCTCTTTGTGCGCTTTTAAAGACATTTGATGTTTAAACTTTTCGTGACACTCTCCGCATTCGTACCACGGCTTTTGTTTCATAAGAATCGGGTCCTGGTGGTTCAATTTATGAATTTCGATCATATGATACTTCAGCATACGAAACGTCGGGAAGTTTTCTAAACAAATTGGACATCTGAATACTTGTGGTAATGTCACGTTTTTATCGTTTTTCCAATGCTTCTCTAAGTGCTCGTTCATATTCTGTTTTTTACTGAACGACTTATTGCAGACGTTGCAAGTATACCTGTTATTGGAGAAATGAATCTTCCGATGTAGTTTTAAGGCGTTCGTGGTTCTACATTTTTGACCACAAACGTCACATTGATACGGTTTTTCGCCTGTATGAATTCGATGATGTTCTTTCAGCCTAGCTTTTAACTGGAACGATTTGCCGCATAATTCGCAAATATGAGGCCTCGCGCCTTTGTGAACGAAAAGGTAATGCTCGTATAACGAATTCTCCGCTCTAAATTCTTTTCCACAAGTACTGCAAACGAATTCATTCATGTTTTCATTGTGCCTCATTTCATGAAACTCTAGTCGTTCTTTTCGTACAAAGTGTTTCGGGCACTGAGTGCAGTGATATTGTCGAGGAGAGATTACTTTTGTTTCATTGCCGTCTACCATAAGAGAAAGAGTAGAGTCTTCGCAGTCAGCACATGTAACTAGATCATTAATAGCATCTGTATTGAAGTCAGAGATTACTTTTCCACAAAGATTACAGTTCACAGAAAGTTTCTCCTGTTCAGTTTCAGCTATAGCTTTTTGTATAATATCATTGTTAATATTATCATCGCCGGAATTAACTTCGATCTGTTTCACACCTTTATGATTGTATATTTTTTGATGACCATTTAGTCTAGACCTTTTCGCAAATAATTTGCCGCATTCTGTACATATGTAACGTTGTAAACTTTTATGAGTGTGAAAGTAATGATCCCATAGTAAGTTCTCGTTGCTTGTTTCTTTACTACATAATGTACATACGTACTTGTACATTTTATCTAATTTGTGCCTCTCCATATGAAATTCGTATTTCATATGGGAAAGATAACGTATACCACAAAATTTACAGACATATTTCAAGCAAGATTTATAAATATCATTTTCTTCTTGTGTTTCATCCTTTCCAAGCGTGTGCAATTCGTTACTTTTAATATCAGTTTCACTGTCTGCTTCGCAAACATTGTCACTTTCTGGTTCAATCTTTATTAAAGTGTTCGTGGAGTCATTGTTGCAGACCAATACATTTTCATTAGACTCATACATTTCCTTTAATTTTAGTACTTTTGTGAGGCTACTTGAATCTTCATAAAAATCGGATTCAACAAGTTTCCTTTTTATTCTTTTTTGTGTCATTATTTCCGAATCCTCTCTAACAGATGGTCTATCAAAGCAATTTGCATCTTCTTGTTGTAACACCGGTAACGTAAGACTCACTTGATCATGTGCATTTTCAATGTCTTCTATGTCTCTCGTTTTACTTACATCTTTAAGATGTACATTGTTATTCTTAATATTATTCAAATGTATTAAATTTTTATGTATTTGTATATTTTTTTCTTTTAAAATATGTTTCTTTTCTGGATGATTTATCATAGCTAATGCAATTTGAAAGGTATAATCACAGCCTTGAGAATTACTGACTAATAAAATCATTAAACCAGTTTTACAATTAGGACATGTATACACAGCATCACTATGAATCTTTGAAAAGTCTGCCACTTCTCTAGATAAGTCAAACAGAGATCTTATCTGCGACTCATTCTGTAATTCTTTAGAATATTCTAGTACATCCTCAATGAACTTGTAGCAAAGAATAATTTTATCATAGCATGACAAACATATATGCTTCGAACCATTATCATCAATAGATATCTGCAACAATCGTTGAAATATTAATTTAGACAAATTTACCTGTTCATTATTATTGATTATATAATTGTTTGCAGTTTCGATTATGTAAAATAGAAAAAATTAAACCTATGTTAGACGAGCAATTTCGATTCGTTAAACTTTGAAATTTTCAGAAAATTAACATACTGAAATCGGTAAAACTTCTGTTATTTTCTGTATTAAGTCAGATGATTCTTCAAAGATATCTTTGCATTTTCCCTCTACGAGATTAATACCGCATAAACGACATATCAATGGATCCATGATTGAATTTCTGTAAAGTTTATTGTTAAAAACAATTTATACATCAGAGATACACATGGTTTTTATTGTTTTTGTTTTACATCAATACATTTTCAATTAATTGGTTGCATTTGGACTATATTATATTGTACGATGGTATACTTACAATTATAATGATTTGTTTACGATTATTTTATGTCATTATAGAAACAGCACCAAGTGTAGGTTATCTAGGTCGAATAAAACATGATTTTTAAATATATATATATACAACACATAACTTGCTAGATTGTTCTTGATACGTTTCGTAGAACATTTATAAATAAGAATACGGATTTTTAACCTTAATTACAAGTTTCATAACACTATCGTATGTTGTGAGATACATATCTACATTATAGTATATTTATTATGTCTTTTTATTCTATGAGTGACATTTACTAATGTTTCACATCCTCGATACAACTGTTGACTGTGTACATGCACATACAGAAATCTTGATTTCAACTTTAAACCAATAAATTCGCGTCCTCGAATAGAAACAGCTTACATGAAAATGTAGGCTTCATGATGTTTTCGTTAATTCTACACTCGACTGATTTCTCTTTCTAATAGTACGCACATTAAAGCAAAAAATTACGTTATAAGAAAAACAATAATATAATAGTAATTTGCAAACATGGTCATTTATATGGTCCATCTTCATTTAATAATGTTTTCCTGAAATAATATTAATAAAAATAATGGTTCAAAATCTAAAGTGAGATTTCGTTAAACATAAATCGGAATATGTGAATAAAAACTGTAGTGTACGACAACTTTAGCAAGCGATTCCTCTACCATAGCATTCGTTTTTCAGTTTTGAATTCTCGATTAAGGTCGAACTCATTCATTTGCACTCATCCATTCTCAGTGCCGTCTAACACTACTATACTTCCGAAAATGGTTTCTCAGCTGACCGTCGTCTATGAGTAGAGGACGACAGAGTAACCTAAACCTAAATAGTCTTAAACCATAGACAAGATATAAGACAAAATATCTTACAGATTTTTATGTCACGGGACTGACTACATTACATTAATTACACTATAGTAATGGAAATTACTCCAGCACGCTTTCTTTCATCCCTAACCTGACGCGCACATCCCCACCATTTTACTGCGCATCCAATCCGCAGTGGATCCTGTCTCAGCAGTGAATCGTCAGCCAATCAGGATAAAGAAAATTCTATACCGATCCTGCTAACGCATCAAGTTGCGCCCCGGACGTCCTGGAATAGGTCCCAGTATACACCACAGAGTCGGTAATACAGAAAAATGTAATGTGTGCAACGTCGGTAAAGACCTTAAGTCTGTGCTCTTGGGTTCGAAATCGTACTAAAGTGATACCGAACGGTCAGGAATATTAATTTTAGAGTTCAAATTAAAACTAAATGATCGCACCTCATTATATAACTATGTTGGTTCCAAGGAATATCCGAAAGCTCGTCAGATTTTACGAAGCAAATATCAGGATGTCAAGGATCATGCATTGTTGCAAATATAAATCTGTATAATCTATATAATAATGTATAATATAATAATAATCTATATAATATAATAGGTCAATTTACATTGTCCTGTTTCTTATTCGTATATACAGAGCAACGCTTCTATGCATGATCCATAGACGCAGGTACCTTGAGTACCATTCGTGTTTAAAAGAGAACAAAATAATATTTTATTTCATGCAAATGTCCAATTAAAGCATACATAATTTAAATATTCTGCTTAAGTGCTTAATAACATTTTTATTTCGAGAAATCGTGGAATTATCTTCAAATATTTTTTGCTTGAAATGGTAAGGCAACACTGTTCAAACCTCGGTCGCGGATTGGCGGCGAGGTTGGCAGCTCGGCCAATCGGTCGTCGTGCTGTTATCAGACAGATTCGAAAGACTTTATCTGTAGTCGTTGCATGAGTGTACAATCTCATGCGATACGTGCAGAAATCCCTGCACCTGTTCCAGTCCAGGTCACAGTGAAAAGAGATAAGCAATATATTTCCCGAGGCTAGGGTTCTTGCAAACAATGCGCTTACCTAAACTAGTGGAATCATCTGCGGAGCTGGAGCGGTTACGGGAAATTTCTTATCAGACTGTATAGCGCGACGTACGCCTGCAAGTAAGGCACAGTGCGCTATGTCAGCCTGAGAGCTCCTCGAGAGAGGAACGGAATTGAAGTTGTATTGACCGAGTAATTGTCGTTCGCAAAAAAAGTCGCCGTAAACCTGCACCAGTCCTTAGTATCGTCACGTCAACGTGCTCGAGTGTCGATTCCCGTTTCTGCTAAAGAATTACATAATGTACGTGCATGAGTCACAAGGTGTATAGGAGGGACGTGTAAACGTCAAAATCGTGCTGCCTGCGATTTTCTTGTATTCTAGGTACGGTAAACAAATACTGACTCGCCCGGTCGCTCGTTTCATCATTATCGGGTCTCTCACGAACGGCAATAGAACGAAATTAAATCGGTAATGGATTCTTCGTACTGCAGAATTCGATCACCGTCCGCTATTCCGTTCAATGTCGGTCGTGCAATGTGCTGCCATTAGAATGTTCGCAGCGAGCAATGTTGCTTCGTGTTCGAGTTTATAGAATTCATTCAAGACTTTCCGGATCAAAGTAAAAGCATCGTTGTACTTCATCGCATCGAGCAACTCGACGGCACGATAATAATTACATTCCACGGTATTGCCCGAGATTCTTGCAATTCACGATTATTGAAACAATGACAGATTCGTGTAACATATTTCTCAAGGTTAAATGACTAATACATAAATGTGATTGTGACAATTCTTATATCTATTCATTTTTCCACCTGCAGCGCGTTTAATCGATTTAACGCTGACGTTTAAAATTTTCAATCCACGGGGACATCATCCGCGTTTTCGGGCACCCTGTTCTGCGGTTCGTTTTACGAATTACGTTGCAAATTGCATGTTGTGTTTTTGTTGATATTTTAGCACGGGCCTACCTAAAGTATTCCAAGGAACGTTTGCAATGAACAAAAAGCACCATGCCGTCTGGCGGTGAACAGAAAGGATACTGCTGAGAAATGGCAATGCTCAAATTAAAAATACTGAAGTATAGGTGCATGATTTCATAGCTGTGGAATTGTTGCCGTTGTACCATAACGTTCAACCCAGGTATTTGTTCATCGAACAGGATAATTGTTCGTACAGCATTTATCTCGTGAGAAATGCCAGCACCACCTCCGCCACTCCCAAGTTTGCCAGAGGCACCTATGTGTGAAAAAACAGAAGTGAGCGATGCGGATTCTTTGCCTTCTTGGGCCAAGATTACCCTTACTTCTGCAGAAGCAGAGATTGAAAAGTTAATAGCACGGAACGAGCTAAAGGATGCAGAAGTAACATATTTTTGTCAAGTGGAACCAATTTTGCAAGATGGGCCACAGTAAGCTTTAATTTCTATTTAGCAGAACAAGTTTTACTAAATTTAAATTTTACTAATTTACTAAATTTTGTGTACGATGTAATGCTGTATCATTTTACAGATGCGGTTTGGTGGCACTCGCCATGGCATCACAGGAGTACACAAAACCAGTCTCCGTGAGCCAACTTCTAGCAGAAGCCCGTGTGAGAGGCTTCACGCAACATGGAGAAGTATACAGTGTTGATTTCATGGGCACATTAGCAGCTGAATATTTACCCGATCATAGACCAGATATTTTAGTAGATCTACAGCAATGCCCGGATACACTGACTCATGCTCTAGCTCACGGGGCTATGGTGTTGATCCCATACGATTCTGATTTCAATCATGCTCCCTGCTTAAAAAGAGGCCATAAATCTCACTGGGCACTACTCGTGGGTCTAATCTCATCTAGGTATGTTTTTAATTACATATACATGCTATGTTGAACAAGGAAATAATACACTGAAACAATTTTCCAAATTTTAGACAAGGATATCACGTCTTAGCGCGCCACGGAAAATCACGTCACTTAGCTTGCTGGCCGTTGCGCGATTTGATTGAAAGTAATGGGAACTTGGAAGAGGAAGGGACAGCCAGACATGCTGGGGGATACGTTATACCAAAGGGTGGAGTTGGAGGTCAAAGAGGTCTGCGTGGTAGGGCACTGGCGTTGCATCCATACATATAAAATCATGTACAAGAATTTGTAGGTAATTGATATCACAGTGAAAGACAGAAATTACTTTCTAACATTACCGTATCCATATTACGGTATATGGTAAATATTCAAAGCGTAACAACATTTCCACAGCTGCCGCAAAATTCGTTTATGAGATGTGATGGTTCAAGGTGGGGTACCGTGTGTTTAAACTCGTATCGCAGAGATCTATATCGGTCTATATCCGATCGAGAGTATCGGTCTTCGAAATTTTGGTATTAGATAGAATATCAGATGATACTTCATTCGTCAAGCTCTCCGACACACAACGTACATAATAATAATAATAATATTAATAATAATAATAATAATAACAATAATAATAATAATACTATCATCATGTGTTTGACTTACATGCACGCGAACTACTCAGAGAAAAAAAAAATAAAACTTTCTTTTGTGTGTCGAGTATTAAACTCTTCCTGTGATGCAATACGTACTAAGCATGCGCGTAAATTTAGTCTGAAAAAGATTGTAGATGTACGTACAGGTGCATGGATGGGCGAACGTGAAGAATTAACGAAAAAAAAAGTCTATAAAAATATCTATATTGAATAGCTATCTAAGTGTACTAGCTAGGAAGTTATCGAAATCGTAACTAGCCGGGATGAACAGATTTAAGTATATTTATTTAGCGGCGAAAGAGATCGCCAGAAGTTTTTTCGGTAATTATTGTGAATATTTTTATGTTGGCATTATACGAATAAAGACTAAATCCATCGCAAGAGTCTCGCAGATTGCATTTGAGGCAATAAAACTTAATGTTCGTGTGCTATATCAGATCGAGCGCATTGCTTTTAAGATGAACGATCGCCTAAATTCAAACGACTATTATACAATCACACGATTATTATGCCAGACTTTTTACCAAACATTACATATATTATATATATTATATAGAAATGTACAAGTAAAAAAATCATATAAATTGATTCTATGTCGCTATATCCACGACGAATGTTATCACGGTATTTTGTTGACTATCTCGAAAGCAATGTGCTTCTAAAGAAGAATCTTACTGTGTAGATTATATAATATGCTTGTTTTACTATTTATTTACTAATATGTAAAGTATGGGCATAGTCCTCATAATTTATAAATATATATATATATACACACACGGAATTATAAAACCTGAAGATACCCTACGACTGGCTGGTTTCTTCGGTTGTGCGGTAACTTCAGCGTTTTCTATTAAATCTGTCAGTAAAATGCATACAGCAGGTTCAAAGGAGATGCTATAAATTTGTAGACTCATCGAACGGTTTCGAATCGTTTAAACGAAACCGACGAGAACGAAAAGAATAAAGTGTACCCAAGTGCCGCCAAAACGTGAGGTTCATTTATCAACGGAAGGATAATATTGTACACTGTGCAAATTTAGCGTCGCGACGCAAATCGAGCATACTCTGTAAAACGAGCTATTTATTTCCGCAACGTGCGTTTCCGTTCTCGAAACATCGATGAAGATAATCAAAATACGTACATATTTTCCCGCTGGAACTTCTGAAGCCCGAATCACGTTCATAGGAATCGTATAACGTCTTCCGTTACTTAGCATGGTACGGTCTTTCATCGTAGATGAACGTCGAAGAAGGAAAAACCTCGGCTCAGGAAAATGTTTCCAAGTTTGCTTCGTGATTTCTGTATTTCGGTCTGTCTTCAACGAGGACACGTGGGAAGCTATCCGGTAGTTCCGTTGCGCCCAATTTGTGTATGCAATACGACGCAATAATCATCTATTGTATCACCTGTGATCGAAAGTGCAACAACAGTCGAGCGGTACATTTATTGTGTTACATTGTAAGAGATTAATATGTGATCATTGTTAATTCTTGTTTCTTTGTGTACACGCATTTTACTTATTTGTTATCGGTTTTTAGCTTTAACCATGATAAATATAAAGAATGTTATAATTTATACACATGTTTGAACTCGTGATTTCTTTTATATTACACGTCTCTTCCGGGGCCAGCCGAGCGTTCCCCGCGGTGCGTGTTCGATGTGCATTCCTCCAGATGGAGACAGGAGCTGGTATACGTTGGCGCATTTGCTAGCCAGCTTCGCCTAGGAAAATTATCCTCTTTCATCTCGTCTCCCACAGTCGTCGTTCCCAAGAAAAAAAGCCGATTAATAAATCCGTACGGGAGCAGGAAGTTATTCTCTAGAGGGATGTTGATCCAGGTGCATTGGAACGCAATGGAATACTAAAAACTGCGTTACATTTATATTTCAAGCTTACAAACATCAACAACACAGTTTCATCTTTCGAGGTGCCAGTATTTCCTGTTGCTCCCCTCTGCGTACACAGTTGCCATGTTCTTAACTATCTCCCAATTATATTAAATATGTCTACTTGTGTCCTGAGATGCAGCACAACGCAACGGATTCTACATTCACACCAGCAAATATCGTTGAACAGCCACGTGGCCGGCGAACCGTCGCCGAGACGACGGTCCATGGATCCAGCCGCCGGTGTTCAAGGACGAAACTATTGTATAGACGGTACTAGTACATCTCTATGAAACGATCTACAAACTTATATTGTCATTTTACGCATTGTACTCTCTCTCTCTCGCTCGCTCTCTTTCTCTCGCTCTCTCTGCGGAGAAGAATCTCTGATACAAACAGCGCCGTGCTCTATAATAGTATAAAACAATCATACACGCCCAGGACACAAGGCGTCTATTCTACAGATCAATCCTTTGCTGCCTATTGCTGTCGCACAGTGATCGCGGACGTTCGGCGGACATGTCGCGTGCCGACATGTTAACAAACGCCTGTCTTAACACCGAAAGGACTCGTAACAATGATAACCTGTATCGAAACATTGCGTTTAATAATATGTATCACATATAGGTATTTCGTATTTATTATATCAACAATAGGGGAGTTGAATTAAAAAAGGCTAGCCGATTCACTTATCAGACATTTATTCTTCTCTTTTATCTCTCTCTCCCTCTCTCTTTCTGTCTTTTTGCCTGTCTCCGCTCGATCTTGATCCAAATAAATCTTTTTCCGCCCGGTAGAAACCTTCTTATAGAAATACAGGTGTATGTATTGATAGATGGAAATCTAGACGCGTCATCTGTGATTTAATTTGTTGTTATTAATGTTCTGAGATTAATAGTTTCAATATCTTTGCGATGTTTCAGCGATCATTTTAGCGTAGAATTTTGAGGAGGAAGAAAGTAGTTTTGGAAACGATGTTTATCAGACATGGGGACGCTGAAACGTTCTGGAAGGTACCGGTGGCTAGGATCTTCAATATGGCCGACTACCTCTTCCGCTATTCGGTTTGATAAAATAAAGAATAACAAGTCTTGATATAGTGCAACGCGTGCCGAAGGCAAAAACAAAATAACATTGCATCCGCTAAACTAATAAAATGTACACACGATGCTAGAGCGTCGACACTGACGCGATAAATAGTTCGTTTAACAACATTTATATTACTTCCGCAATTTTCTATCCTCGTTGGAATATCATTCGTCCAAAACGCAACGTTAACAATAATTAAAATTAAAACTCTATCTCGTCGTACCGCGATACAAAGATCTATCCGTCAAGATTAATATCAGAATCTTGTTAAAAATCGATAAATAATAATTCTTACATCCTTCAACTTTATTTCTACAACTCTTTCACCGATACAACAAACAGTCTGCAAACAGTGCCGTTTACACAACTAGTCTCCATGGTTGAACGAATTTAATATCTACAATAACGTTTCGTCGAATCGAATCAAAAACTCTGCAGACAAATTAAATATTTAATTAGAAAGGAAAATAACTCATCGATAGGAGAGACGTAATAGCAATGTTCCAGAAATGTTTGAACAATGATGTGCGACCGAAAGGCAATTTTCCATGTGCATCATCAGTCTAATAATTAATTTTAATTATTAGACTGATGATTATTTTTTAATTATTAGACTGATGATTATTTTTTAACTAATAGACTGATGATTATTTTTTAATTAATAGAGTACGCAGCAAGCTTGGCAGGTTGAGGATGGACATAGGAAAGAAAGAGGCATGTACTGTGCGTCCGCTGGAAGAAGACACAGCGTGTTTAAATCCCCATTTCTCCCGCAGTCTATTCTCCTCTTATAATCGCAAGCAGTGATTGGTCGAAGATGATGACGAAGGCCAACGGCGAGTCGTAGCCTTGTTTAATCGGTCGACAGCCGATCCCTGCCTGTGATCATAAGACAGTGAAGATGTAATCACGCTGCGGCTTCTTCCGGCGGACGAACAGTACGCGCAGGTATGCAGCGGAAGTCCCGTCGCCCCAGCAGCAGCCATATTCGCAACTCGCCTCTCGCCCGATGGGATCATTGACAGCCCTTTTAATTGAACTCTCTAATATCATTGATAACAAGTTTAATAATATGTACATGTACGATTAGACGCCGCCGTTTGTAAGCAGTACAATAAAGACGTCTAAAACACCTCGTGGAAATGAAGACGCCATCTAATGATCCTTAGTCGCTGTACCAAACACGCGCGTTTAATATATTAATTACTTCTTTTAATTATTGTAAGCTTTGAGCTTGGACGTTGCCCGCCCACACGTGTGTTAAATCTTACTATACACCGACGAACAATAGCAAATTCATTATTAATATTTATCGTTAATATTATGATTTTTCTTCTCCGTTGCCTTTTAGAATACTTCCCCTGGCAAACGTGCTGACGGCCGTCGAGCTCGGAGATCGTGATCCGGACGCTCGATAGAAGATCCCGTTGGGCACATGCCCGGCATACGATTCCATGCATACACGGTGGCCCGATTATAATCCTCGCGTCGGTCGAACGCGGTTCGAATTGCAACAACGGTCTCATATTTTGACTAGAATCTGGAAATTATCATTAAGTCTTAACGAGCGCGCGACTGGCCGGAACACACCGTGCGTCGAACAGAATCTTACGGGGGTGCGGGGGAAGGGGAACAATAAAGTGGAAAGAAACGAAAAGTCGCAAGTTTCAAGGCTCGGCCGTGAGCACGCGTTACAGGCGTCGTCTCGCTCGTGTTCATTGCGACGAGATATGGGACGGGTTCTTCGCGCGCGCGCGCGCACCCTGAATGGCAGTTTGCGGTAACGTAACTGTGTGGGGCGGTGCTATTGGTCGAAAAAGGAGTCCGGGGGTGCGTTACGAATTTCTCGCGAGCTGTTCTCGAAATCCGCAGCTAATTGTACATTAATTTTGAAATTAACCATTTGCGGAATAAGGGCACCCCATTTCAGCCAAAGACTTATTTCACTGATGCTAACTTCGCCGCGCACGCTTCTGAAAGATCCGTCCCATAGTTCATCGCTGATTACGATCCTAAGAAGAGTCGATCGCGTCGTTTTACAAAGCTTATATACGCACACTCGACGACGGACGAACGTCGACGGGCTAAACACGATTAGCATTTTCAATTGCGCGAACGGAAGGAAAGAAACATCGGGGGCCCGGGGGTGGACGATAAAAACAGAAGGTTTCGAGGAACATTAAAACATCGTAAAATCACTTACACGCTAGGTCGGACAGGCTACCGTTGGGAAAGAAAGGATGGGGGGGAAAGACCAGTTCTATTTCTGCGTCAATACTGGACGTTCGCGGGCCTACGAATGATAATTTATAGTCTTTTCGAACACTTTCACGATCACGGGAACGAAAGTATGCCATACGCGCGACTCGCGACAGCGTCCTCCATTTTTTGATAAACGCTTTGGGCTCGCGATTAGACTGCGGATTCTCTTATTTTATTAAATTTAAGTCATACTTAAATTCTCACATTATATAAAGAATGATCTATAATAGTTAATCAGCTAGTATATTGCGATTTTTATCAATTTATAACAAAAAAGAAGTATCATTAAGATTACTAACGAAAAGTAACTCTCTATTTAATTTTTCATTTCTTAAAATCGAAAATATTTTACATCTAGATAATTAAACATTGTATTATATTGCAAACGTAGATAAAGTTTTTAATTATTTAGACAACTAGAAATCCAAGTTTGGATTTTTTTAACAAGAATATACAATAAATTTTAACGTAAGGTAATGTTAATATTCCAATTGAAAGCTCGGTGAATTATATATATATATTTTTTTTCTTTGACTCCGCGAGAACTGATTTTTCTTTAAAGATCCACAGTCTAATCGCTTCGAGAGGGTATACAGGCTCTCCTTTGATCTCTGCAGAATTGTGCAACGACCGGAAATGGGTGACGCTGTCGTCGACGGTGAACGGTGACGGAGAAACAACGATATTGTGCAAAACTGCGAAGCAACGCGCGAACAGATGCTTAGATGCTTCAAACTGTGGGAGCGTATAATATCTATATATATGTATAGAAATATATACATACGTTGTATGGCAGGTTCGACTGCTGAAAACAATTCAGCATGCTCAACGAAGGGGGGCAACGTACGTCGCGTAAACGCAAATGCGATCGTCGGAACGCCTCGTCATTAATATGCAAAGATTCAAGGTCAGTCGTGAAACAGGATCAGCACAGAAATTAAACAATTAATTTCGATATTTGAAATTCTACCTTCTCGTGGATCGTTCAAATTTTTGCTAATTAAAGGAAACACCTTCTTCGAAATTTCTGCGACTAAACATCGTTTAAATTTTCCAGAAAGTTCAGGCCAAGACGTTAATTGCGATCACTTAGCGAAGATTGAAGCAGCTGCACTTCAGACTCCACTTTCCTGTACTTCAGTTTCAACCCTTGCGTCATGACCCACTTCCAACTCGAGTTGAAAATCTGTCTTTGTTATAAAATTGGATAATTATGTGGGATCTGAGTTGTTAGATAATTTGACGACCGTCGCATCTGCGAGAAGATTTTGGTAACCATTCTAAGGGTTGAACGAATGAATAAATGACGAGAGTCGGCACGCGATCGCCTTGCGAGGACTATACGTTGCCATCCGTTGGCTTTAAGTCAACTATTTTTCTGGGAGTCCGCGCAATCAGGATACCGCTCTTAGCCGTTAAAAATGTAAAATGTAAGACTACGTTAGCAGTTCGATACTTGTTAAGAACTAATTGCTGACTAGCAAAGAACAGGAGAAGTGGGCTATGCATATGTATGTACACAGTGAGGTGCAAAAATATTCGTACAGGAAGCGTGAGAACGCAGCAGATGCATTTTTATCATGTCTGGCTCGTGGCTCAAACGTTTAATTTATTTATAAACTTTCATACCGAATGGTTCACCGGAACAGTGTTCAACGAGTTATAAATAATTTCCATTTTCCGTGCCCAATGTTCGAGTCTTTGAAAAACATTAAAGTACTCAGAATTAAAATAAACACTTAACGCTACAGAATGCTGGAATTTTCCTGCTTATTGCACAGTAATTTGTTATATGTAAAACTCACATTCGACGCAAATTTATAAGGATTTGTCCAAACACGATATATACAATTTTTCTAAGCGAAAGGCGACGCGTAATTGTCAATATTTACAAGTAAAAATTCGTTCGCTTCCACGGTCACGCTGTTCGAATAATTTTGGTCCTCGCTGTATGCGTAGGTGCGGGGGTGTGCAAGGAAAGACTCCACTGCTGATGTTCCTTTGGCAAAACGCAATCGCCATCGTTAACGGTTCGGGCGCGTCGTTATCGCTCCCCGCTAACAGAATGCCGCCTCGAAGTCTTTATCTTTTCGTTCCGGGATTCTCAGGGTAATTTCGGTAGGCGTTTTGCTATTTTCTTGTCCTCTTTTTGTCTTTCTCTTTTCTCAATTTGGCATTAGGCAGTCAAGGCGACGGCTACGTCGCTGGAAACAGTAAACCACTGTTCTAGAATCTTTTTTCGTTCTCTTTTCGTCATTTAAGTTTCTCGTCTCGTTGCTATGATCAAAAAGGAAGAAGTCAAAAAAGTACGTTTTCATTCACTGTTCTACCCTTACGCTAACAGTACAATTGTCTCTCCCCGGGGGAGAGCTTGTTCATTTTTTCTCTGCTCGCTCTCACTCGCTCTCACTCCGTTCCTAATCCTACGACAACGTTAACGTTAGCTCCTATCGTTTATCATTTCCTCATGATATGGTTCTTAAAAGGTGCGAAGGCTGAAGGATAAGCTAGCCGGACTGTTGCTCGCAGCGCGTTGTTCGCTTCTCTCTCGTTTCGACAATGGTAAAGACTCGAATGAAATCATAATTCTGTCCTTTCGCGACGGAAACGTGCAAAAACCACTTTGCAAACCACTTCTCTCTGTGTCTACGCGAGAAGAGTCTGCTCGTCCTCTTCCGCTCCCGCGTTCTAAAGGCTTAACGATAATCGCGGTCGAGTACGCGTACTCTATCGAAGGTCGGGAATCGAGTTCTAATAGGAATAAAGTATTAAATAATAAAATCTGAAAATAGAGTATTTAAACTACAGCAGCCTGGGGCTAAAAGTCTATAAAATGGAATACAAAAAATACGTTGAAATCTTAAACGAGAAAAGGAGTATAAGAACTAATGAGCTATTTTCTTCGTCGTATCGATTTCTATCTCCCGGAGGCTCGCATACTGTTTTCTTCGTCATTCTCTTTTCGACGAACCTGTGTATATGTGTGGGGATGTTTGTCTGTATGTACGCGTGTATATGAGTGTAACCGTGTCTATCGGCGAACGTCACCGGCCATGTTCACTAACGTGGTTTGTGCGCTAAGAGAAATGTTTGCCTGTATCACAGACTTCTTCGATAACGTCGCCGGTCGCGCCCCGTCTATTGCAGAACCGCGTTAATTAAATAAATAGATAATTTAATGACAGAAACTCCCCTCCCCCCTCCTCTCACCCTCCAAAAACACTCTTCTTTCTCTTTCGTCGCTTTTGCGATCTAGACAAAGATCTATCTTAGCCGTGCACCCGCTATAAAATCGCGCTGCGTCTTCTTAAAAAGTCTTCCGCGAACGGAGAGCGAATTTCATTTAGAAAATTTCTTGCCCGCGCTCGAACGATTTTCTATTCGAGCCAGACGCGGCATTCCCATATAACCAACGAAATCCATGGACCGTAATCGTGTCCTAATAATTTCAGTACGATATGTGTTACCATTTCTATCCACGCGCTGTCGCGTTTCACTTTTATACAAAGCCGATAAAATCGTTTCTCAATGGAAACCGTAGATCGCAATGGCGGGAATAACAAAATCAAACGGATTAGGATACTCGCCCGGTCGGCACCATTCCCGTCCGGTTTCAAAGCGGAGGACTCTGTATTCTGACTACGCTCGGCCCTACTTCGCTGCATAGATTCTCTCTTATTACCTTTCTTTCGTTTCTTTTTTCTGTGTTTTCTTTTTTTGAGTTGTTTCTTTTGTGTCTATCGGTAGGATTTGATGGTTATCGGGTTTGCGCGCAAGCTTAAGCTGATGATCCTAATTGGCAATATCGATGAACACAAATAAACGGTAAAACGTGTGGCCTCTGACGGGTGCGGGGGAGGTTTTACGTCGTGTTAGGAGACTGCTGTTGAGAACTGTACTCCAACAGGGCTATCGGGAACGTCTTGATGTGCGTTTGCCACTGCGCCGATAGTTGGAAGAATTTCACGCCGTACCACTCGGTGCCGTCGATGCTCACTGCGAACACATGAACACGGTGTCATTAAAAATTGATCAGAGTAAATAAAAATCATCAGAATCGTTGCTTAAAAATATATTTTCAAACTACTAAATAATTGCTGGTATATTTCTGCAAAGTACAGTAGAGTCTGTTCTTTTCTGTTGAGTATTTAAAACAGTACAAGGGTGAGTAGTTTTATTTGGACCAGCACCTAGGTTGAACCACCCTGAGGAAAACTCTAAAAGCTATTAACTAAATCATGCTTTGGTACAAGCATTGCAGCAGAGAAATATCTACAATGTTAATAGATTTTGTCATGATTCAAAGATTAGGTCCAAGGTGCAGGCCCAAATCCAAGCGACCCACCCCCAAAGGAATCAATCGTCTCTCGAGCTCACCTCTTAATGGAATGTTATGAGTTTTCGCAGAACAAATTAGTCGCGTGACGCCGTCGACCGTCTGACTCTTTGGCTCGTTTTCCTTCTCTTTTTCTTTCTTCTTGCCCAATCTCATTACTGTAAAAGTAGCAACGTTATGGGATGATATTACGTGAAAGAAAGCAAAAAGGAAGTAATCTGAAACTGTTCAAACATCCTTCATTAAGTTAATAGCCGAACATCGTGTCGCGTGTACGCACTTTTCTGTTTCTTCTCCTTGGTCGTGTAGTTCATGAACAAATGGTTGCCGTGCGTCTCCCCGAGTGGGGGGAGTCTCTGCACGTGGAGGGCCCTGAACGCCTGCCTCAACGTGTTCTTGCCCTTCTCACCCTGGGTCTGCTTGCTCCAGTAGTCGAGCTGCAGCTCGACCGGTTCCCAGCCTTCCCTCATCGGTTGGCCAACGTTGGGACTGCTCGGGGGTGTTAACCGACCTGGCGGAGGAATCGGCAGACCAGCGGGCGGCAAAGATGGCGGCGAGCCGGACATCGTTGCGTTGGTTTCGTCCAGGTCCACCGAAGCCGAGGAACTGCTGTCCGGGCAGCCCACTCGCACGTCGTTTATGAACGGGATGAATATCTGGCTGCTGTCGTCTGTCTCCCTAAATACAAAATTAAGTATTTTATTATTCAATACTTTCAACATTCCTTCTATCATCTTGCAAAATTTCTAAGTACGATACAGCAAGCGAAGTTCTTCAAACAAAGCTTCTCATTTTCAGGAAGAACAACCCCTACTGCGACTCCCACTCTCAAGACTATTTCAGCCTTCTGTTTCAGTTCGATAATTTTTTAAAAATATTCTTGACAGGATAAACAACAAGCTTGCAATATTTTGCAGCCGATGGAAAGCCTCCCCTTTTTGTTTCAGCTAAGAACTTTGTCAGATTTTTCTACAGGTATAGATCGGCGAGGTAAATAATATAAAATTATAAAACCGTATTTTCGCTGCGTCTGGTATCGTAATTAAAAATCTCGATATATTTTAACAATGCGTGGAAATTATTCAATTTTTATTTTATAAATTCGACAATTTTATATTTCGCAGTCAGATGTTAAGGAACGCAAGGTTGATCACCTGTAGGTAACCATGGCTTCACCGATCGGCAGCAGCAACGTGGTTCCAGAGACAGCCAAATACTCCGCCACCCTCACCGCGCACTCGCCCGCACCCCCGCCCTCTCTGTCGAGCAGCTCCTTCCATTCCTCGCCGAAAAGCATCGAGTACTTCCCGTCTATCGAGCTGAGATACTTCGACAACGTGTTGGAACCCAGGGGCACGACCAAGAACTTGAGATAATTCTGCCAATCTGGCGGCCGGAAGCTCAGCAGATCCACGTAATGGCGCAGCACCGCGTTCACGAAACAGTCTCCGCCGGCGATCACCACTTTGATCGGCGCTGGGGGCTTCGCCGAGCTATTGCAACTGCAGAAGAAAGCATTCCTCGAGGAAACGGAATCTCGCTCGACACCTCGTTCTAATTTCAATCGGGTTACTGCTTTTAGCAACTTCTCCGACCTCGTTACAAGGGATTAGAGACGGAAGCTTAAATCTTTTCACTCGAGTGGCGACTCTGAGGCACCACTAGCATTGTTATATCACGTTCCAAGATCATTCTTATATATTTCAATAAAAATATTGATTATTATATTATATTAATTATAGTTATATTAAATATTAGGTATTAATAAAAATATAGAAAATTGTTAAAAGTGAAATTGTTGTAAGAGTCGCAAGACTCAATTGCATTCTGTCATACAAAATGCAAATGAGTCGGGAAGGTTATTTTAAATTTACAGTTAAAATGGCTTCGAGTGTAAAGGGTTAAAATCTCCTTCTACAAACTTATGAATGATTGTTGAAATCAATTCATTGTAGATTTGTTTAACACTATTCTTGCCGGAGATGTCAAAAGACATATTTTAATAATTTTTATTGAACACTATTTTTACCAAAAGGGTTAAAGGACACATTGTAATCATTTTTAATGAAAATGACTTTTGCTCCAGGCATCACAAAATTAATTTGGTAAATTTTATAATACAAAATGTCGGCGAAAGTAGTGTTAACCATTCGAGTATCATTCAATAGAGTAATATGCCTCGACTGTGGGCTTTATGCATTCATTCGCAAAAATTAGTATAAAGTAGTAATAAAATTACTATCAAGAGAAAAGATTAACGCATTGCAGAACATTTTAATGTTGCATAAAAGTCCGCAGTCTAAATCGTTTATTTTGAAAGTGATCCAAGTCCGTCTGTTATTTATTGTCGACTGCAGCGACGCGTATATTATTCGCCTAATAATTGCTATTATGTTAATAGAAATTATATGAAGATTATTATAGATATTTATATAATTAATAATAATAATAATAATAATAATAATAAGATAATTATATAAAGAATTATATATAGATTCAAGTCTCTTAGATACACTTTTATTTTCAAGTATACCTTTTTATTTTATTTTTCGAAACGCAACCCCTAAATATCGCAATTTCAATACTAATGTACTCAGTACACTTTCAAAATAGACAGCTCAAATATTTCTATAGAAAGATATCTCTCTCGATCAGTGCAGAAATATTTGACGCTGAATCGAATTCGACTGGCACGATTAACGAACGGGGTGCACACCGTCGCGCAGAAGGGCGGCGCACCCCCTTTGTTCTCTCGATGAATGAAGTATTGTTAATAAAATAGATGAAGCGCGATTTCGAACTGAAACGAACGATAGTTACAATTTTTGTATTCGTGTGACCAAACATGTGAATATGGCACGAATGTCAGCAGGGGAGGCGGTGGTTAGAACTCGGTGGTTCCTTTCCTGAAGCCTCGCGGCGAGCAACGCCCCACCAGGATCCGCTAATGAGACCAATGACACCGCGTCTGGCAGACTGTCATCCGGTAAAACGCGGCTTAATTGCTCCACTAACGCTTTCCTTGGCTGGAACAGTGTACATGTGTTTATCAATATTGAATGAAAATACAGCTGGGCTTAACCCGTTGCACTACGAGCTCTTTCACGGCTGCGTCGATCAGCGGTTCCTCCGTGTTTCGATAATAGAGAAATCAAAATTTCTCTGAAAAACAGTATGATATGAATAACTGTTATCTGAATAACAGTATAATATGAATAACTGTT
>CM052148.1:1542141-1556228 GCA_028455555.1 Augochlorella aurata
CTGATTGCCAGGGAGCATATTTATATTCTGACAAATGGACTCAAGCCCCGCTGTTCGCGTGTTAAAGGTTTTACCAAGTTGACCGGAACATTTTATTCAGACATTCTGACTATAATAGACTGTCTGGATAGGCTGATAGAAGAACGCACGCCGTCTGCTTAGTATGCAACGTAGATATTAATTGCAGCAAGGTCTAACGAGATTCTTGTCCTTAGACTTAATAGATTCCGCGAGAAAAGAAATGCATTTTTCACCGGAGCTGGTTCTTGTGAAGCAACATTTATGTATCTCGATTTGCATCGGCAACCACTGCATACAACTTGCAATTAGTTTGTAAAACGTAAAAACGACAGATTTGCGCGCTGCATAGATAATTGCTGCAGCAATAAAAGAGAAACGCGGTACTATTCAGTCGCTTGAATCGGAGCGACATTTCCGATTTTATAATTACCAGAAAAACATCGATGCATACTTGAACGATTCAAAAACGAAAACGAAACTAGTACCGTTCTTTATCGTCCGTCATTTTCATTTTTCTACGGAGTCCTCAACTTTCCAGGTACGTAACATCGCGAAAAACAAGCAACCATCTTGCACCTTTAACTCTGTTACTATTTGAAAGATATATAAATGGTTGGATTTATAATTTACAAGTACGATATAGTACGCAACACATTTTCAATTACGCACAATATCTAAAATTGCTGTGTACTTTTCCGAATCCTATCGTTGTTTCAATCAAAAACCATCACACGTATCAAATTGATAATACAGGGACCGATTACTTTTTCCAACCAGCTCGAAGTAGCATTTCAAGGAGAATGATTCTTCAGTGTGAGTGAATTAGTATGCAATCGGGGTCGGATTTCACAAAATGTTGCATTGTAATATAGAACTGCCAGATACGGCGAAACGATGGTTTCCAGAGTCTTATCTTTGTAATGATTGTAATTGTAAGAATTTCCTTGATTGTATCTGATCGGGTGTACCTTATGATGAACACTACATAATGTCTTTATGTAATTTGAAGACCAAAAAAAAGAAATACAAACTAGTCGCTTTTATACAAGATAGAAAACGGATCTAGTGACAACAACTACTGCGGCTTCCAGATCAACAGCTGACAACATTAAATAAAGACACTGTTTGGCCGGAGCGGCGTAGCGGATTCTTGGGATTAGCGCGTCCGCTGCGCTTTTGGTATCGGCTCGCGAACAATCTCGTGGCAACACAGTTATTGAGAAATTTCCATAACGGTGCAGCCTGGCAGAATCGCCGCGGTATTATCCGCAAGAAATGTTCTCCGGCGAGATCGCATTAACTTCAGCCGAATACGCGAGAACAAAAGACGGTTGCGTACTCGTCACTTTCCTTTTCCTTGATTTCGAAGCGATCGCAGATCGCAACCAAGGATGAGATCAAGACTGTCCTGATCCCGATAGAATCTCGAACGAGATGTTCGGCAATCATGTGGCCCTGTCATTGGAGCAGGTGATGTTCACGTTTTTCTGCATAAAGCAATGCGTATGTAGAATCGGAATACGCGTTGAAAATGATTCACAGCTGAGAAATCATTCCGCTCTGTTCACCACGATTTCAATCTAATATAACAGTTAATAATAAAATAATATATGAGTTTTCTTGTTATTAATTAGTAAATGGTGACTTCGTGTAATAGTTAACCTTGAAGAAACGAGAATAATAGAGTTTAATAAAGGTATATCATACGGGTTAAATATGTACAATAATTGATTTCAAAGGTCAAATTCTTCTAACTTCAATATTCGGTGAAATAGATCAACGAACGTATGTTCGAATAACATCGCATCATTGGTATAATGAAATTAACAATGTCATAAAATTAAACAAGAGTAAATATACTATATTAGGAACATTAAATCATACGGTTGTTCTTAATAATAAATGTATAATATTAAAAAAATAAGATTATTGATCAAAGTCTAGGAGTTACTGAATGAAAAAGATGATTTGATGTTATCATAATTAGTATGTTTCATTGTAATATAATAATCTCAAAAGTATAAATGCATAAAACTGGCTTGAAACTGATCGTTCAAGAACTATTAATGAATTTTACACAACAATCGTAGGTGAAATAGTAATTGATCTGCAACCGTGAACTTCGAATAATATAATCTGATCATTTTATTTATCGAGCTCCTTACTTAAAGAAATAATGATTGATTATTCTTTCGTATTGATTTGTACGAAACGATCTTCGATAACGGGATTTTCTACGAGAACTCGAGGTAAAGAGATCACACCTGGTGAAAATAAATCACCGCTAAATCAACAATAGGGGGAGAACGTGTTAGATTTCTAACTATTATCGCGTTGTCGTGTTTTTTACCGAACTGAGCAGCGTTGATCAACCTGTTTGAAGAGTGAGAAAGCGGTGTAGCCCGAGGATGTGCTTACGAATGAATTAGCAAATGTTCGCCGCTTGATGCAATTCAAACTTCATGAATATATTGTATAAGATTATAAATGCGCGTATCCTCGTCTTAAGTCGCGCATACGATGGAATGGATCAATTCGTAGTCAGTTAGTATTTTCAATTTCATTGTTTCGAAACCGAACGGATCCAACCGTGTCTTATTTCACTGACGGATCCGATCACTTAATTCTTCCATTTTCTCGACGCATACATATCTTTCCTTTCTTATCGATCAATGAAAGAACTTTCTCGGATTTATTGCTATTACATTACGGCTAATCTGTAAGTATCTAAATACTATGTACAGTGAAATGTACACAGTAGATTGCAACTATGATACTTCCAACAAAACATTACCTTCCACGTTAATTTGAATTCAATAAGTTCTCTCGTAAGGAAAATTGGTTCTCCTCGATTTCAATTTTCATGAAACAGTAAGTAGAAAAGGAATGTAGTGATGCAATCGCCGAAGGCGTGCACTGCTTCCTCTAAAGCGTTGGTCACAAATCCTACATTTCATCTGGCTATCAATGGAACCTGAATTTTAAAAGGTTCAAGCGTCTTTCGAACGACTGATGTCCGAAAACTGGTTTGCAATATTATTTCTAGCCGGTTCAAGAAAGTCTTGAATTTGAAGCAAACCGTATGACTCAGACATGAGTCATCCGATTATTCCTCTACAGTTAGAAATGAATTGCTATATTGAGTCTTGAATAATTCAATTTTATTACATTGAATAAATTACTTGAAGTTTGCGTTTTTCTGTTTTTATAGTCGCTGGCGCAACGGCCAAGAGTAGAATGGTTGTGTCGCTATAGAAAATAAAGGAAAGCAGTGAAACTTACAACTCCTCCCTCTGACGTTGAGACAGCACCATTTTCATGATCCTCGCTTGTGTTTGCTGGCTGATACTCAACAGTGATTCGAATGAGCGCGACTAGATTCGTCTCCAGTCAGCTCCAAGTTGGTTTAGTACCCAGTCATCGACATCGCCTGGGAAAACAGAGAGAGAGAGGAAGAGAGAGAGATAGAGAGGGGCAGAGTAAAAAATATTTCGCCGTACAGCACAATGAAAACTTGCCGAGATTCGTGACGTTCAATTATAAAATTGCTGTCGCAACCGACCCCGGCGCGCGCACGCTAAGGGAAAATAAGAGCCAGAGAAACGGCACCTATACTGTTTTCCTAAAGGAAATCAAAGTCACACGCGATTTCCTGCACCGAGTCACTTAAAACATTTCCAGTGAAACAATTTCTTTGTGCATGCGATTGCAAAAAGGAACAACACCCGCCGGGGAATCGAATCGAATGCGTGAGAGCGAACGGTAACGGTCCCGAGCTCTTTAATCGGCGCAACGTGCTCCCTAAACGCGACTTATTTTACTTTCTAACAAGCTTTTTTGCGAGGATGAGAAAAACTACCGCGAACCCTCATTCACTGTCCGCGGAAAAATTCACTGTCCGCGGAAAAATTCACTGTCTGGGATCGGGATATTTTTCCAGTTGATTTGAACTTCTGTGAATTCGAAGCTATATCTTTTTGTCAAATCAGGCTCGGGTACAGATTTCCATACAGACTATTGCTGACTGTAGGTTTTTATGCAAAACAAAAATTTTCTGTATCAAGTGCAAGAGAGCAAGTAATCAATATTTCACATTTTCAATCGGTCGAATGTTGCACATTGATAGTTTTAAATTCTCTCGGTCGCTCGAGTCCTTTAAATTTCATTTGCGTGCATTAAATAAGCTATTTAATAGTTATATTTGTGCGTAAACGTAAATATTTATAAAGACCAATTTGTTTGTAGTAGGACAATTAAAATTACTATATTAACTACTCAACCAAACTCAAGTTCGTTAAAAGCAATTTTGTTGTACTCCTCCAACCGCAAATTAAAACACCCTCGGATTTAAACGAACCCGGAGATAAAACACTACACGAACGACGAGCATTCCTCCCCGAGCATAGAAATAAAATTAAACTAACATATTCCAAATGCAATTTCGAAGCAATAAAAGCATTTATTTGTAAATAATATGCATGGAAACAGTACGAAGTGTCATGGAACTGTAGTAAGTGGTCAGTTCCTTGGCGTAGTTGCGAAAGGCATAAGACACCGAGCACAAAGCGGGAAAACACACACTGACAATGTGACACAGTTATGTAAACCCGCGTGTTATTTGTAAATAACAGTCGGTCGTAATTCGCATCGTGTATCTCACGGCAGAGTCTTTATACAAGCCTCCATTCGATCGGGATGACAACACGCAGCTACTAAAATATTCGGCAACACTTGCAAAACCGTGTGTCCACGCAATTCCGTGAATGACATAACATTTGGCAAAACACGCGGTCAACAAAATAGCAAACGGTATTGGCCGGTGATCTCGGTGACGGCCATCAGAAAACGGAGATCGGATTGGCGAGACGGGATCCAAATCAGCCAATTAGAGGCGGCGGGCCAGCAGCCGCCATCTTTTCCCGGCAAACCATTCGACTTCGATCGATGCGACGGGGAAATGTTTCGAAAAACCGAGAACCGGGAGCATGAGATCGTTTGAAACGAAAAGCAAAAACTGGAAACGAGCAACTGGAAGATATGCACGAAGAAATGCCGGGGGTAGATAGAACAGGACAGGACCTTGGCAATCGGAAAGGCGTGCTGCGTCGTCGCGACGCTTTATGACGACGTTCTCGGCGCGATGCGCCGCGCCGCGCCGTAATCGATAAACCGGCTGGTCGCCCACCCTCGTTGCCGCGTACATTTCACCTTGCGGTGCATTCAAATATTCATACCGGCCTTCTTCGTCCCACCACCCTGCTTCCCATTAATAAACCACGCACAGACTAATTCATACAACACCCGCATCATCTGAGAAATGCTTCTTCCACTTACTCCGTTCCCGTATCACAGCTATATTTCCCCAAACACCAACCGTTTTGATGGAAACTAGTTTCGCGTGCGGATGGACATACTAGAACACCTAGATCGATAACAGCGGAGATAGCACTGTTTTGCATAAGGCTGAGTTCCAAGGGGGTAACGGGCCTAGCTGACAGCACTGTCTTAATTCCTAAGTTTCCATACTTACGCCCTTTGAGGACTTTGAATAATCCGTTCAACGTATGGTATAAGTATATTCGATATTCATTCGTACTCCATTAGTTTGTAACATTGGAAACAGAGCGATTGTAAACCTCGGAACAGTTGCTGTGATACAGATTAAATTTGAACGGGACCGTGGCGACGCCATTGGTCCACCCAAAGGGCGAAGTTACAGAAATTAGGTATGAAACGATTATTACACTGCTTTACCTTTTTCCACTAATAAACTCGCGTAATAATCTTTGGAACAAGATAGGACTGGCGGGTTTGATACAGGACCCGTTTCCACAGAATTCCGGGATCATGGGTACAGGTGAGCGACTGTTGGCCTGCCTGACCCCGCGCATGAAGATCTACCTGTGGCTTCCTTTTCTAATCTTATAAGCTGGCACGAGGAGTCGAGATCATTGGCAATCTTAACAGCCGCGATACATGTCGTCGAGTTTATCTCGGTTCGCGCGTCGTAATAGAACACGGCGGGCCGAGACCGAGATCGAGACCGATACCAAGACCGAGACCAAGACCAAGACTGGTTTGGCAACAATGTCAGTTGTCCACGGGGAAAAATCTTGGTAACCTTAAAAGTCGGCGGAAAAGGATCGTTCGATTCGCCGTCGGCAGGTTTGCGGCCAGAAAAGGAACGTGATCGAGGTGCAGAGTCAAGTCGAATCGCTGACAAGGCTGACAGCTGATCGGTGACCCGACAATAGCTCGGTGCGGAGACAACGTCTGTCAAAAACTACCGATTTGTGTCTCTGGCTCTCGCGTGTCTGACAGATAAGATAGCGGACAGAGCCGCGGAACATCGAAATTCGGTACAAAGGTTTAAGTTCGACGGTTGGACGGTTGCGGCAACGCGGTTCAACGCGGTTCTAGCAGCGCACCACGCAAGCGGTCATTCGCGAAAAAATCAATTCGCAGTGACGTGCAACATGTATGTTGAATATGTATGGGGACACGACTCGATGACTGGCTAGGAATCATGAATCGGTCGCGATCGTCGCGTCGTCGTGCGTCTTTACGATGTCGCGCGGTGTCACGACGATCAGAGTAGACGCCGGTGCGAAATTCGCCAGTCGAACACGAAACAACCGTTTGTTGTAAATCGTGTACGGCCATTTTGCTAGAACCTGTCACGTCTGGTTGCCGTGAATTTTCCAGCGAGTCCGAGCCGTCCGCCCGACCGCCCGTGAAACGCGACCGTTTTCAACGAACCAAAGTCGACTGACCACTCGATACTCACTTCTTTTTGTCGGAGTAGCAGTAACGGAAAGGGATCCTTCGAGATCGGAAAAATCACGAGAAAACCGGACGAACACAACCACCGAAGAACTACTCGAGATAACTTCTACGACAGAACTGTCTCGCAAGGTGGCGCCTGCGAGAATCTTCGATTCTGACGCATGCGTCAAGTATCGATGTCACGAACCTCCTGCTCTGGTGATCTACGCGCTTCGTTCAACCCGAATCCTTTAGGGACTTTTTCATTTCTCACTACATATACGGAACATATTTTAAATATTTTTGTTTCGAACAAATTAATCATTATCATTCTTTACGTGACCATTGCCGAATATGTACACATTAGCCCTAAAAACAGTAACAACTATTCTAAAAGAAATTGCAAATCCATCTTGCCCTTATTGGCTGTTCATTTAAGATTAGGAACAAATCTCAAAGCAAAACCGAAGGGATGCAGCCCAAAGGAAGCTATACGTACATGTATCGGGTTGAAGTAATGTTTTAAGGTTATGCAATTTGTGGAAATCAAGTGCATTATGTATAGTTCCGGGTTCATATGAACAAAAAATATAACTATAAAATTAAATTACACTTGCATATTGCATTTGATTGAATAAAATCTTAGAGAAGAAAAGAGTTTTTTTGTTTAATTGTATCTATATAAATGTGAATTTTTATTTATACATATTTCTCAGTCTAATGGTTATACATACATGTATGCGTAGTTACATTTATATATCATGTGCACACTTTTCTTACTCCCTAAGCTGGCATGTCCATCCCCACCATTTTATCGCACATCCAATTCGCAGAGAACCTTATCTCAACAGTGAATCCTCAGCCAATCAGAACAAAGAAAATTTCTACAATAATCCTCGCTAATGGATTAAACTGCGGCTTGGGGTTGTGCAGGAGTAAAACCCATTACTGTATATGTATTATATACAGGGTGTCCCAGAAATGTCTTAGAATTCGGAAATGAGGGGTACCTGAGGTGATTTCAAGTAATCTTTTTCTTAGTGAAAATGCAATCCGCTGCTTCGTTTACGAGTTATTAACGAAAAACAGTGACTAATGAGATGGGAGATCAGCTAGCACGATGCGAAGGAGCCAATGAGCGAAACTGGGCTGCGTCCGCTGGTTGGCTCGGCCACCTCGCGCCAGCCGAACTCGCTTCTCATTGGTCAATGTTTTTCGTTATTAATTTGTTAGCAACGCCTCGAAAAAATTTTCGTAAAGGAAAAAGTTATTTTAAATGACCTCAGGAATCCATCATTTTCCGATTACGAGTGACTTATGGGACACCCTGTATATGTACATGTATAAGACTAAAAGATTAAAATATTGTTTATTAATTTTGTAGGATAAGATTTGGATGAAGATTGTCAATGTAACATCACTATAACTTTTGTATTTGTTTTGAAAACAGAATTAATTGAAGAATTAATGGATTTGAAGTTTTTCACAGATGCCGCGATCGCAGAAGACTTTTATTGCACATGTTGTGTGTATACTGCAACTATTACATTTACAGTGCAAATTTTCTAGAACGTGCTAGAACCTAGAAGTCAAGTTTTTCGGAACTGCAAGCAAGGAAACGATGTTTCAGTGAGTTCGAGTTCTTTTACCTGTCGAAGACAAGAAGTATCACGATTCTCTCTTCAACTTGACATACTTGTGTTTTTTTATACGACATATAGTGTTCAACCAAATTAGATCGATTTTTTAAAAAAATTTAACCATTTAATTTAAATAAAATTAGAAATGTCACAAGAAGCAACACTGTTACATTGCTACAATCGTGGTTGTGGAAAGAAATTCGATCCTAATAACAACAAAGAAGGTCTGTTGTCCAATTTTACGTAAAAGAAATTTGTAAAAACATTTACTTGAGTCTATATGTCAATCTTATTTCATGATCCTATTTTTAGGTGATTGTATTTATCACCCTGGCACTCCAGTATTTCACGATGCTTATAAAGGCTGGTCTTGTTGTAATAAAAAATGTACAGATTTTACAGAATTTTTAAATATTAAAGGTTGCACAAAATCATGCCACTCCAACATAAAGCCACCAGAATCACAAAAAACTGCAGGCGATAAGTCTAAGGCCAAAGAAATAATAGAAGTTATTGCTCAACCTCTTAATAATGGACCTTCGCTAAAAAGGCCTTCGTTTGACACTCCCCAAATCACTTTGACGCCAACTATATCACCAACGTTGTTAGAACAAATTAAAGGATTAAAGTCACTAGAATTAGGAACTGCATCAGAAACCAATATTCAGATTGGACAGGCTTGCAAAAATAATGCATGTAAAGCTACATATAGTGGGCCGGAATCTAATAATGAAGTTTGTAACTATCATCCTGGTACTCCTATCTTCCATGAAGGTATGAAATATTGGTCCTGCTGTCAAAAGAGAACTACAGACTTCTCTACATTCTTGGAACAACCAGGGTGTATGCAGGGAGAACATAAATGGATTTCCAAGGTAAAATAAGTATTTTCATAATGTCATGCTTGTGAAATATTGAAATATTTTAATAATTATACTACTTGATCATTTATTAATTACTTCTTTTCTAGAATTCTGGTAAAAAGAAAGAATGCAGATTGGATTGGCATCAAACAGGAACATTTGTTGTGGTTTCAGTTTTTGCTAAAAAATATCTACCAGATTTATCCACAGTAAAGTTGAATCCTATACGTTTATCTGTGGACTTATCTTTTGCGGAGGATAATTCAAGATATTCTCGCGATTTAGAATTAAGAGGAGTATGTATTTGAAATTTCAAAATCTTCAATCTTTTATTAGAGTATCACATGACATTTTATTTTTACGATTTTATGTTTGCAGATTGTTGATGTTGCACAAAGTAGTGTTAGTATGCTTCCTACCAAAGTAGAAATCAAATTGAGGAAGTCGGAATGTGGTTCATGGTCAAAACTATATTTCCCGAGAGTAGATACGGTAGAAACTGAAGAAAATTTCAATAACGATGAAACCATTAATGCACAAGTGGAAGCCGTTGATCTTAGTGATCTTTAAGCATATACATACATATATATAATTCATTAAGGGTACCATTATAACATATGTGCTATGTTATATTTAAGAACGATATTTTAATTCTACGATGTAAAGAAATATTATTTTCTTAATGCTGTCGGAATCACGTTTCCAAAAAGAAAACTGGGTATCCGCAGTATTCACTTTATTTTCATAGGAAAAGATACTCAAGAAAGTCTATCATTAAACATTCATAGTTAATGAAATATCTCTTATTTATAATTTTCCCAAAGTCAATAAATCAATTTAATCTGTGTTTTATTATATATAAACAAAGAGTAAGAACAAACGAGTGTTCACAATATAGTAATGGGATCTACTGTTGCACACCTCCAGGCCACAGCTCGATCCGTTAGCGAGGGTTAATATAGAAATTTTCTTTTCTGATTGGTTGGTAATTTACTGGTGAGACACTGCTGCCCTCACAGTCAAAGAAAAAGAGGGAAAATAGCAAGTGAGAAAGAGAGCATAAAATCAGCACAACTACATGTGGAACGAGTCACACCGACGAACGATTTAGCTTATTTTTCGTGAACTATCGGTAATGCAGAGAGCGACAAGAAATGGTAAGACTCTAGAGCCCTCTAAAAGCTGAGACAGAAAAGCTCATAAAGTGCAATATTTATACGGATCCTAAATCTGTGCATTGGATGTTCAATCTGCTTCATATCTCGTATGTAATAATACATTCGATGTTATGTTCACTTCTATACCTCGTCTGTGCTAATAGCTTATATATGCGTTTGTGTTTAGACAACTGCTGCTGTGGCAGGGATTCCCTCAGGAGGTGTCGCCATCTTAAGGAACAAGCATTTTTAATGTATTCCGAAATTCTGCCGCTCTGCCGGCAATCTGAAAGGTCGCGTTAGTGTTAGCTGTCGCGTGGTGCATGCGCGTGTTCGAAACTCTGGGTTTCCCGGGACGATCTTTTTTTTATTCACTTAATTCGGTTGTCAGTTTCGTTTATAAGGTTAATATTCTACGTAAATAGTTTGCTAGTACAACGGAGGTGTGTGTTTCCCCGTGAAAGTGTGCTTTTCATCGGATCAGCGATTTGTTAATTGCAATGCTACAGCGGTAACACTTTGTACGTTTGGTAAGTTTGCAAATCCAATACTGTAATTCAATAAGTAGTATTGTTATTATTTTGGCGCGAAACTAGAAAATAAATATGAAAAGATAACGAATTGAAAGGAGAGTCAAACACAAATACAGGGATAGGTCTCAGTGAGAAATATGCGTTTGGATGGTGGTTAGAAATCTAATGTATTTCAACACCAATTATAACAATAGATTTAAAATCGATGGATAGCGAAAATCTTGTTTTAGAATGCGTATTTGGCAGTGTGCAACTGCTATCGGTAGTATTACCGTAATATAAAATATTTTATCACGTACAATAATGTTATTATTGCACATGTTGTACGTAAGTCTGATAGAAATTTCGAACGCAACGGGCGGTCGTTTCGAATAATTTTGATGAACTACGCATATTTAAAGAGGATCGTGCGAGTCTACGTAGACTGAAAGTTGAATAACCAACGAAAGTAAACGTGTCATACAGTGGAGGTAACACGCATGTGAAAAAGAAGCATAAATTAGTAAATGGATAAGACGAAATTCAAACGCTAAATTACAATTTGGTTACACAATAGTATGAATATTAGTTGCATGTGTAACTTGCCGTGGACAGTGGGGCACGATAAATCCGTTAAGTGGGACATGCGAATGCATCGATTGGCGTAGTATCGGGAGCGAGATAATGCGATTGTCGAAACACGAGAGGCGAGTATCGATGGTTTTCTTGCGCGAGCTGTTACTCGTTCGAGCCTGATCTAACCTGCGACAAACAAAACTGCAACGAGACGCGAGACGAACTACTTAACCCTTCATAACTTATTGATACACATGCTATACTAGTCTCAACGAAAGTTTATAATATTTTAAAAATAATGTAATCTCCTACCGCTTATTTTTTTAGAGACAGAGTGCGGCCAATTAATCCTTATTCTTTAATTGTTAACGCAGAATAGAGTCAAATTTATTGTCACTGTGATGTTACAGTAAAAATGTTTTCAAAATATCAGTATCTACAGTCGGTTTTTAAATTATCACTGGCACTTCTAGTATTAATTTTTGTGATCATTATTGACAATGAATTTTTTAAATACTATACAAATTAACTTGCTTGTAGATTAATGTCAAATGAAACATATAACGCACGGCGTTTTAAATTGCACAACATGGGAAATTATTGCTTGAGTAGAACAGATATTTTCCCGCCATTCGTTAACGACCAATCCAGATCCCTGTTCCACAATGTAGCCATCGACGAGCAAAATTAACCGATCGTTTCACATGTTTATGCGGTATATATTTTCAAGCATTAACACTCACCCGCCATTCGTGTTCCTCGGCTTCTTCGCGCGTTCAAAGCGAACGTGACCCCACCATCGAGAACGTGACGTCTCATTTTTCACGAGTTTGCGTTTCCTGCACAGAAACGTCAGCCTTTATCGCGGCCTGAGTATACCAATCTCGGGCAAATTTATTCGAGGAATAACGTTTGCCCATGTCGAATAAACATACGCCCGCGTTAATGTATTCTGAACACTGTCGTTTAATAACCGGGTGAGTTATACACGCAGTGTCACATAACTATTATCTGTTTAAGAGGCATCGATAATTGCAATACTAGAGCGTTACCATATTCATCAGGATGCTTATACATATATAGACTCACGGATCTATACACATTTGTGATATATATTTTTGAAATCAAAGAAAGTATGGTTATATTTTCAAACATTAATGACGTTTCTACTCTATTTTTACCATAAAGCATGACAAATTTTTTTCACTCAAAGTTTTTCCACTTGACAAATTGAATTTGTTCTCCATGCTGGTTTCCGTAAAATGATCTATGAAAATTGAAAGTCATCTCCCCTATTTAAAGCAGAACCTACGTTTTGGATCGTATACTGTAACAGCTTTCCTCATATGCATAGCGAAGTTTAAAAATTCTTGATTGTCGACTTGCAACAAGTATGATGGAACATCCTATACATCGTTAAATTAGAGAGAAGATTTTCACGAGCAGTAGACGATAGTAGCAAGAATTTTGCTTCCAAGTGTGAATTAATTATTCTGTATAAACTACTGATTACGAGTTGCGGCAACATTTTCTCTCAATAACTTAATTGCCGGTCAACAGAGTTGACCTAACCGGAGAGATAAGCAACATTTCCTAAATTTTTGCGACTCGTGTAACAAAGTGCGATCTAATCTGCATTTTTTTGCGACATGCTCTAAGAATAACTGTAATTTAGGGATATCATCGTTATCGGCGTCATTGTCAAACGCCTACTGTACAGTCAGTCTAACATTGGGAAAACAATAATATTGATTGTACATGTATGTGCAAACTGTGTTAATTGTTCAACACGTAACAGAAGATGGCGAAAGAACTGCTGAACAATTTATCGCTGATAAGTTAGCGCACTGAAATAATAGAAACAAGGACAGCAGCGGTTCATGTATTGGTCGTCAAGTATGAAATGGAGCAAAAAGTGCACACAATTAAATTCGTTTTTTTTCCAATAAAAACTTTTTATTTTTAATCAAAGTATGCACCTATATTATCATTATACTTTTGCCATTTTAGAGGTAACTCATTTATCCCTTTGCTGTAGAAGCCTGGATCATGGGAGTCGATGAACTCTTGAAACGCCATTTTGACAGCCTGTGCGGAATTGAATTTTTTTCCAGATAAAAAGTTGTTTAAATTTTGAAAGAAATGATAGCCAGTGGGGGCAAGGTCTGGTGAGTACGGTGGGTGACGGAGAGTTTCCAACTTCAACTCCCGTAGCTTTGACATGGTCATTCGTGCGGCATGTGGTCGAGCGTTGTCGTGCAGGAGGATTGGAGTCATCCGATTAACTAATTTTGGCTGTTTAATCGCAATATTTCTCATCATTTCGTCTAGTTGATAATAGTAGACACCCGCCGTGATCGATTGGCCAGGTTTTATAAAGCTGTGGTGGATGACACCTGAGCCAGACCACCAAACAGCGAACATTAGCATCTTCTGGTGGATGTCTCGTTTCGGACACTGTTTTGGTGGTTCATCTGTGTCCAACCATTGCGATGAACGCTTACGATTATCGTACATGATCCATTTTTCGTCACACGTAACAATTCGATTTTT
>CM052148.1:1589609-1623034 GCA_028455555.1 Augochlorella aurata
CATTAAATCCAACTTTATAGTATACTATAATATATAGTATACTATGTATTATAGTATAATTATAATATATAGTATACTATGTATTATAGTATAATTATAATATATAGTATACTATGTATTATAGTATAATTATAATAATAAATAATACTATATATTATAATACTATAAAAGATAGCATACTATAGATAGATAGTACTACAGATAATATACTATAATAGTATACTATCTTTTCGTCGTCATGTTTGTTTTATCTATAAGTAAATGCTGATCGGTTTTGCAGTGTTTTGCGACGGAGGTGTAGGATATAATTAAATATAATTTTGTGTTCTGTCGCAGGGTGATCTGCTGGGTCAAAGTTGGTTCGACATCCTGCATCCGAAAGACGTCGCCAAAGTGAAGGAACAATTATCCTCTTCCGACCTCAGCCCGCGTGAACGACTGATAGATGCAAAAAGTACGTATACACGTCAAACAACTTATTTCCTTTGGCCTCGGCGGCAAGCATAAAATTCATTTATTTTGCATTTGTCCACGGGAGAAGAAACGTGTTCTTCTGAAGGCACATGTGCAGCATTTCATTGGCTGTCCGTTCGCTACGGTCAGCCAAACGCTAAAAATTAGCCCCATCACAGTTTTGCGGCTAGCTTCATCGACTTTCTACCGGAGAATCCATTAATTATGACACCTTTCGACATTCTCCAGGCCGGTTTTACTGTGTCTAGTGATCCCGCGGTGCATTTTATGTCTGATAAATGTCAGCAGTATGGCACCGTTTGCCTATCGATAAACATCTCCGAATTAACGCCAAAGGATAAGAATATTGCGAAAGAAACCGGTGTGCTTGCGATAATCGAAAGATCCACGAGACCGCTGGCTTATGTAGCCAAAATTAAATGTAAATTCCAGGGGAGAGTCTCGCTGATTTAAAAAATTGAATAATAAACTATGACATACTCCAGCTTTAATAATCCGGCTCGAAGCGATAGTTTGTTCATTTAAATGAAATAAAAATTAACAGAGTTACTGCTATGGTTACGAACAGAATTTTCCACGCCGAATTGTCCACGAGTCGAAAAATTTAATTACATTTCTCATTTTATGTTTCGTTTTGCATTTTCAAGATTAAATTCTTTTCGTGCGTATTGGAAGATTTGGCACGCGCCAATTGAATTGTCAACAGTCGCGAGACGGTCTTCTGGCTCGTATAGCCGAAGGTGTCCGACGTATCCCATTTCCGTGATGGCTGATTTGACCAGAAAAAATGCGACACATGGCACGCGCGCATTCCTCCGTGGAATCTCGCGAGAAACTGTTCAACGACAGCACGTGCCGAAACCGATACGCGTAATCGTGGGAAAAAATAGTCGCACGGAAGCAAATTACGCAACGCTTTTCGGCAACAGTATTGCTATTTGCTGTACACCGAGTGCTGGGTAGAACGTCAGACAATAATCCTTCTGTTGCAGAATCGTACACTCTTTGACCTTTGTACGAAAAAGCCTAGAATAATACGTAATGCATTAGCGTTTCAAGCTTTGAATCGGCTGTTTCCTTTTTATTTATTATTCTCCATTTTAAAGAAACACGTACACTTATCGACAACTTTACATAATCTTAACATTTAAATCTTTGATATTTTAACCCTTCGACTACTCAGTCACATTGATATTGTACTAAACATATTGGTGGTTCGCCCCACTCTTACTCGCAGTGACTCCGGCACAATAAACGTAAGGTTACAAAATATACATCTTATTGAATTAAATACACATACCGTAATGGAGCATATAACGAATTGTTTACATAGCAATATTGTATTATTTACTTGTAACCCGTGACGAAATCAATATTTTCATAGAATATTGTTTTATATAGTGCATACGACGAGTAAAGGAAATAATAAAAATTAAAAAGAAAGTAAAAAATAGATAAATCAATAAAAAAATCCGAAATAAAATAAAATTATAAAATTATAAAAAAATGAAATGAATATTTTCGTTGACGCAATAGAAGTTTTTATCCATGTTAAGAAAGTTTACTGCATCTAAGAATATGCATCTGTGTTACACGTGTCTTAACATTTGTTAGTATGTGTATATCTTGAACGAAGGCAGCTATTTAGTAAGCTTAATGGTTGAAAATTACGCCACTCAATCAAATTACCATTTAAATCGCATGTGACGTACTTGCTGTCTGCTATGCTTGGTAAATAAGATTTTACAGAAACAATTTTTCCGACTTGTAAAAAGATCGATTTTTTACTTGCATCCATAGACTGATAATTCAGAAGTTTTATGAGTCAAGTCCAATATAAAAATTGCACTTATAACATTTTAAAGAAGACGACTCCGATGGCTTGGCTATCAGATCCGAAACATTAAGCTTTAAGTCTGTCCGAATTTAAGTTCAAATTTCGCATGTCTGTCAAGATTTCGTATCTGATAACGAAGCCTTCCTCTAGTGCGCTTCTCGATATTTTGTCAAATATAAAGGAGAAGAGAATACTTTTTCATTGTCAATGATTTTAATTAGAAAACGAAGCCAGAATGACCTGTAAACTATGCAAGAAAAATAAATTTCTACAGTGTACAAAAATTGCTCCTTATTGTTTCAGCAATGTTACCAGTGAAGACGGACGTGCCCCAAGGCGTTTCAAGACTCTGTCCAGGTGCGCGGCGATCCTTTTTCTGTAGAATGAAGCGAAAAGTGGAAAGTGCTCGCTGCGCTGATTTACAGGTGAAAGAAGAAGCTGACACTACCAGCGGGTGTCATCGTCGGAAAAAGCAGCAGAATATCGGTAAGCATTATATCAATCATTTCTAAAAATAATCGCATTGAAGATCGACATTCAAAACCATCATCCTCAATCTTGAACTTATTTCTATTGTACTTTGTATAATACTTAATTGCAAGTATTTATACCTGAGAAATATCGAATATTAAATATCAAAACAAAAGACCTTTTTGTTTGTAAACAAAAACTTTCAGTAAAATTAAACCCGAACAGAGGAACCTACATATTCTATGCTACATTCAAAAATGGTCCTGGTGATTTAGTGAGTAGACGAGACGTAGGGCTAAAAGGAGACAGAAAAGGGTCTTTCATCGGTCCAGTTTTCATGTTTGACGAATCACGCGGCAAAGATATTCGCTTCGGGATCTGAGACATCACTGGAACAGAGAATACAACAGGAATGGCGAGAAAGAAGCGGCGGCATGCGAATTCTTTTGACAGAGAACTTGACTACGCCCTCGCATTTTTCGTTTCAAAAGATCGCTATTTATTCGACAGCCTGGTATTTTAAACATATCTCGAAGATCGTTTTTATCTGTTTCATGCAAACGCGAGAACATTATGGCAGTGCAGATTTAATAAATTCACGTTGCAGAACTGTTATTAATTGTTCAATTATTCTATTATTTTAGCCAAGAATACATAGGAGTATCGGTAGAAAACAATTTCCTGTGCGACAGAAAGATAGTTCTACTAAAGTAGTTTTTATTCGTTATGGATAGGCTTACCATACGTCCCGGTTTGACCGGGATAGTCCCGGTTTGAGATCCCTGTCCCGGCGTCCCGGTCAAACTTGAACATGTCATGCAGTGAATTTTATGACAAAATTAAGCACGACAAAACGATTCTGAAGAAAGTGCACTCTAGTGAAAAATATAAAGCAAGCGTGGGTGAATAATAAAACCGGGCAAATTTTTTGTGTTGTTTGTATTAATTGTACTTTGTCTCTTTTTCTTTTTAATAAAAAATATATTCACATTTATTAATATGTTTTCAATTCATAATAATTTTGATTGCATTTCAAATATGAAAAACACAAATTAAGCGAAAAGCAAAATGAAGATGAGCCTCTTTCTCTTCTGCGTCCCGGTTTGACTCTTCGTAATTATGGTGAGCCTAGTTATGGACAATGTAAACTAAGGACAAGTCACGTTCACAGATTGGAAATACTGCGTGATCCAGTGCACCGGGTATTTAAAATCGTGGGCACCTGCGAAAATTGATCTTGAGGAAGCCGAAGGCGACGGCGACGGGGACGCGTGCAATTTGTCGTGTTTGGTAGCAGTCGGTCGATTGCAGTCGACGATACCTACATCATTGCCGAAGAAGCCACGATTGAGGCCTATCAAGTTTGTCTCGCGACACGCGATGGATGGAAAATTTCTTTTCGTCGACCAAAGGTCAGTATTCGCACGAACTCCATGATTTGCTTCAAGTATCTCATACAGTTACGCGTTCTTCAACACGTTAACTTCTGTTCCGTGCATACTTCACAGATCGCGTGTAGCAAACTTGCAAGAAGTTTGAAAGAATAGTTAATAATAATAATCTTAACTTCTTAAGTTCGATTTCATTAGATAGATTACTTTGATTTCATTCAATTTTTCCGGTTGCTGTTCGACGTATTAGTGATTGTCTTTTACATGATAAATGCAGAGAAGGTTTTACTTGTTCTTAGAACTAATTTGTTAAAAAATAACGAAAGAGATGCTCGCTTTGCGGTTCGAGCATCATGGTCGCGTACTCTACATACATAATGTTACGACATACATAGTGTTCGTTGTCTAGTGTTGATTAATGTATTCGGGTTCTCCTTTCCTTCTGTCGTTCCATCTCATTTAGTCACACATCATTTATAAGCTGATCTCTTCCTCGTCAAATCATGAATGTCTAGATTAATTTATTGACCACCATAATAGACTGCAGCACCTCACCTATTTAACAACGTGCAATGCATGCGCGAAAACCATTTTCAAAAAGCATTACAATCTATGTCGAATATAAATTGTTACATTTTAATCAGATCTCAATTTATTTGTAGTTTCTATAACATATTATATTATACATTATAATATACATTATACATATTATACATTATACATTATGCGTTATACGTTATACATTATATATTATATGTTATATATTACATTAGTTTAGATTTCAGTTATTTTCTTCTTCGAACGTAGACTTCGTAGTTTAGTTTACCATTCGTAAAGACTATGTTAATTGCAAGTTATTACACAACATGTATTGATGGCCTCCTCCTTGTCATTACTCTCATAAGTAGTGTTGCAATCATCATTGCTATTATGTAATTTTCATTTCTTGTAATTAAATTCCCAATGAGTGGCATAAACCATTTTTTCCTTGTAACGTTGGATCGATATTCAATTTGATACAAAAAGTATATTATGAAAGTACACTCTACATATTCATGTAGTCAAGCAATCAGACATGTAGTCAGTAGCTGGTGGTAAAGCCGGGAGGGGTTGATTCTAACATAGAAAATAAGATAAAAATATAAAGTCAACAATTAAGGCTTCGTTTTTAAGAAAAATAAATTTAAAAAATAGTACTATTGAATAGGAATCAACTGGCACGTTTGATCATGGTCTACCACTGTGAGCTACGAGAACCTATCGGATCTTCCAAATCTCAAAAACGAAGTCTAAAATAAAATTTTACAACCGCATTTTCCGGTTGTACCATTAGTTACTGAGCACCCTACATATATATACTATATTTTTAATTATAGGTTTCAGTAAAGGAAAATTCAGTTTAAAAGAAAACCACATTTTAGTTTATAAAAAATTGTCTATAAAGTAACTAGGGTATTTAAATGATTGCGGTGGAATGAACTAGCTATTATTTAATAATATAACATATTTTCAGGGCAACCTTGGTTCTGGGTTTTCTACCACAAGAATTGCTAGGTACAAGCATGTATGAATATTATCACCACGACGATATTCCTCATCTCGCGGAATCTCATAAAGCTGCTCTTCAGGCCTCAGAGTGCGTCACCACGCAAGTAAGTTTCACTCTATGCACATTTTACAGAGTATTTAACTATAGAGCACTAGTTTTCACCGAACCTCCTACATGTATGTACTATTTATGCACGAACCATGTAAAGTAGCAGAATTAATGAGTTGTTGATATTTATAAAAATTTACGTACTCATCAATTTAGCATTCAATAACAAGTATTACATAGACATTTATTTCCTCTGTTAATAATATTTTTAAGAATTTTATGAGTGATTAAATAAATGTACTTTGATTTGTAAAGCGTGTTTGTTATAAATTGAATTGAACAATTTGATAAGCAAAAGAATGATATTCGTATTACCATTAATTCTCATTGGAACATACATTATTAATACGTTGCAGATACATATATTTGTAGTTTACTAAAGCTTTAAACAAATACTTATTCGAGTCTCACTTTCAAATAATTAATTCCGCTAATAGAAAATCTCAAATTCTATCTCATCTTAACTTTTCTATCAAAGTTCATCAATAATCATAATGTCTTTGAGCAATATTTAATGATTGAGCTATTGCATCTTTCTTATACTAATTTCTAAAAAAAAAAAAACAATTTAAATGTGAGTATAATGTAATACCTTTGCTATAATATTAATACACGAGCATAGGTGAAAGTGTAAATCCAGTACTACACATTTTGTAACAAAGTTAACTCAAAACTATTAATATCTAGCACTGCGAAATTTAGAAAGCAAGTTACAAACATAACTAGCTATACATTTCTTTGTTATAGATATACAGGTTTAGGACCAAGGGTGCGAGCTTCGTAAGGTTACAGTCCGAGTGGAAATCTTTTCGAAATCCGTGGACCAAAGACATCGAGTATCTTATAGCTAAGAATTCAGTTTCTTCGTAAGTACGAATAACTTACTTAGTGCACAAAATATAATTATTCATGACAATTATTATATACAGCTGTGACTCTCGATCAGCCACAAATAGCGGAACCAGGTCCGAGGACTCCAGCGTTCAGGGAAATTATGACTATTTCACACAAAGTAAGCATTTTATTATCTTTTATTTATGATCGATTACTTTTTATTCATTTATTATCTATGAAAATGGCATTGATTTGAATGAACAATATGATCCAAGATTAACAATCATCTACTTTTAATTTTTGCCAAAATTCTATCAGGTTTATTTACAGATTTCGTTTCTTCCAGGTAATGGTGGATTAGAAAGGTTGATCTCAAGTCACATAGAGGTAAGTAAAATTGGACGACAAATAGCAGAAGAAGTTCTGGATCTTCAAAGGCGCGGGGAGGACTCTTCTTCTGGCAGCAGTCCTGGCCTCGGACCAGAACCATCTCTGCTAAACGCCGAGGTAGTTACATCTATATTAATTATCCTAAGCTCATTTTTTACCTACACCCTTATTAAACTATAAAAACAATCTCTTTTGATCTTAAGAACTTCTTACAAATGATTCTAAAATTGATCAAAGTAATGAACGAATAATTCAATCCAGTAGACTCTTCACACTTAGAAGACAATTAATCTATCCATAACTTTGTCTGTCTTTTAACAATAGATTGTTCTTTTAAGTCACAGATAACTACAACAGCATCGCCCGAGAGATTTCAGGATGTGGCGCAAGTAACTAGAGGTAGCAGTAACAGCAGCAGCAATCCAACACCAACTTACAACCACATAGCAAACAACTTGCAGCTGAACAGCATCGCGAACGACCAAGGTCATAGCTATTACTGTCTCTAAGGAGTCGTTTCTTGGTGTGTAGTGCGATCGTCGGATTTACGAAAAAAAGAAACGATTAGGTTGCTCGAAGGAAATTTTATGCCGGGTTCACACTGCTGTTCACGAACAGTTCGCTAGCAGTGTGGACACTCACGAACAGTGAACAGCGTGCAGCGAACTCCTCAACGAATAACAAATACTGCTTGCTTGGAAAGCGGTTCATCAAAGGGACTGCTTACGAGCTTAGAGCGCATTTAGACACGTTTGTAACTAACCATGAAGCGAACAAGCATATAACTGCTCGCGAGCTCCAATGCGAACACCTTGATATTGATCAGCTCGTGAACTATCTACGAGTAGTTCGCAAGCTGCTCTCGAACTGTTCTCGCCAGTGTGGACTTGACATTAGACTTTCCTAAACCCGACGCACTTTTTCTTTCTCTCTATGAGCTAGCCAGGACGAATGAATTGTGTTCCAATGCTGTAAAACTACCAAACTCTCCCTCTCTCTCTCTCTCTCTCTCTCTCTCCCTCTCTCCCTCTCACTCTCCATATCTTGCTATTGTAAATATTACCTCTGGCAAAAAATATGTGATCCAATAAACTAAGCGTTCACATAGTGATTTAAAAAATGTTCTCTCTAATAATAAAGAACACGGAGATAAAATAAATGTTCTAAATAAAATACTAATATAAAAGTCAGTATTTTTGTTTATTTATAAAATATAGACTAAGAAAATTGAACACTGATTCGAGGAAATAACAAGAAATTTTCTATCATTTTCATCTCCTACAAGCAGAATATTTACATAATTCCTTTCGATCTTCACATTCATTGAACAACCAAGACAATAGGTTGTTTTCTTCTCCTATTATATTAATTTCTACATAGATTACACTATTTTCTACAAATAATGCAATATTACACACTTTGTTTTCGGCACAACATAGATAGTAAACCTTTCGAACCTAGACTGATCATCCAAAGGATTAAACATCTAGTAATCAAGTCCACAATACAATTCTGGTTTGTTAGAGCACTAACGTTTAATGTAGTCTTAATATGGACCTTGGACAAGGTGTGACATATTCTGGAATTAGCTTCCTATATACATTTAATATGGAAATATATTAGAAAGCAAGGAAGCATTGTCAAACTAATACCTCACTTTTGATTGAAACTTTACAAATTTTATTTTCTGCTATTTTAATTCCTTTTATCTATCGTTTCTAACAGCATGACAAAGTATTACAAAAATTAAAAGCTATTGGACAGTATTCCGAACACCTAAAAATAATTAAAAAGTTTTCTCGAATCAATTTAATTTTCTAATACTGCATTTTTATTTTACATTAATATGTTATATTTGTACTGGAAAAAATGCTTCGTATGCAAAATTGAATGTTTATTGCCAGCAGTAATATGTACCTCAACTAACAAAATCCTTAATTAAATACATGTTCGACAATGACTCCTTGTTACAATACACTGATTCTAACAATGATTTAAAGACTAGAATTCTAAAAGCTATATTTTGTCCAAGGATTACAGACGATATTATTTGGCATATCAGAGTAAATGATTTTAAAACAGTTACCCACAAAGATTCTCCTCTAAAACCATCTACTCTGGTTTGTCAGGCTATGTTATGCTGTCAAGTTAACGACTGTATTGCATAACGTAACATCTCCGTCCTTGCAGGAGCCTCACCGGACGAAGACATGATGGACATAATCGGTGGCACGACTATAAACGAATCACCAAATCCAGTTCCTTCAGATGGCAACGACGAGGCAGCGATGGCAGTGATTATGAGCCTTCTAGAAGCTGATGCTGGTTTAGGTGGCCCAGTGGATTTTTCTGGTTTACCCTGGCCACTCCCATAGTACACTCCCATTCCAGGCATGAATAGTGAACTTTTCTGTGCCTGAAGTGTGTACCTCACATGAACCATTAAATTAGGAGATAAAGCCATATGTACATATACATAGGACTGAGCTAGGTCTAAATTAAGTGTGAACATTTGTTGTAACGATGTTCACACTTCCTGGAAACTGGTGTATGACCAAATGGCTTCCTTTGACCTTGTTTCTTCGAGTATACTTGGTGCTATGATGGTGCTGTTTTTAAAATTATGTTCGTAGTGAAGTGTTTTGTTCCATGAACGAATATCGTTTCTGTGAAGACAAGAGAATATTAACACTGGAACCAACAGCACCCTAATGCCTGATATGTAATACTTAGACTAGAATTTGCAAAAAATTTGGAACCTGTAAATTCTACAGTAAATTGATTATTTAATAAACTCTGACAAGAGTACCTTTACCATTTCAACAGATATAAAAGATCTTTACGTAATACAACAATTTTTTAATTACACGGGGCAAGAGGCAGATACACTTTTCTTTGTTTCTTTCTATGTTTCTACTGTTTCAAATTTCACCTACTCATTTTTGTTATAACTGCATAAATTCACAGTGTGGAATCAGAAATTTGGAATTGGTCATTTTATTATGTGTAGTTGTTCCAGTGTTAAGCAAATGCAGACAATTGATGAATGTTTGCATTTGTTTCAAATATGAAAAGGAAGCTATCCCTGGTAAAAAGTATTTGGTCGAACAAAGAAAATATCAGTATTAAAAATTGTTCCCACATCTTCACCTGCATTGAAAGAAGAAGACAACAATCTAATCCGAATTCGAATAAAATATTATTATAAATATGAATATTTATGTTTATCCGCGAAGTGAAAATCTTATATAATTTTCTATAATTTTTACAACTGAATGAACTAAGCAAGAAACAAAATATTCTTTACTGTGCTAACATTTTATTCGGATACAATCCATTCTTCTGCTATATTGTTTTAATGATCATAGGACTATATTTTTCTCTCTTAATATTAATTTCTATTTTATTTAGTACAGTAAGTAGTTTCTACAGGGATCATAATAAAACGATTGATTGTATACTGTTTGCCAGGGCTAGTACCTGTTGAATATTGTGTACAAAATTATTATAAGGCTTCCTTGGCAAGCTGATACAAAAAGTTTGCTTCCTTAAACATATTTTTATCTTAATTCTAGTTGATTTCATTAGGTAGTTAAATCGTTTGTCCAGAGGTGTCAATTTCAATGTTTCGCTCAAGACCTTTCTGTGAACATGGCAGGTCTCCTACCTCAATTTGTGTTTCATTGTAACCCATAAATCTTAATTTTGTTTTCTATAAAAACGATGTGCACAGTAATGTCATTAACGATTACTTCATATATATACATCAAAAAACTGTAACATTGCAAACAAATTTCTAAGCACCTGAAAAAACTTAACTATACGCTCGCCGCGGAAAGTATGTTGACATCTTTTCAAACGAAATAACGTTTTTTAAATTGTCTCAAATGACTTGAATTTTTTTAGATGTTCGATTAGTTTGCTAGAGAATAAGTAAACAAAATTTTTTTATTACAATTGGTTGGAATGATGAAAAAATTAAAAAATTATGTTTTTTCAACATTTTTTATTTGAGCTTATAATGATGATAACTTATATGCGTACTGAAAATTTCATCGACATCGGTTGACGTTAAACTCTAAACAATTAAAGATCGCGAGAATCGCAATTTTGTCCCAATTTTTTGCACTTTCGACGAATAACTCAGAGATCTGCAGTTTTTTAAATCTTTCAATACTTGCTACTTAGCTTTGTGTTAACCGATATAAGTTATCGATCTACAAAATGCGTCTTTTAAATTTTGGTTATAGGCTCAGATAAAAATTTTAAAAAACATGAGTTTTTTAATATTTTTGTCATTCTAGGGTAATAGCAAAATTAAAGAAAAGTATTATAGTCATTCTCTAGTAAACTAGTCCCTCTGTCATCTAAAAAAATTTCAAGTCATTTAGATCATTTTTAAAAAATTTTTCTGTTGGACCAATATTTTTTTAATTGTGATATTTACATTGTTAGAAAGTAATTGGAAATTAAGAAATGGTTTTGCAATGTATTTTGGGTCTACGAAGATTCTCGTCGACCATATGGTTGTTAATGTATGTTGCGATAAAGCAGTCTACAACAATAATGATTCTTTTACAGATTTGAGTGTCAATGCCAGAAATGCATAAAATTCTCTGCCTCATTGAAGAGTACGAAGATTTATACAAAGTTATTGTAACCTTTAAATTCCATATTATACTACACATTAATTACCAGCTGTTAATGAAAATATAATTTTTTCATTACTTTCCCATGACAATGATAAAATCGATTGATTTATGTATCATAAAATTTCTCACTCACAATCAGTTAATGTATGAATGGTAACACAGATTGATAAAAACAATGTTGTAATTATACCAGATTATTAAAGAACAGTTGGTATAACCAGCAGTTAAGATTTTAAAAGAATTATTAACGTTGTATCATGGTTACATTATTAGCAAATTGCTCCACTTGTTTCATTGGACTTCTCCACGTGATTTTTTAGATATTTACAAACACAACCATTTTATATGTATATGAAAGATTATATTTGTATGTACAGGATGATTCAAACAGAATAGAACACTGAAGAATTCTATATTATTAATATACATTATACTTGTTTCTTTCTAATTAAAGTGAGAAAACATTTCTGAAGACATATTGTCATATATAATTTTAGTTAGAAAATTTATTATTAAATCAACTATAAAACTCGAACCACGACTGCAACATAACTATTATCATTCATCTATATTTTTACATTATAAACACAATAAATCTGTAATCACAATCTTCATAGAATGTTTTTGAATCATTTTGTATATGCAGTTGATCTCTAAAGTGTTTAAATGCCTATAATCTGTAATTGTACTTCTTATATTTTGCAACACGTGTGCTCAGAATCATTAGTACAGCTTCTTGCAACTTCTAAGGATAAATAATACTATAGTACTTCCATTTAATACTTGGAAACTTCTTGATAACATTTATTTCACATTGTACAATCTTAACATTGATTCAAATTAATTTGTTTGCAATTTTATAGATCCAGCATAGAAGATTTGTACTGCACTAACTGCAATCTAATTTGGAAAACATGAAATTAAAATATACAATTTATTGAAGAACCATTTATAAAAGATTAGAAGCATTATAATACTTCCGTGAGCAGCTACATGCATAATTGTTGTACATCAATGTTTCCTAAAGCAAAGATCTAAGTTAACACTGTATATATGTATCTTAAACATATTTTATTAGTTATAAATGTATATGTGTTGTATTGTAAAGTACAGGCAGGTGACGTACTGGCTGACACAGTTTCGTGCTAATTGGTGACAGATTAAGTATGTGTACATATGTATTTCATAGGATACGTGATAAAATGCTGGGCGTACCTAATTATATCATAAGGATTGACAGTAAGAATGCCATACATTATTTTAAGAGCTCAAGGTGGTGTCAACAATCGAGTGACATAATCTTATTGTCGACCTTAGTGAGTAGAGCACAATTGATGCCATCGGCATACTGTGATGGATCGTTAAGTGACAGAATGCTATGATAACAGAATATCTTGTGATAAAACTGGTGACAAAACAATGTCAAGACTTATAGGACACCAAAGAAAGCAACAGCAGAATTCAATTTGATTTTTTATATGTGTAGAGGACGCTTCTTTGGGGGATGGAGGTGAGAGGATCAAATAGTGCCATTTTTTACCAATTGGCAGGTTGAGATTACTTTCCAAAATGCAACTTAGTTAGAGTTTAGAAGCTTCATAGAAGGACATGTAGAATCTAGAAGGTTCTCTGCAAACTGGATTATTATGAGAACATAGAATTATTGAAATTGGCCTTACTGCATTTACACAGTTGGATGAAGACACAAGTTGCCATATACGTTTTCTGCCATGCTACAGCCTCTTGCAGTTGTAACCTCTATACTTTGCAACTCTGTACAACATAGTCATCTAACTCACATAAATCATTTTTTGAAAAATATGTGTACTATACAGGATAAAAAGTTAAATGTGTTACATATGATATGAAAAATAATGAAAATTTCATCACCTATTTGTACATTAGTTATTCATTAGTACATTTTGTGGGTGAATGGTATGTTACTATTGATTTTTGTAGCTTCATCCAAAATTTTCATAGATTCTTCACTCCAGCAATGACTGTAAGTGCTTTGTAGTATACAGTGCCATTTAAGACATTTGAGTCTTCACCCAAAAAAAATTTAAGCAACAGATAAAAGATTTATACATATTATTTTATGCAAATGAGCTTTACTATATACATCTGTACAGATTACTAGAAGACTGAAAAAAATTCAAAATGACCTATATAGCTTAACATTGTTATTTGGTCGCCATGTTTATTTATAGATGCTACTGTGTACATAGACTGTGGAAATGTTGTATTAAACCGAAAAATTTTGAAAGTTCCAAATAAAATTTAAGTCCTGTTTTCTTGTAATTTACACGTCTGCATATGCAAGAAATACATAAAATCCACAACTTATAAATAAGCCTTGTAAAATTGTTGTTATTACTGATCATGAAGAAAATTCATATTTTAAGTAAACATTGACGCAGATTTGTATGCATTCTGTATAAACATTCCCATGGAACTGTTTGTATCATTATTCCTTTACCATTTCACTATTGTAAAATGGCATTCTTTTGAAAGAAGATGATGAAGCCACTTGATCATGCAGTTTAATAATTTAGGAAAGTAATTTTATATATATGTTACATACAAGTAATGTACATAAAGCGTGTATATGTAAATAAATATATATTACCACAATACGTATATATTATCACAATACTAATGATTGTAGGAAAATTCTTGACAGTCATAATTGTTTTTATATAGAATTTTTCATTGTATGCTATTCGAAGAAAATAAATTACTGCTATTATAAAAATATGTAATAGATATATTAAATTCCATGAGTATTTTATGTATATTAGTGATAATGTGTATTAAAAGCTACTTTTAAACTAAATGAGAATATCATTTGTATTGAAAAAATATATTTTATTTATATCAGAGATTATACGTCGCTACTAAAAGTAGCGTTATATATCAAACAAAAATTTACAGAAATCAGGACAACAACTGCTTTTCAAGATAAAGTTTATTAATTTACCAGAGATTGAAGTAATATGATTATAAAACAATGTAAATACAAAAAATAATGCAAATAGTTTGGGGCAGGTCGTTTTCTTGCAATTATTTTGCTAAACTCCAATCTTAAAAAACAATAAAATTTGTAAGTTCAGTAATCTCTCAATTTAAGAACCATATCTGGGGACAATGAGGCACAGTAAAATGAGATGGTAGGCTCTCGTCCATGTAGACACTCACACATAGAGCTTGCTGAATTCGTTCTGTTTCTCTTAATCATCTCCCGTTCTCTTTCTAAAGTAACTGCGCGGTAGTATGCGCAGTAGAATGATGAGGAATAAAAAAGTTCTTGAACTGGAAGCAGAAAAAGCTCTTGAATTGAGATACGACTGTACATAATCGTCAAAAACGTCGTATCGACGATTTTCTGTTCAAAGTAAAATCTATTTGAACATATTTTCTGGTTAGTTTTTTCCTTTGGATGTATATACAAAATCCGATACTATAGAATAAATTCATGCTCAATATACATGGAATTAATTATTAAATCTTAATAGATAAATCTTTTTTAAATTTTGACATTTACATGTCTATTTCAATGCAACGCCATATAATTTAATCGCTATTAGTAGATTACTGTTTCAGTATATGTATTTAGAAAACTCTTCTATTTCTTGGAGCAGAATTGAGCTCCGCAATATTTAAAAAATTTGTACTCTAATTAAATTATTTTTGAACGAGCCAGAAATTTGCAATGGCCAGTATTAATTTATATTCTACAGTTCTGTTGAATAATTAGCTGTTTATTCATTTAATACAATAAAGTCACTATCTACGAAGCGAATTTTGTCGGTTTTCGGAATTGAGTAATGTATCGTGCCTACGCTTTTTCGCTCTTTAATATACATACAAATTATTATAATAGACTTATAGAAATATATTTGGTGAAACAATATGATAACAGTAATTGATTACAAAAATACTTATAAGATCGCAAAATTATGATCAATGTTTACAAGATCATTGAAATAATTAAATTTGTTCAATCAAAAAAAGTTTATTCCTTCTTTTCCCTAGATTCCGACAATCTAATTGACAGTTCAACATTACAATTTACTATCTACTAATTACTGAACCTAAAAAGTAACGTACAAAGATATTCGTGGAAACAATTTTATTTGATTGAATCCCAAACTATTGTAAAAATCTTTGTAATTACATATTCCATCACCCAGTATTACATTATATGAGATTGTGATTTGAAAGACATTAGTTGCTAATAAAATCGAGAACAATTGAACATCCACTTTATGTATTATTTTGCACTACGAAAACAATATGTGCACAGGCATTATTATTATAGGTTTAAGTATAAAAGCACAATAGAAAAGTTAATGCGCGTTGAACTTTCAAATAAGTGTGTTGTACAGTAATCACAAATACTGTCTAGATGTGAACTTCATAACAAAGAAATATTTAGATTTAACATAAATAATTATTTTATGAAATTCTTTTTGAATTATCTAGCAGTGTATTTAGCCGTGGCAAATTTAACATCTTACCGCTGCAATTTTCGGTAAAATTTTTTAGGAATTACAGTTACATAGATACATTAAGTATGAATGAGATACGAAGCCATAGTTACATGGGAATTGCAGCACACGTATCTTGATATACCATAACATAACAAATGCAATTTAAAAATAGGATTATTACATGGAAGAATAGAGCCTTAACATTTCTTGAACTATTTTATATTCCATTTTTGCATGTGAGATGAGTGTTGCTAATTACAGATAAGTAGTAATGGAAAATAATTCGAACTGTGTTAATGATAGATGATGATAATAACAATGAGTTGTAGTTCACGGTGTATTTGAAGTTCTATTATTTGTAGTCAAAGACAATACAATGCAGGTGAGATTTGTTGTTTCCACTTCAAAGATGTACATTTCTTTTCATAAAGTGTTAAAATGATATTGGAGAAAAAAAAGGTGATGATTGGAATGGACGAGTTATACAATAAAGACAGCAACAGCTAAATAAAAATGGAGATATTATAGTGTCTATTCAAACGATCTACAGTTCTCCACAATGAGCTACGACAATTCTCTTCGAGGTCTTTCCACTCTCAGATCCCATTGCCTCTAGCTAAAAAAAAAAATGTAACACTTTTAATAAAAAGAGTACTATAGGTAAAATAAAAATTAAAAGAATATTACATACCTTTCTAACAACATCCATTCCTTCAGAAACTTTCCCAAACACAACATGTTTGCCGTCAAGCCAGGTTGTCTTATTACTGGTAATGAAGAACTGGCTACCATTAGTGTTCCGACCAGCATTTGCCATAGATAGAACACCAGGTTCCTTATGCTTCAGAATAAAGTTTTCGTCATCAAATCGGGAACCATAGATGGATTTTCCACCAGTGCCATTATGATTGGTAAAATCACCACCCTGGCACATGAAGTTAGGAATAACCCTATGGAAAGTGCTTCCCTTGTAGCCAAATCCAAATTCACCAGTGCACAGAGCTCGGAAGTTCTCTGCAGTCTTCGGAACCACGTCACTTCTTAGCTAAAATTAAAATGAATATATCTTAAATAATCACCCTCCGTTTTATTCACAAAATTCAATCTTCTTAATAATAATTACATGTTACAAATTTCGTAATGTATATGAACTTATTATCTGCTAGCAATTATTTAAGTAACTTCTCTATGATAATAGCAGTTTTATTAAAGAAAGGAAACTAAATTATTCTCAGTAAAATAATTAAATTTTTCTTTTGGAACTATTTAAAAGAGTTTTAAGTGCTCTTTTATGGGTACATTGATTGCATATCCTATTAGTAAGTACTAGTAAATAAAGTGATAATAGTTTAAAATAGAAATTACTTATTATTTGCAACAATAGTAAGTTATAATTGATTTCATAAAATCTTATGACCTTGTAAGGTACATCATCCGGTAATAATGCATTTATGAAGCAAAAAAATATACTATTTATATAACAGTGCACGTGTGTGTGTGTGTGTGTGTGTTTGTGTGTGCATATGTATATATATATATGCATGCATGCATGCACATGTAGTATTCATATATTTATCAACAATTAAATCGAAAATATTATTAAATGTTACTATAAATTTTTCGTTACGGTTTTATTTAAGCTTTTCGACATTTAGTTACACCTATTTTTGCAATTTAATTATAAATTAGAATATATAAGCGTGCTAATTGTATACAATATCACGCCGATTTAATGCAAACAAAAGCGGAACAAATATAAAATTGTTGTATAAAAAATTTGTATTTCTGGAGAATGTATAATAAAACGTGTGAGCTGCAATGGAAAATTTTGCAAAGCATGAAAAAATCAAACATGTCGGTAACGTGATACACATGACGTAAATCGTGGCGTATTTCTATAAAATCGTACTAATCGATAGAAACAAACAATTATTTTCTGGTTAATAAACTAATAATTTTAATTGTATAGGAGATATATAATAATGCATTTTCGAAGAATATACGACGGAAATGCGTAAGTGGCTTCCAAGGAAATTCAAAATGGCCAGTCATGCCGGGATTCTAGCGGCAACGTGAGGAAGAAGTGAAAAATAACTTAATTGATGAAAAGTTTCACTCACCTCCATCACAATTCGGCCTACGGGCTGGTCATTAGCAGTCATATCAAAGAAAACCATTGGCAAAGACATTTTGTCGGCTGCAGTAGCTAACGTTCTCACGAATAACGTAAAAGACGATCGTCTCGTCCGGGCGGTGGCTCTCAAATGGCTCAAATGACTGAAGGTCGAATCAATTGACAACCGGCTGATCAATTTCAACGCCATGTTAACCGCTCTTACCTACGAAATCGATTTAAATCTGTTCGATCTTACCTTCCGTGACTATAATAATGTGTATATTCTATAATTCAAACAATTAAATGCTATTTTGTACAATTATTATATAATATAAATGTATAGTAATTTTCAGTTCCGTATTGAGTATTATTGAACGGACTGTTACACTATCGTGTGAACTTACTTTCATATATGTGTTATGTATGTACAGTAATACGTGACGTTTTGCGCGATTTTTCTACCTCCCTTAGCTCTCGCAAGCATCCCCATCATTTTACTGCGCACCCAATCCGCAGTGAATTCTGCCTTAATATTGAATCATCAGCCAATCAAAGTAAAGCAATTTCTACTCCTATTCTCGCTAACGGAGCGCACTACGGCCGGAGAATCTTGCAGAAACTCAGATATTATATGTGTTTATATCTAGTGATATCGATACTGAAATTGGAAGAGAAATTTAAAATCGCTTATATATATGAAACGTAAAATATTTAATATATATATAGCCTTCAATATTTCTTTACTTTTGAAGATGTTCGAGCTTTGTCATCTTTATTTCAAGAAGATCATCTATGTAGGTATACCCTTCAACTAAAAAAATAAAAATAAACACTTTATAGCTTATCTAGTAGTTTTTTCGTTTTCGACGCTCTTTGACAAATAGAACACTTCAGTTTGTTATGCATAGTTCGATTATAGACACCAAACCACGACAAATATTTCCCTAAATAATCACTAAATATATATGTAACCAGATAAATATGCTTCCTATCCAATCCGCAGCTCGACTTCTATGTTCATGTGCTCATGAATGTCAAAGCGATTATTATTAGCTATTATTTTAGCCGATAGAAATCATTTTATTTTATAAAGAAAAAACTGAAATAATACGAAGATGTTGAAGGAACTGTAATACTTTTATTATAATAATTTGATGTCCCTTTACATATCGCAAAATACTATTCAAAACTATTCAATACCATTCAAAGGGTTTATGGGGTTTTGATACACCTTCATGCGGATACCTTAAGTTTAATTACAATAACCTTTATAGACATAATATTAGACATACTAATAGACGTACTACTTTTTTACAAAATTTATGTGCAATTTGTTGATTAGCTATTAACGACTTTTTAAATATTTCAGCATTTATTTTTCGAATATATGGTTATTTTACTTTAAACATTTATTATTTATACGTTTTCTTTGAATATATAGTTTATCTATATAAGTGACGTTTTAATCCGTGTCTCACATAAATCTGCAATTATATTACATACAACTGATTTGACATGGACAAAGGATGTTATGTCATACATTGCCTTGGATTGCGAGTTTGTCAGTAATGATCGTGGACCAATCACGACTCTGTTCAATTTTACTCTGCGCCGGATAGACGTACAGTCGCGATGGCGCTTGGAATAAAATGATTCAATAAAATGTAAATTAGTCAATTTTTTACCTGTGATGTAACTGTAAGTGAAATTACATATACATAACTATGAAGCATTTTATATTTAAAGCTAATCCTGATACGAGTATTCGATATGAAAACAAACATCGAAATGTAGAAACTCATTTTTGAAAATACGTAAATAACAATCATTTCTATTATTGCATACATAGATAGGATAGAAAAAAATTTAAAATACGCTGGCTTAAGTTAGTATTACATATATGCTATAGTAGTTTTCCCTAGTTCATAATATAATTTACAATTTGTGTAAAATTAAACGATATAGAAGCAAATTATTTACTTGTGGTTGATCTAGACTGGATGTATGCATACGTTCAGCATACACACACATTATAAACTCACATTGAACTTCTACATTATGTATGGATACGTATATACAATTATATATATGCATGTAAGTCATAATGTACGAAATACACATGTACATATGTGTACGTACAATAATGGGTCCTACTCCTGCCCACTTTTCGTGCTCCCTAAACTGGATTGTACATCCCTACCATTTTACTGCGCATCCAGCTTCGCGCAAGAACTTTAGAAAGAAAACGAGATACGACGGAGAGAAACAGAACGATACCCATCAGACCCTTTGTGCGGTGTGCACATGGATAGGAATCCTAGCTTGCTTTCTTTGCTGTGCTTGCGGCCTCGCTCTTTCCGCGCATTCGTTCGGTTGGCGCGCCATCTGAGGCACGCGTCGTGAAATTCCGTTTGTAAAGGAGTATCAACTTTCAAATACATGAAATCTGTTGCGTCCAATGTATTTGCGAAAGCTGTTCAATGTACTTTGAGTAAATATGTTCTCTGGAAATGCTTTGACAAATTCATAGGATCTAACTAAGGTTATCATTGTATTGACATAAATCCAGCAATTAAAAGTTGCCAATGATACTGCTGAACGTGGGGTTAAGTTTATGGTGGAATATAATAAAATATTATCAAAAAATGAGGAGGAAAAACAATATATACTACAAATTATATCAGAACATACAAAACAATTTCCTAATGTAATAAAACATCGTTTAATGAAAAATATGTAGATTGATAGGTTAATTTGTTGGCATCTGATAACGTCACCGTTAATTTCTAATACTTATAAAATGAATTGTGTATTATTTTCATTTTTCTTTAATAAGTTATTATATTCGGTCATAAGCCTCACGCCTACTACTTCTACATTCCTTATTATTTCTAACCTATTTTTATGTTTTGCCATTAGTTCCAAAAATTCAATATAATTGCCTCTTGAATGACACTTGGATACCTGACAAAATAATATTCTTTAAATAGAAATACATATCTAAATATCTTCGTTATTTGCGAGCTTATGAAAAAAATTCTTCAAGAGAAGTTGTATTGTTTTATGGAATACATAACACAAGAAAGAAAATTTTATTTCAAAATTAATTTTTGATATTTCAAAATCATGATTTCTTTTTTAATATAATCATATATTTTTTTCATATTACATATAGAGCGTGAAAAGACGAATTCAAAGTGATGCAAAAATGTACCATGGCGATAGATTATAAAGGCGAAAAATGAATTACAAAAATTAAGAAATTTTCAGCTTTTGCACAGGTTATTTTTTCATCTAATGGCATAATTCTGGGGGTGCCAGCAAAATTCAATGGTCGAAAAGTAAGGTCCTACTGTGGAGGTTTTGCATAAATAAACTATACGATTTAAATATTCCTACTCAACACTTATAGTTTAAATCAGTATTTAATACGAAATTATCAAACTAATAAATAAATTTAAAAAATTTAATTTATTTATTAATTTAATAAATCTAATTTAATAAAAAAATTAAATTATTCCTGTTGTAATAAATAAATTATTCCCGCGTTTCCATTTAGTGTCGCGTAGACAAAATAAAAGTGTACGGGAGTTTTCGATAGAGAATGCACTGCTCACGTTTGCTTTTGAACAGCAATGTCTATTTCTTAGAGTAGTGTCGCGCAAGCCGGTTCATTCGCATTTTTTTTTTTTTGGAATACATATCGAGTGGACCACCATTTTTATCGAATTTGTCTATTCCTCTTTATTTTTTGTTTCAGGTGTTGACCAAAGCGGAAAATGAAAACGATGACGATGGAAGAGTACCACCAAATTAACGGATGATTGAGGATTTCAAAGGAGTTTCTCTCTTGGATTGGTAATAGAATGTGTAAAAATACATTTTTATAAAAGTATTAATACTCATTCTGACGACAGTTGATCAATTTATCTATTCAGGCGTTAGTTATCAAGTAAAAGTAAGAAAGAGAGTCATAATGAATTTTGATTTCGTTCTGATTCCCTTTCGAGTCTCCAGTCCAGCAACCTCCACGTGGTGAGACTTGGGCAATCGATGTAATTTTCGATTTCAAATCAGTTGTAGATCGGAAGAAACTTCGATCATTCTATAATTAATTCGGAATCGATAATTACATAGAGGTAATGGCTGTGATGTAGTGTTGGGGTAAAATGGATTGTTTAAATGCTAAGTGGACACAAAAATAGACTTCGCAAATATGTTTCTTAGAATCGTATGAGGTAACAGATCTTATTATTTGAAGCTTCTTTAAAAATTAAATTTCACGCCGCGTGCCTCTGATGGCGCGCCAACCGAATGGATGCGCGGAAAGAGTAAAACTGCAAGCACAGTAGAGTGAGACAAGCTACATCGTTCGTCGGTGTGACTTGTTCCACATGTAGTTGTGCTGATTGCATGCTTTCTTGTTCAGTCGCTGTTTTCCTTCTTTTCTTTTTACTGTGAGGGCAGCACTGTCTCATCAGTAAATTGCCAACCAATTAGAAAAGATAATTTCTGTATTAACCCTCGCTAACGGATCGAGCTGTGGCCTGGAAGTGTACAGGAGTAGGACCCATTACTGTACATAACTACAGCAGTCAAATATTGTATGTTGTACATATAAGGACATTAAATATTTCATGCGATTGTTTAAATAGAATCGTGGATGCATTTAAAATAAATTAATATAATTATTTTTTGATAAATTTGGAAAGTTAAATTTTTAAGGCAAAGATTTTATATAAAATTCGAAATTTAATCCAGTTCTTGCGAAGGACTATATTTGATTTCAGTAGTTACAACTAAAAAGATGGCGCCCGAATGAAGGACGCTGAGTTAAGTGCTTGCAATACGTTTTTAAATTTATATCCTTAATAATATCATATATTCATTAAGAAATGAGTAATCTTTCACCATTTGGGGGTGGTAAAAACCCACCGTGGGTTCGTAATGCAGGTAAATTACAATTAATATGTTTTATTGTCGTCCCGTGTGCAAGAAAACAACGTTGCCAAGTTTTCTACTTGTATAATTTATATAAATTGGCTGAATGTATTTGTGAAGTCATTTATAACAACGCTTTTTACGTTATTGATGTGATTATAAAGTAATCTGTTGTTTTTGCCTCCTAAAAATTCTCACGAATAAGGAAACTATAAAATTTATTTCAATACTTGATCATGATCACAGTCGAAAAAAAAATAAGTTTTTATTATTCAATTTATTATTTATGTAGTTAAAAATTTCATTTTATAAAATGTTTAGTAGATACCTATAAATCAACAGTATAGATGTACGTGTATTTTTACATTTTTCATATTTTATTATCATAATATTATTTTTGAAGAAGATTATATATTAATTTTATCCATTCAGCAAATGTCTAAAGAATGTTATTTTATATTTATTAAATCAGTGATTGTGATATAGTGTCTAATACTTAAACGAACAAAAGGTTAACATTGCAATATACATTTAGTATATATTATATTTTTATTTATACATAGGTCAGGGAATTCAAAATATTCAACAACAAATGTTAGGTCAGGCAATGGGTGGTATGGGTGGACAACCCATGGTTCAATATCAACAACAGACACAGCAGGTTTATCAACAAAGTTTAGGTTTACAACAGGTTAGTAATAAAAATACGTTATTATTGATATTACTAGAAACAACGTTGAACTGATTACATTTTTTAATATTTTTTGTGAACAGAGCTTATTTTTAGCTGAATATTACTATGACTTTGTTTTTAGCAGAAAAATTTAACCCTTTGCACTTGAATGATGACTCTGGGGCGCCACTAAAAACTCTTAAATCTCATTTTTATAAAATCATTTTTAATATTATTAACTATGCTTATATTTTAGAAGACTGTTATACTGTTGTATGAGTCACAAGACCAAATTACGTATGTAATTGATGCAATATGCATGTCAAGTGGAGATAGTGTGAGTCAGAAAAACGATGTTGGATTTAAAGTTAAAATGGCTTTGAGTGCAAAGCGTTAATATGCTTTGTTGGTTATAGTAGTATTCATTCTATTCAAATTACCAAAGAATGATGATATTGTACTAGCTTCAACTCCACACTGCTTCTGGCTATTTCGTGTTAAACAGTCGTGGATAGGGTAGAAGTTGCTTTGCTTTGATTTGCTGACAATTCATTGCTGAGACAGAATTTTCTCCAATAGTTGGGTGAATAGTAAAATATGTGTGAATATAAGTGTTTGCTTATGAAGGAAGAAAATGTACAGGAGTTGGTGCTAGTACTTGTTTTCAGTTAGGTAGATAACTATTGTAATCAACAATACATCTTATTGTAAAAAACGCCAGATTATAGTAGAATATATTTTCATATTAGTTGCTATGAATTTGTAGCAATAAAAATGTATTTGCTTAATTTTTATTAATTACCAAATTTCTTTCAATGATTTGTTTTGTTTTTTTTTCAATGAAATTATCTGTGCATTTGCAATTGACATATTTTTAATAAAAAAACAAGATTTGTGGAATGGCGTTGTTCACATATACATTTTAAGTAATACACACATTTTGTAAAATAGCCCAATATAACAATGGCATCAATGGCAACACTTGGATCTAATTTACCATCGGGCATAGCTGGACAGTTATACCCACAAGTTGCTACTGTCTCATACCCCACACCAAGAGCATTAAATACAAATGCATTTCAACCTTCTGTGGCTGGTGTTCCACAGCAGGTACAACAAAATGTACCTTCATCATCTACCAAACAGAGAGTTTTTACTGGCACAGTAACTCAAGTATATGATAATTTTGGTTTTGTTGACGAAGATGTGTTCTTTCAAACAAAGTAATGAAATTAAAATACAAATATGTTTATTTAATGGCCTCATTTATAAAAACGTATATTATATACAAGTATTTAATTTTAGTGCATGTGTCAAGGGATCTAATCCAGTTGTGGGAGATCGTGTACTTGTGGAAGCATCATATAATCCATCCATGCCATTTAAATGGAGCGCTACAAGAATACAAGTACTTCCTATGGGGAATAATAATAACAATTCTAATACACCACAGAATAATCAAACTACCCGACAACAACAACAACAACAGCAGCCACAACAAAGTCGAACCTCTGGAACATACAATGCAGTACCCCCTCCTACTGAAAATCCTAATAATAGGTTAATAATTGAAACTTCTGTAAAATTATTTTTTATTTATAATGTAACATGTTTAGAATAACTAAATGTATCAACATTACTAGATTTACAACTAGTGCGGCCAGTGCGAGCACAGTTAGTAATCGCAACAAAGTTGGTAGAGTGAGGGAAAGATCTCCTCGAGAGCGAAAAAATGAAGAAGATGAGATTGAGAGGAAAAGACGTCGTGAGGAAAGAATTAGAGAGCGTGAGAAAAAAGAGGAACGCAGTCCATCAAGGACAAGAAGAAGTAAATCTCCTAGACCAAGAAGACGCACCAGAGTTGTACCTCGTTATATGGTACAAATACCAAAAATAGCACTTGACTTGTGAGTACAATTTTTATGCATTATGATAAAACTTCTATTACATTTCTATGTAATTCTGTTTAATATATGCCTGATATACTAATTTCAGGCCTGAAGCTGATGTACTTGAAATAAGAAGACGTTATCAGAATATGTATATTCCCAGTGATTTCTTTTCTACCAACTTTCGATGGGTTGATGCTTTTCCACCACATATGCCATTTGCTCTGAATAAACCATGTTCTTTTCATGTTATGCATAAGGATGTTGACCCTTGTACTGAAAACACAGCAGTGCTAGAACCTTCTGACGCTGATTACATTTTTTCTGCAAAGGTTTGTTATTCCATGTCATAAACCATGTGAAGTATTTGTATATATATTTAATCCCAAACAAGATAATTTTATAAAAATTACACACTGTTTTATAGGTTATGTTGATATCCATGCCTGCAATGGAAGAGATATATAAACGGTGTTGCGGTGTATCTGAGGATAGAGATCCCGACCGCGATTACGTGCACCCAACACGTTTAATAAACTTCTTGGTAGGCTTGCGTGGCAAAAATGAAACAATGGCTATTGGTGGGCCATGGAGTCCTTCATTGGATGGTCCTAATCCTGAAAAAGATCCATCAGTTCTGATCAGGACAGCAGTGAGGACTTGTAAAGCACTTACGGGGATAGATCTATCCAGCTGCACTCAGTGGTACGACTCTTCAGATATTGACAATTCCTTTTATTTCCAATCTAATTTGAGAAATACTTAAAGGAAAGAGCAACGTGAGCTTATCTAGTATCTGTGTCCGTTATTCTTCCATTGTTCGTTGGCACATTATCGAGTTATATTATTAGGATTTAAATTTCCATCTTATCAAAGTTTAGACTTTTGACTAATCGATTCAGTACCGCGTACATGTATAATGCACATGTTTGTATTAAAAACATGGGATAGAGTGTTATAGCTTTAAGAAAAATCCAGCAGGTGTATCAATCGTAACAGAAAGTAACATCTAATACGAGTTCTGACTTGATAAACTAAGGTTGTAGCTCAAACTCTACAGAGGAGGTATGTATGTGTTTTATACACGACCGACCGATGGAGATTGCTGAACTGGACCCTGTATCGAGCACCCAGATGATATTATACCATGCAGTTGTGGCCGAGACGGATCATCACTATTGTTCTGTTATCGTTATGACCCACTCAGTCGTGCTTTATCAAATGGTCTCTACTATGTACGCTGTGTGTGGCTTTGTATGCAGTGTGTGGGCTTTACGAACAAGCGAGCGAACGAACACTTAGCATATAAGGCAAAGCTAAGCGGGATTAACCTGAGTTGACGTTTGGGTATTGTTTTTCCTTGCGGCACAGGTATCGCTTCCTGGAACTCTACTACAGACGTGCAGAAACGACCCACAAGTCAGGGCGAGTGGTGCCCTCTCGCGTTGAAACCGTCATACTATTTCTCCCAGATGTTTGGAGCTGTGTACCTACCAGATTGGAATGGGATGGCCTGCAACTCAGCTATAAGAAACAACTGGAGCGAAAATTGCTACGTGCTGCCTCTAACCCCGACGATTCGGATGCTACCAATGACACTGATGAGGCTGCCGTCGCTGATCAAAAGGCACTGCCAACATCATCCCATATTACTTTTACCTTTTTATTACATTATATAATCGTGCAATTGTTTTCCCATTACTAAACTGGATTTTCAATAGGCTCTACTTGCTCATTGATTCTATATAAAAAAAAGTCTGCTCTTCCAGTGGCTTTCATTATTCAAAATAACTTTCAAAATAGGTTTTAATCATTTCTATGGTATACTTAGTACATTACTGATTCCTAATATTTGAATAATATACTTTCACAGTTTTCAAATAAATTTTTCTTTAGAAAATAGCATCACTACAATTCATTATTATTATTTTATATATTCATGTACATTTGCGTAACTATATTTTTCAATGTGATATATTCATGCTATATGATCTTTGCATTAAACATATTACAATATAAGGATTTATTCCTTTTCACGTGTGAAAAAGGTATCACATATCTAATAATGCAAAATTAATGTATTGGTTCAGATCATAATATTTAAGTATTTGCTCAGAAAGATCAATGAGTAATGTATTGCAAGTATTTCCTTAGCCACTGGCAGTCACATTGCATTAACAAGAGAAGCAAGCAAGCCTAGCTCGGAGAAGAGCGCAGCTGAGCCATTCCCTTTCCTGAAACCTTCACCATCATTGATTAAATCATTCAAAAATTTCATTTGGTAATCGTTGTATACAACATTATTGATATTATCCATAACCTACCAACCATACAGACACCAGAGCCAGGACACTATGAGAATCTAGCAGTTACTTGAGTCATACTTGAAGGTCATCGTGAATGAAGATTCGTGTATATCATTACAATGTGAGAGAGTGGTGGTAAAATAGAGAGTGATGAAAGAATGAAGAGGGAGTGGTTTCGTTTCGTTATAGGGGCTGCTTCTGTTTTGTAGTTTCCTATCATTTTCTTTACTTCTGTAACGTAATGGGTGTTTTTTTCTTTTCAGGATGACCCGGTGCCCGAGAAAAAAGACCCTACTCATTATTCAGAGCTGGACCCAAAATGCATGAATGTCAGTTTTTATTTTACTATAAGTATATCTAGATCTATTCGTATTTACCTCTAAATATGTATTTTGTTTTAAGCAGGTGAATGATTTAAGACAAGAACTAGCTGCCCGTAGCTTAAATTGCAAAGGTTTGAAGTCGCAGTTACTTGCAAGACTAACGAAGACAATAGCGTCAGAACAGGCCAAAGAAGAAGGCAGGCAAGACGATATGGAAGAAACTGAGAAAGATATTTCGCCACCGCCGAAAGAAGAGGATGACAAAAAATTCAGAGATAGTAAAGATGTAAGTTTCTTCTTGAATTCGCAATAGATCCCATAGTATTTAAAAATCATACTTACGGAGTATGACCAACTTGACGGCCTAGAGAAATACCTACATTTAAAAAGAAATGAAAGACAAGTTACTTAAAATTTAATTACTTCTTATAAACTACAATGAATGCAAGTATGTAAGATAATACATGATAATTTCTCTTTTTTTTGATAAATTATTATGTTCTAATTAAAATTGAATATTCTATTTATTTCTTGATGCCTCTTGTAGTTTAATTTGTCTTATGTACTAAATTAATTTGATATATTGATGTAATCACAGCATGATGAAGATCGTAAGAAACTGTGTGAACGTGAACGTATTGCCCTAGAAAAGCGATATACTTTACCAGAATCGTCTCACATTGTCGTACATCCTTCAAGAATGGCTAAAAGTGGCAAATTCGATTGTACTGTAATGTCTTTAAGTGTGTTATTGGATTACAGACCAGAAGATACAAAGGTAATGTGTACATCACTTTATTCTACTTAACATTTTATGTTCGCGTGAAAAACGGTTACTGTTATTTGTCTTTAGGAGCACTCCTTCGAAGTATCATTATTTGCGGAACTCTTTAACGAGATGTTAATGAGAGATTTTGGTTTCCGTATATATCGGGCACTATGTAGCCTTCCTGAAAAACCCAAAGAAAAGGACGATGATAAGAAGAAAGATAAAAAAGATGACAAGAGAGATGAAAAGAAAGATGACAAAAGGAAAGATGAAGAGAAAAAGTGTGGCAGAAAAGACGAACGCAAAGACGATAAAAGAAGGGAAGGAAGTAAGGATAAGAAAGATGAGAAGGATGCAAGAAGTAAGGCAGACGATAGGGATCGTGAAAAAGACAAGAACGATGATGACGACGACGATGACGAAGATGAATCCGATGACGATGATTCAATTAAAGATGGTAAAAAAGATAGAGACAAGGATGGAAGAAAGAGAAAGACAAAGCTGCATACACATGATCCGTATCTTTTACTGTCATTTGTCTATTTCGATCAAACCCATTGTGGTTACATATTTGATAAAGACATAGAGGAACTTATTTATACCTTAGGATTAAATTTATCCAGAGCTCAAGTTCGTAAATTAGTACAAAAAGTTGTAACAAGGGATTCATTGCATTACCGCAAATTAACTGATAGATCAAAGGAAGATGATCCTAAAGAAGAAAAGAAAGATGAGAAAGAAACTGATAAGAGTGAATCCTCTAAATCCGAAAGTGAAGAAGAGATACTGCGTTCGTTAGCACTCGGTATGTTTATATTTCTTTTAGTTTGTATACTATTGCGCAATGCCTTTTGGCGATTTATTTCAGTATTAGGATCATATCTTGCAGGTATGATCATACTAACAAAAGAAATTAAGTACTATATTAATATTTTATTATTTGTCAATAGGAAATAAAAAATTATTACCTGTATTTGTCGGAAGCGGACCACCTTCGAAGAGAGCACGACGAGAAAACACGCTTGCAGAGCATTTGGAAGAATCAACCATACCCGAAGGTTACGTCATGTACAAAGGTTCTTTACTAGATGTAGAAAAGCTTGTCAGTCAATTGAAGAGATCAGAAAAGGCTCGTTTAGACACTGAAGAACGCATGATGGAATTGCAGCATGAGCTAACAGTGGTGAATGATAAATCTACGAAACAGTCATGTAATATTAAGGTTCTGTCTGAAGATTTGAAAATGTATAAAGACAAACTAAAGAGTACGGATGAAAAACTAAAGAAAGCATCAGTAAGTATTTGTATCCTCCAACGTTGTGAAATTTTGTTTTGATAATAAACCATAACTGATAATTACCAGAAGTAAAAAGACAGAAATTAATTAATTATATTCATGAGTTAACGTATATCGACAGAACCCAACGTTTGTAATAACTAAATCATTTTTTTTTGAAAGCTCATGCAAGAAGATTTTGATTGTGTGCTTTCTTTTTTCAGACTGAATGCCATACGTACCTCACCGCCGTAAAAAATATGTATCATATAGCTGCGAAAATGATGCAGTCAGATGCAAAGAAAGTAGAGATTGTAGAAATACAAGACGAGAAGATAAGTGAAATAAATGGATCAGAAGTTGAAAATAAGTATAAAGCAGATACAAGATGGGGGGACACTAAAACAATAGTAAAAAAAGAAATTGCAGAAATAGATAAGGACAAGAAATGTGACAATAAAATCTCAATTAAAAAAGAAGTTACAGAATCCGATAAAGAGAAAAAGTAAAGGAAATCACAGTTTTGATTTAAGACATAAAGGCACTGGTACAAAATTCGAATTGTTATAACAGCGAAAGATAGACAGGGAAGAATTTTATTATGAAAGTAGAATGAGCTCCGAAGATTCTGTTTTATAACTTTTTTCACTCTGTGACACTGTCTCTGTGCGTATTGTATTAGGAACAATGTGACGCGTTATGAGAAAACTAAGTGATATTACTCAAATGTAGCTATTAGAATTATTATATTGCAGTTTCTCACGCGAGTATGTCGACTTTTTGGTAGGTAAAACAAAATTCATAAAATTACCCAATATGTAACTCAGATCTGCCGATAGACAGTGAATAAGATCACATTGAATATTGTCATTTCGCTAATTAAATTTTTAAATTTCTACCAAATTTCTAGATAAATTTAATTATTGATGTACCCGTGGACACTTAGCATTTGATTTATTGCTGTACCGTTTAATAATCAGCTGTGATGCATTGAGAGATATTTTTTTCCAGGGAATGATTTTTATTTAAAATGATTCATTTAAAATTACGAGTCTGATTTTACTTTTTGTGCAAGTTATAAACGTCATTCTTACAATTCTAAAGTGACCTTAAATAAATTTATTTATCATGGTCATTCGTATGTTTGATGCTAGCAATGTGTTTGTTTTATGTTGTAAGCGTATTTATTGTTTTGTACACAGAAAACAGAATAACAAAATAAAAGTTTTACGCAATATGTATAACAGCAAACATAAATTGAAAGAGTGACAATTGATTAATGAGACATCGTCAGCATTGTTTATCTATAATCACTGTAAATAGCTGGAAACGGTACCTAAGGATAGCTCTGACACCAAAATATCTATGAACGGTTTAGTTTGATATGTATAAAGCACAATAATCTTATGAGAAAACTGTAATATCAGGTTTTCGTTGATTCATATTCGAACAAGTTTTACAAAGATTGCTAACGGATGAGGAAAAATATAGAAAGATGAGTGCTCGCGATGTCCCTCATTTAGAATTTATGTTACTCAGTATGCGAATAGAAAATGCCCCGGAAATGTGGCACAAAAAATCCGTTCTTTAAACATTAGTTGTCTTACGCGTATGTGTTCTATCGTGAAATAGCACATAATTCCACACTGTTTTGTACATAATGATCTATGATAACGAATAGTTTTTTGTGTTTATTATTAGAACATTGCATTCTTGTCAAAAAGTCACTAGTACGTTAAGACAAATTGTAACATTTTTTCTTGGCGATCAGTTCCTTGAAATATGAAGATATATACAAACAAATAAATTTTAAACACTCTATGGAATAATTTTGATCACCCTTGTACATATATATTTAGAAGTAAATATGCATATACATTTGTTCTTGTTTTTATTTTCTTTACATATGCAACATTAAAATCATATTTACATATTTTATTTTATTTACTCAATCAGCGATTTATTAACTTTTGTCGTGAATATCGAATTCTTTTTCGAACCTAAGTATGATATTCACGGAAATATATTTTTAATCCATTCATGCTAAATCTATTTTGTATACATTATGGGCCAAATGCATTGAATGATTTTCTTGCAGCAAAGAAATAATACAAGAAACATTTAAAAGCTGATTAGAAGATATAGTGTTAAGGACAAATATAAAATATAACGTATTAATATTTATTAATTAATTTGAAAAAAAAGAAAAGAATTAATTTAGAAAACAAAAAAAAGTTGTAGTATGCATATTAAAGAATCTGTTTTAGTTTTATTTTAATTTCAAAGTGTATATTTAATATATTCTATTTTTCCAAGCACGTTAGAACGTGTTTAGCCACCAAACAACGTTCGCATTCTGTGTTTTCAACAAACCTTACAGAGTATTGTAGGATGTCCCTTATGCTCAATAGGTGGTGTAGGATATGCCTTGGAAAGTGAGTATTCATGACGACGGAGACGTGACGGTGACAAAATACATTATGTGATTAAAAATTATTGAAATCGACCTCTGGGTTATTTATGATCTTGAATGCAAAAAATGCTACTGTGTGTAAACAAAAGTTTTGTAAACCTTAGTACTATATAACATATTTCAATAAAATCTGTGGAAGAAGAATAAATACATTTTGTAATATCATATGAATTATAAAATATAATCTTCTAGCTTTGATAGCATTTAACGCACATACTATGTGCCACGGTAAACGCTAACACCGTTGCTTAGTCTAAAGATCATGCATCAGACTATGTTCATTTGCGTGATACTTTTATTCCACTAAATATTTGTTCAGTTACAACGTTAAAAGACTTGTTTAAAATTTCATTTAAACAATGACTATTTTTAGTGACAAGCGACCGAGATCGTTGAGAGCGTTGTAGGTACCATAACTATATACAGACGACTGAGATCGAAAGCCAGCGTGTAGCCGGAA
>CM052148.1:1637827-1650745 GCA_028455555.1 Augochlorella aurata
ATATATATATATATATATATATATATATTATATAATATTATATTATATTACTACACGTCGAATATTGCCTTGCTTTTATGTTTGCCCAATTATCACCAATTCCAAAAGTTTCACCTTCACGTCTGTAAAAGATCCTGTGGTTCGAGCGTTTCCGAGCAGAACAAAGAGTTAGCCGAAGCATGCTACACATAAAAATGGTATCCAACTAATGCCGAGGTTACCAACTCTGTCGAATATAGAAATTACTCTGTTTTATTTATAAATTGCTGCCGAGCAGATGAACTCAGCAATCGTTCCGAGAGCTACGAAGTCCGGTCGTAAAGAGATGGTGCATGGGATACGCGGGTGATCAGTCGATGCTGATAGCCCTAATCAATGCTGTGTATAACCGTTGGTCTGCACATCACCGAATAAATGACTGGCTTTCCCTTCCACGACACCGAACGTGCAACTTTGTCTTACGTTTTTTTCAAACCGATCCGCTATAAATCGTAGATGTTGTGTATACGTATGTGTATATACATGATATATCATCTGACATTCTTTGCTGCGAGTTGTTTTGTAAGGAGTCTGTATAAATAGTCAGTTACATTCATTTTTACGGTCGATGGTTACAAGGTCAAAATTTACGGAATATACAAATCGGCTACTTCTAGAAGACTGACTGCTCGTGCAGATTCACCGGCGAGATTAATCGATCACCGTCGATCGGACAGGTCGGTTGGGGGATGAAACTGTACACCAACTCTCGACGACCGGACCTTACTCATTATTAGTCGCTGTTGTTCTCGCTTGTCCTTTTGACAACCTCTGCGAGTCTTGCGTTTGCGATCGGAGCTCTCCTCCGAGTTCAGGTGGCGGTCCCAATCCCTACCCGTGCTTCTTTGCATGCTGTTAGAGTAGTTTTGAAAGGGTCCAGTCTATCCTGCACCTCGCTCATGTTACGAGGACTTCTGGCACTATTCGGTTCAGCGGGTAATGTCGAGCGTTGTCGATCCCAGGAGTCACTCCAGCTGCAAATGAAATCGCAGATGTTTGCGTCGATCAGAAATTTGTTATTAAAATGACTCAGTGAATGTGCTATCGACGCGTTCGTTGCTGCTTTCATCGATCGGGGTGATCATAAATCTATTTCACAGACCTAGGGTATGACACTTGTTAGCAGCCATCAGATCTTTTGCTTATGGTTTTGCCGTTTGTAAAAACAAAAGTGTTAGGAGACTTTTTAATAGTTACTATTTTAAATGAACCATGAAAGTTGAAATTTTCAAAAATATTTGACCAGATAAGGACTACAGTAGTGTCTCCCTCGCGGAGTCGGAATTGGAAGTGTGGTTCTAGCGTGGATAAGACACAATTCTTCAAGCATCGCGGCTTGCCTTTATAGTTGCCGGCAACTTGTGGGAGAGAAAGAGAGAGATAGAACGAAACTCGGGGCGAATGAAAGTACCTGAAAAGGCAGCGGCTAGCATGTCGGTGTAAGTTACTATGAATACATTGTATTGCTAGAATAAAAACGATGACTTAATTTTTTTATTTCCAACTTCTTGTACATGAAAATGTTTTTGATATATTGGTCAGATTCTTCCAATTAAAATGATACCAAACATAATATGCTTTAGACGATATTTATTCGTTATACACATCAAGTACCCTATTTTATTTATGAAGAAAACATTAGAAAAACCTAAAAATATATGAAATATTAAAGGCAACGCCGAAGAAGGTACGTATGTCATTCGAAAGAAAATAACATTGAAATTATGCTATTTGGGCCTAAGTTCGACTGACATTCAGAATGGACATGTCACGATTCACGACATTCGGAGGGGAGATGACTCGATTTAGTGACATTCAGAGTAGAGATGTCTCGATTCAATGACATTCACGGGGGAAGTGCCTCGATTCGATAGACACTCGCTGGATCCAGTCTACGCGTTTGACTTTTTCCATCAACCCTGGAATTTTAAGAGGTCTTGGAAAGAGAGGAAAATCATGACCGTAGGCTGCGGTATTAGATAATTCCAAGGATGATACACAACAAAACAATTTAATGTAGAATATAATTTTGCACTTATCTAATTAGCATATGCATAATTATGCATAATATCAATGCAGCCTTTTTAATGTACAGTTATCATTAGTATGGAATAAAATGAATTACACATTAAGTATTAAATAACTAAATATAATCGAAATTATGTCATGTTTGATTTTATTTTAATCAAAAATATTTGTCCAAACTATATCATGTTTAGTCCCATTTTAATCAGGAAACTATCAGTAATATGTTAAAAATAATTCAGTTTTAAAATGACATTCAGAGAGACATTACTGTAGCTGTTGAAAGCAACAGTTTTAGTTAGCATAGAACTAGTAAACGTATTGTTTAAATTTTCTTTATAGCCTCACTCAAATAAAAAAATTGAAGAACATAACTTTTATATTTTTTTGTCATTTTCATAAATTGATTTAGACATCATCTAGTGAACTATTTCATCTAATATTTAAACAAAATTCAAATCGATTGTTTCAATATTGGAAAAGTATTATCTGGATATTATTCGTGTCATATATTAAGTTTGCTACGTTTGCCCTACTTTCATCGATAGCCATTATGTTTCTTTCAAGTACATCATATACTTTCTTAATACAACAAATTGAAACTTTTGAATTTGTATGAGTGTGGTTGTTGTCTGAGAACATAGGGGACACATAAAGAAACAACAGAGTTCTGAACTGAAATAATGGGCACCAAAAATCATAAGGGACCTGAGGTTCTGTACTACTTCTCACCCCCTTTCTGTTATAATATACATCCGCGTATATGATATGGTATTTTGCAAATGTATGAACTATTTACAAAAGTGTGAGTGAGAAGTTCAACACGATTCGTTGAGTTTATGAAGGAATTATTTGTTTATGTAGAAATTATATGTGACGAAAAAGATATGCTGACCATCGAAGAAGGTTTAGAGAACGTATTTATGGATATTGAATATTACTAGTGAACCGACCGACAAAGCAAACGAACAGGGGCACTAAGTATTAATGAGTAAGAATAGCACAAAGCATCTAGTTATTGGTACAACAACGTGAGTGTGCAGAACAAGTTACTGTTTGGTAAAAATAAAGTTTGCCATTCGTTATATCCTTTTCCATTATAGACAGTTCTTTTTTATTACTTAAAACTGCCTTTTTTAATTAAAAAGACTTGTTAACTATAATCATGTGCAATGGTCCATAAGTAATTTTTTAAAATTAAAACACATTACCGTGTTTATTTGTTACAATCTAATGATATTAAAAGCAGCTCTAATTAAAGTTTCTATTAATAAACAATTTCGACAATATGACAGAAATTTCAAAACAACATAAATAAATTGTATTTCGTTGATAATGTTCTGCTGCTTACTTTGTTGTATGATTGTTGGAAATAATGAGATATTAAATGATGAAATGGAGGATGATGAAAAATACACAATCGTGAAATCATGATCTTTCAATAAATAGCTAAAAAGTTTGGTAGGAAGAGTAGACAAATAGGAATCAAATTACAATGAATGAATTAATGGCATATGTATATAACTTTGCAGGGTTTCTATAGTTAACTGTTTGCGAACGAATATCATTAATTTTAGTAATCTTCATCTGTGACAGAATGTTCTTACGCTACATTTTATTTCAATAGTTGAAAATAAAATAATAATTTAAATATTATTCTCGAAAATCACTTTATTAATAAATGCTAGAACGAACATAAAATTTAATAATAGCAGACTAATACACAAGTATAATCTTTAAATGCTTTTACATATTTACGTAAAATTCATAAATTTTTATGAATTACGAAAATTAAATTTTAAGCAATGGTAGTGGAAATAAGATTGAAATCTCGAAAACTATCATCACGCAGTTATGTAAATGTAAAAAATGGTGCAAAATTTATGTTATAAATATTTTGAGAGCATATGTATCATATAAAATATTATATAAATATATGTCGTCATTTGAGAACGTTCTTTTTCGCAAAGAGTTGCATAGTGATCTATACGAAACTAAAAGAATATTTTAGCAATCAACTTACCGTACATGGCTATCAAAGGCAGCATGAAATATTGTTAATCGTAAATCTATTATAATCTCCAAACAATGGATCGGGAAAAACTATTTACTTTCAGTTTTCTTTACTGACCATACAGATTTATCTATTCATACTACATGCTAGGAGAATCAGTATGTTAATAACGTCAGAACTTCACGGAGACGCGTTCGAAGCGGACTTTACACTTTTCAATTTATATACAATCTATATTATTAAAATCAATATTATGGTTGTAATGTGAACTGTTGAAATCTTAAATTTTATTAATTCATATATTTTTATTAGGGCTTGCAATCGAATCAGAAACTTCGAACAACGAAATTTTGCATTAACAAGATAATATAACAAGAGAAAAGTTAATCTAAAATTGATCAAATCAATTGAAACATGACATTTATAAAATGATTACTGTTCTTCAAATGGGTGAATAACACTTCACATTTATTTTCATAGATACATTTGTACTGCGTAATCACAAAAGTAAGCGTATGCAGAAATGTGTTAATACATCGGTAATAGTTGCTTATTATACACACATTTATAATATACTATTGTAAGTTATAATATCCAAACACAGATGAGAATGACGTGTCACGTAATTTCACTACACTCTGCACAACATTGACTAGAACAATAGCTGATATTGTAAGATTCGCTCACAAACCCCAAATGGAACAGAAGATTGTTACATCCGTACTTATTGTAGAAGTAGTGTACTATGTACATACATTTAGAAGCAGTCAAAACGATTAGACGAATCGGCAAAAAAGAGAAATAAACAGATAAAGATTATTATACTGTTCTAACATGCAAAAGGAACTAGAAGCTTTCCTATCGAACAATTAAAAAAGTGATCTTGATGTAGAAAAGATGCATGAATATAAGAGCATTGAATGCAGAAAGAAGTAGGTATCCCAATATTAAATCACACACACTGACGGACTCTACCTTCCCGATCCTGAAGCTGTCTCGCATGGAATCACCAAAGTTAGGTAAATGACCAGAGCAGCAAAAACAACAGGTTATTTATGACAAACTTTCGAACGAAACATTAGATTATAATTTGTGATGTGTCATGAGTTTTATTCAGAAGATTAGTAACCGATGTAACTAACGTTACTCCTATTATTGCGGTTTCGAGACAGCAAATATATGTTAGTTCTTTTTCTTGTTGCAAAAGTACTGTTTTAGCGACTTAATAATAATAGAATCTTTTGAAGAAAAATCTTAGGAATTTGGTTATGTCAAGGTTATGTCAAGGTTATGTGCCTAGTGGAGGCACACTGCTATTTCGCACAGTAAAAATCATCAGACTCCGCGGGTAGAAATGTAAAAATATTTTCTAAGATTTTCCTGCGAAATCAGCAATGTTGTAATTCGTTGACGGTATTAGAAAATCAAATTATGATTAGTAGAGTGTACGAGTGAGGTCAAATAAAAAAAGTCTCACCTAACTACAGGCCCCATAACACCGTCCCTAGGTAGTGTTTGTAGGAGTGATGTACCTGCAGATCCTGGGCGTGTCTGTGCCCATAATTAAACATATTATAAATAAACAACGTGGGAAACGTAACGAAGTAATATGAAAAGATAGAAGAGGTTCTGCGATGTGTCTCATAGAAATTAAAAGTGTACATGTAATCGAACACATTCTGTGGAGAAAATTGTGAAGTGGAAGACAAGTATGGAGTATATCGGTGTGAAGCAACTAGTAATTATTGCTCTCCATTATCTAGTCACTAGTGCAGTGATCAACTAGTGTCGTTTTACATCTGTGTCTTATGCCAGGAAGCGAAAACAAGGAATAATCTTGTGATCATTATTCAAACCATAGTCGGAACAAACATAATCAGCAAGATGAAAGGAAAACATTCAACAGTAACGCTCCGATTATTAAATTCCTCTTACTAATCAGTGAACTGGAATAATTACGAGATATTAAGTCGGAAATATACCTTGTCTGTTTGCGTTGCAGCGTTGCAAGTGTCCATGGATAGGATAGTGTTACGACTATTGGCTATAGCACAATTTTGTCTTTCATTGTTGTTAAGGCCTTGAAGCTTTGCCATTTGGAACTGCGACAAAAAATTTTTCCTTTTCAAGTTTACTGTCTGACAAATAAGGTATGACAATATGTGGTAAGGGGATATTTTCAAAATTTCTCCATCCGTTCAATTTTTATATTTAAAATGATCCATAATAATGTTTGATTTTTCATGTTGATTTGATTTTGATGTTTCAATTCATTAGATTTTTATAAATTTTTAGATTTGATATTTTCCAGCGAAAAGGAATTTTGTTCTTGATAAGTTTCCATTTTTTAATTTTTCTAAATTTCCAACAATTGTATACTAAATTTAGGATAATTTATTATTAATTAAATTGATTGAATATTGAACTTTGGCTAAATTCTATTCAGTTTTAAGTCCATTTTGTCTTCACGTACTTTTCTTCAATAAATACATAAATATTATATTCCACAAATCAATTAAGACATAAATTAAAAATTTTTAGTATAACTCTCATGATTATGCAATTATTTACATAAAAATTGTTTTAAAATGTCCGCAAAGAATAAGAATTTCAAAATCAACCGCAAACAAATGAATTTGTTAAAATTTCAATATTACTGTACCACATTAACGTATTTGAATGAATTAACTTACCTGTAGTACCTGTATGGTTCGTTCTTTGTCTTCTACTTGACCTTGCAAAAAGACTACCTGTCTTCGTAAATCTGACAATTCATCAACAATGCTGCTACCTTCGCTTTCGGGAGAAGTATTAACATCTGCGGAATCTCCTTCGTTCAGGTTGTAGAAGAGGCCATTCTGCAATTTATTTGTATAAATAGCGAATTTAGTGAATTTTGTTAACAGTTTCATATTCAACACGTTCAATATCACTGTCTATCTTATCATCTTCTAAAGCATTATAAACAAATATTATCTTGATAAAGTTGTACATTCCCCAAATATCTCTATACTACACATATATTATAGTATTATTTTTTTTTCACGAATCTCACATATATGTGCGTAACAACTGGCGACGAACGTGTTAATATGATTTTAAATAAATGTTATAGAGAGCTTTAAAATGTAAATACCTTTACAGTATTATCGAATGGGGTGAGAGTGTCTGCCTGCGGATTCAAAGAAATACATTACACATTATTTGGCATTTTGTGTGGAAGAAGAAACTAGCAATTAGATATGATATAAAAATGTGTGCAACAAATAAACAAAAATATAACGTACCCTCTTCAGCCCGTTCTCTTCTGACTTGAGGGATAAATCATGGTTGGTGATAATAATGGAAAATAATATAAAAAAAACGTATGTTAATACAGAAGCGCAATAATATTGTGCAGCACAAATAAACATAATGTGTTTTGCATTAAATAATACATTTAATTGTAAGCTGAGTATGCATCAGGCGATTCGGAAAATATTGTAATACCTTTTGAAGTAACTGCTTTAGTTTCAGGACTGTTGTTTTTATGGAAACAATGTCTAGAAACATATCTGCATACGCGTCTCTGTCGATCCGAATATCCAAATCGTTTACTCTGTCAATGCTTGGTGACTGAACCTGAATTATAATAATTGCAATTTCATTGATGTACTTATACTTTCGCTTTAACGCTGCTTTGGAAGCGAATAAATGATTTTGTGCGATCAAGTTTATGAAAGTAAATATCGTATTTCTTTCGAACGTTTGCTATATTTTTAATTTAACAATTAATAATAATTCATTTTAATTAATAATAAAATAAGAATTGTTGATTCGTGTATTTGTGGCTGGAATTTATGGGACGACTGAATATGTACAGACTGAAAATTTACTTACATTCCTTGATGTTCTTAAGGGACTGGAGAATTGCCGATTCCGTGTGTTGTCTAGGAAACGTGGTGAATCAGTGACGGACCTACTTCGCCATGTTTTGTTCGTTTTGTCAGATTCGTTTCTGAAACACAAACATGCCGAAACACTTGTTACTTCGTCTACAAACTTAGGCAGTTTATTTTCTCTTACCTGGAAATGACGAAATGTATTTGAACGATTTTTAATTGAGCTCTTACCAATCCGAGTACTTGGAGTATTCATTAGACCCTGAACTCTAGTTTCTCGAACACTTAAGTATCCGAATTAGTATTTAAGCGGGTACCTGAGCTTTTTTTCGTGATTACTTAACTCCGCATTTACTTAACCCTTCGAAGCCATTAGCAAACCTCTACCCCGTAAATGATTAAAGTAAAGCTCTTTAAAACCAAAAATATTAGTCTAAGAATTCGTTGGTTTGTTTAATACTAATTCAAAATGTAAAAATACTACTGCTATTACGGTAAAACCTCCGTTACATGAACTGATTGAGAGACAAAAGTATTCACAGAAAAGAATCGTTCTAAGAATCTATATGTATACATATACATTCATTAAGAGAAAATTAAATAAAATGAGCACAATTTCTTTTTAGATAACTAATCTATCTGCACTGTAAAAGGACAATATTGTCCTATTCGTTTTTCTTAACTTATGCGAATATTTCACTCCTGAATTGCTAATACCATTGAAATACAGCAATATCCAAATTTTTGTTCGCCACTATAATTATTCAATTGGTTGAGTTATTTTCTATTTATATTTGCTCGAAATATTATTCAATGGTACATTTGTTATTGCACACTCGCTATGTTTCAGTTCCTGAATTATATCATGCCTTTCCTTGATTATTGAAATTGTACATTTTCGTTTTATGATATAACATATCGCATCATGATATAGCATTTTAATTACTATGTAGACTGAATCATTGTGAATAGCTTTCATGATGCAAATACGTAAACATTTAATAATTGTGGGAAATACACTGTTTATATAACAATACATTCAAATACCAAGTCTCCATATAATGGAACCTTGACATAACGGATACTCATTCGTATAACGGATGTTCTATCGTATTACTATTGAATAGCAGATTATGCATGCCGCTGCAACGGCGCCAACGGAGTACAAAGGGTTAAATGCAAAGTAAAAAATAATTTGAGAGAAGATGCTTAAAGTTTATTATCGAAAACAAAATTTAATACATATACTACTATCAAATCAACATATACTTCCATGGTTATGTAAATCATGCACTATAAACCGTATAATACTAAATGAACAAAATTTAAGCGTTGACAGACAAAAATAAGGACTCTTTGCATATAAACATCTTGTTTTCTACATTCGGGCAAGATGCATGTAGATTTACAGTATAGTTAAATAAATCCACGTTAATTAATAGACGTTAATTGCACGTTAATTGCATAATTGTTTGTAGGCAAAATAAAATCTGTCTGCATTGATTGCAAGTAGGAATTACATATTTTGAAAATAATATAATAGAATTTACAGATATTTCTCTGTTTTGATGTGAATAAATGAACTTGCAGATACGATAGCACTAACATTTAGTGGATGAATTCTGAGTTATGGGTGTTTGGCATCTTCCATCGAAGTGCCTTATATTTGACTAACAAACAAAAGAAAATTTTGATCTAAATGGAGTAAACATTTAACCGGGTATTCGAGAACTCAAGGTACCTGTAGACCTTTAGTACTTAAGGTAAGATAAGTACTAGTATGGGTAGAGTAATAGTAAGAGCTCCACTTTGTAGCGCGTTAGGGTAGGTCAATATTGGAGCTGCTATAAACGATGAAAGCGAAGCATAGAAATGCATTCTGTTGCTTTATTCTATAGTTTTTACGTTGATATATTGAGCAGGGTACTTTGTCCATATACAGGTTGTCCCAAAAATGTCTAACAATCAGGAAATGAAAGGTGCATGGGGTCATTTCAAGCAACTTTTTCCGTTACAAAAATTTTCTCCGAGGTATCGTTAACGAGTTATTAACGAAAAACACTGACCAATGAGAAGCGAGTTTCGCTGGCACGAAACGGTCGAGCCAACGAGCGGACGAAGCCCAGTTTCGCTCATTGACTCAACCACTTCGCGTCGGCGGTACTCGCCTCCCATTGGTCAATGCTTTTTGTTAATAACTCGTTAACAATGCCTCGAAGAAAATTTTTGTAAAGGAAAAAGTTGCTTGAAATGATGTCAGGTATCTCCTATTTCCGAATTGTTAGACATTTTTGGGACACCTTGTGCATTAATTTTTCTTCAGGCCTTGACGAAACATCTTTAACAAGTACATCTTTTTGCTGTGGCTCAAAATAGACCCAAGCCTCACTGATAGAATATCAATAGATACTAATAAAAATTCATTTACACGTTCGATACAAAAATTGTGCAGTCATACATTTAAATATCCGGGATTAGGCTATCAACACAACACTATTACAAGCAAACCAAAGAAGGTTTATAAAAGCTTCTGTAACCGATCTTACCAACCGCAGAAAAATTGGAAAATAATTGAATATCGGTTGAAGGGGATGAAAATACCTTGCAGAATGGCCGATGGCTCGCGGTATGGAAGAAGGATGAGTAGTGTTAATTGGATTGCCGGTAGTTTTTCGTTGCCTGGGTACCGGCGAACCCGCCGTTGGCGTCGAACTGTCCGAGGACAAGCCGGAATCGCGAGTCTCTCGACCGTTCAAGTTTGTGGCAACTCCGTTTTCGTTCGCCACACTCACACTATTAGCACTAGCAACCGCAATTCGTGTGGATAAAACCGTTCGTCTTTTTGCACCCCTCGAAATTCCCGTTGCAGACACCGACGACATCGACGATGCCATTATATTTGATTAACTGCATCGGGTGCACTCCCAAAGTACTGTTCTCCGACACTCACTGTTATCAGTTAGTTAGTCCGCGATTTCATTTATGTAGTTTGCGATCCAATTCACTATCAGTTGGCTATTTGATGATACCGTTTTTTATGTCTAACTGGATTAAAACGGTTTTGTCAGTTTGTGCTCCAGATCGCTATTTGTTCGTCGTCGGGTGATATACTTTTTAAAAGGCTAACTGGAGTAAGACTAATTTGATTAGAATTACGTTTGTAATAGTTACAATTAATTCTAATTGGAATGTAATTTTTGTATCTCTTCGGTGAAAATTTATTGTCTGGCTTAGATACCGTATAATCGTTTACGGTTGTTATTGTTTGATAAAATTGGTTGAATTGAAGTGCGACACAAAAGTGGACAAATGTTTACTGAAAATCTTTCGTATGATTATTTGGTGGACAGTGTGGGAGGGTTAGAATAATAAATACACTGTACTCTAGGTCTCGAATTTTCATCCATTAATTCAAGTATTTGAGGAGTATTGCTTCCGAGCGTCTGCAAAAGTTCGAGAGGGACAAATCTTACAACATCAAAGCAGTTTAACTATTGAAATCGAAAGTTAATATTTCTTACGATTAACCCTTACAAGACCATAAGATTGCTAAAGGTAAATATTAGTATGTAACTGTTTATTTTAGTTTGTTTAGACATAAAATTCATTTGACAGTTCTTTCTTTTCTATAAACGTTCCCGTTGACGTAATTGCGGTTGGCATACGTTCTATTTTGACATTTTGTATAAAGAATGCAGGTAAGGTTATAATTAAATACGACAATCACCAATTTTAAAATAGGGAGAAACGTTTCCCTTAGTCGTGAAAGGGTTAAACTGGGAAGTTGAGATTGGTTACAACGGTTACTCTTTCATCCCTTTTATATTCTACAAGTCCTGATAAATTGTAATTTACTTGATTAAGTCACAGTAAAACTGAATCAGTAAATAGTAAGACTAAAATAAGTGATGTATTACTATCGATAAATGAATGACTTACTTTTCCTAGCATATGGCAAAGTAAGAGACAGCATCTGAAATAGCAGTAATACATAGAAGTGTTGTATCCAGAAGTATCTGAAGTAGGGTGAATGTGTACTTTTCGGAAAGAATTTAAAACTTCTTCGAATCTAGAACTTTTTACAATTTAGAATGCATGGATCATTTCAAGTATGGTGGAAAATATTTAAAACTTAAATATTTAAAAGCTTAAACAAATATAAAAGTTGGTAGTTTTTCAATGTTTGTGATATTGCGTACGATTATACTATGAAAAGTCTGTTTTCTCCATCATCGATCCACATAAAGTTAGATTTTGTATTTGAGACATAGATATCTCATACCATCAGTGCTAGTGTATTTTCTAAATGTCGAAATTGTTTTAAAATGTTGTTTTGTATACTACTTTCATTAACAGTAAAATCGAACACTAAACCAGCGTGTTTGCATTGTTTACCGTTTAGAGGTATGTTGGCCCAGGCTAGACGAAAATCGTACGACGAAAAGAGTCGATAAAGTGCGTAACGGAAGTAATTGGTAGAATAAATAGGTCCTATGTCAATAAGCCCTACCATGATACAAGGCAAAAACGTGAAAGGTCCTCTTGTGTCTGTGCCGTCCAAGGGCTTATCTTCTGATCTCATCATGGCAAGGGGTTATTAGTACCATATGGGGGGCAGTAAACCGCATTATGAAATAGTAAATGCTGTTCTAGTCACTAGCATACTTGAGTATTAACAGATTCGTCGACAGTATAATTAGAAAGTCAGCGAATTTCTTTGCAAAAGGGCCCGTCGGGTACGTTTAGGGTCACATTTATTAGTTTCTATGTAACACCTGTAGTGGTGGTAATTATACAAATCATTAATTTATCAGTTTGTATGTAACACCTATAATAGTGGTAATTATACAAACGTTTCAGCGCTACATGTACTTGCATCTCATTTTGATTTCATAAAATTTTACAAAAAAGAAATTTAAATAAAGAAAACACATGGAATGTATTTACTGAAATTATTTA
>CM052148.1:1650845-1660851 GCA_028455555.1 Augochlorella aurata
AAGTACTAACTAAAATATTTGGGGATTTTTATAACATAGTAACCTGAGAATAACTGCTAAACGATCGAGTATGCAGACGTCAGGGTTCCATATCTAAGGTTCAAAGATTAAGCACCCTTTTTCACGTAGTTCTGTCAGTACAACGACACCATTGGCTGCTTCTCAGGCAGAAGCGAAGTTCTCTTATTCGCAATCTGATCAGAAGAAGAGACGACAAGCTATCAGGTGACTGAAGGGAGTGGGAATTATCCCAGAGGTGGGGGAACGTACTCTTAAATGCTACTATCGCTATTATGATACGATCACTAGGTTTTTGCTCGGTAAGGCGTTTGCGTTAATATTCGTGTGTAACTATATCCTCTAGCATACTAAGCAATATCTGCGGGGCGATGGAAGAATAGTTGGCTAGCCTCATTATTTTGAATAAGCTTGCGCAAAAAGAACTCTCCATTTCCCATTCGGAAGTGCCATTCTGGTAGGCCATTCTGGTGTGATCGGCTTTCATTATTCAAAAGTTGGTAAACACGTGTGTTGAAGACATACTGTTACGTTTTTATAAGTAAATGATTAAGAAATTTTTACTTTTTAATAAATTAATGAAATAATAATAAGTAAAACAACTGAATTTTATCTTTGTACCGATTTCTTGTAAATATTCGAATAATTTTAGTTATTTATAATCCTTTACAAATTCTGCATAGCGTTGAGTATACTATGACAAATTAATCCTTGGATGGCAATGCCTATGTGCATTTTCTTCCAGCATGGTAAAGGTAACATTTAGGTATTTAGCTCTTAGTGATTTATTCTAATGGAAAGCTGTTAATAACATCTTGCATCAAGGCATACGTTTTGAGACAATAAAGTATTATAAATAGTCACTTGTTGACCGACTTGTACATTTAAGAAATGAATCGATTCTCTTAAAAAATAATGGAAGTTGTTAACAATAAAACGGGTGTTTCACAAAAGAATACAAAGTATAGAAAAATTGAAGGCACCTTGTATAGAAGATTACAAGTAGACTGCGGATTTTTATGCAAATTGTTATTTCCGTAACATTTTCTAGAATACTGTATGAGGGTATGTTAGTTTTTCGGATGATACGATTCTATTGTGATAAGAATAAGACATACTATGAATATCATACTATCAATATGTTCTTGTATTTTACAAGTTCGTATACGTCATAAATGCATAAAAGTCTGCAATTTAATTATGAGTACCTACATACATATAATATATTTCATATATTTTACATTTAAAAAATTATTCAAACGATTCTTCTGAAACTTTAATATATTTTTATGTATGTATAAATCACGAACACCGATAAATATGGGAACTTCTTACAATTTCTTGTCGCAGAATTGTCTAGAAAGTAGAAACTTCTGATACTTGAATTCAAAATGTGCAGTATGTATTTAGTCTATTCTCTGCACTGTCAAGTTCGTTTCAATTCACACGACAAATACGCCGACATAAATAAAAAATCTTTTAAAATTTATCGCTCTCGATAACTCGCGCGAGGTAGAAATATCGATAGAAACCATTTACACTGTAGAGAAGCAATTCGTATTTATTTTGATAATTATTTAGATTCTATGCTTTCGCTATAAATCTTTAAAGCGTAAAGTAAATCTAGGCGCGTAACATACAATTGCTATTCCTTCCAGGAACTTGTTAAAGACAAACAAAAGGGGGTTAAAAAAATAATTGTTAGCAGAATAAACATTAAAATGGTGACATCCTTCATCAACATTGATTAAAATTCCTAAAGTTAGCTTAATATTTCGACAGTCACACCAGAATGATCCCTTAACTTAATGCACCCCAAATATAGGGTGTGTGCATTATCGAACCTGTGCAGCTAGCTGCAATTACTGCGAATTACGTTTTACAAGGAAACATATCGTGTGTCTGAATCTATTAGATATACATAAATGACTATTATGTACACGTAACAAAATATAAATTGCTATGGAAATTTATTATCAAATAATTATGCGATTACGTCTAATCGTGATAGCACGTTAACCTAATTACCGAAGATTCGCTATGGACTCTTCGTGGAAGCTATTCTACGTAACATCAATCACGTAAAACTCTAATGGAAAAATAAAGTATTTGGCATCGTACACACGTGTCTATGTATTGTACCTCTAATGGAAGTTTCGTGGCTCTAACTAAGGATGCCCATGAAAGATCATGTCCTTTCAAACATCGGTCCTAGATCGGCATCCATAGCTCTAACTAAATCACAGTGAAACGAACAAGCAAATCAAAGAAGCAAGCGACCAATAGTCTCCATAATGCTCTTACTTTGGGGGATGGAGACGAAGAAAGCTGGGACAAGCTGGAGCCGACTACTAACCGGAATAGAGTACTATCGACGATCGATCGTTTCCAATAGCGCTAAACGATTAGCATGTTCATACGGATAATAATGATAATGGAAATCCTCTACCACGAACTCTTCTACGCATCTTATATTATTGAGAAAGCGATCCGATTACAATTGGATTTGTTAGGAGACTAGAATAATCCACTGCGAAAAGGACAATCAAACCGATCGGACACGCTCGGCTTGGGAACTTTGACAAGGACGAAAGTTATCGGACGTGACGGAGACTCGTATGAAATTGGAAAAATAATCTCTATCATCCATGCTACGTATTATTATTGTTATCATTATCATCATCATCATCATCTTCTTTTTTTCTTCATCGTTATCATCAACATCATCAGTACTTTTATCATTGTCGTCTTGTGCTAGCTTCTGCTACTCAAAGATTACATACTCTTACGAATAAGCTAATTCCTCGGTTCTGTTCCCAAAGTTTTCCCTTTCGGTGCAGTTATTTCACATAGATATCTTTAAAACGCATTTTCCGTATGGTAAAAATATTGCTCGAATCAGTCCGAGGTGTCCTCTTTGTAAAAACAACGTCGAACAAGACAATTAAATCAAAGAGAAAAGAAACAAATATGGAGACCGCGATTTCATTGATTCGACTCGAACTTTTAACGTTTTCAAAATTATTAGGTAAGCAGTTAAACTTAATACTGTACCTAAGGCTTGACAATTTGACTGCTAAGTATGAAAATAAACTCGCGTCGAAGGGATGCAGGTGATATATTATCTCTTACCATTTATTGGTAATGATTTACCATTAGTGACAAGGTGTTGTATGCCATCTATCAATCAGCGAGTTTATAAGAATTTTCCATATGAGACAGCTTGCACTGTTATAGCATAAATTTAATGTAACGGTAATAATTTTCATGATTCGGCCCACCTCTCCTTCTTACGCCGTGGTTCCAGGTATCTGATATCTTTAAGATGCTGGAAGTTGAACAGAGAACAAAATAAATATTCCCGAAAACGTCAGCCTCGCGCGTTTCTCGCGAGTGAAACTGACCAAGGGGACAGACAGCGAAGGCATACTGTATACTAAATCGAAAGATACTGATGCGTATACTAGGTGAACGTACGCTCCGTCTCGAAATTTTGCGGTCGTTTTGACCATTGTTTTAGACGATTCGCAGAAGATAACAAAGTTGGTTGTTACGTAGCCTAAAGTTTCGTATCATCTGTATTACCATTCCGACTTGCAAACGTGTATAAAAGCTTTCGAACCACAGCCTTGGCTCATGTATCATTAATATCGGTTACTTTTGTTTTCTGTTTATTATTTGTTTGTCACTCTCTTTCTCTCCCGTTCTCATTCTCTGTTTCTGTTCGTTCACACGTCTCTGCTCCTGTACGTCTCTGATCCCGGTATGCCTGATTTTTGTCCCTAAGTGTACACGTCCGTGTTCTCAACGGTATGCCGACATTGTCGCTGCGATTAGTGTGGCAGTTCGCTAGTCGACAGAGAAGGGCCAAGAGGTTGTGCTCGCTAGTTAGGGTATGTCAGCTGGTAGTAGTCCCCACCCGTGGAGTCCTCATCGGGGCTTTGCAATTGCTTCACTCGTTTTATTAGCGCGCTAGAACACAAAATACTATCGCTGAATTCACGTCCTTCGGGCCTGCTTTCTTATTTTATTTGTTTATTATTTGTATCTTTTTTTTTTGCTTTTCATTGTACACGCATCTCATTTCATCTTTTCAATAGCCTTAAACATATACGGCTGGTTACTTTAAATATTGTTGCGGGTGGTCAATTAACTCGAGTAGCGATGGTTATTTATGAGATATCCGGGTACATGAGCTTACATGGTTAATAATAAAAGCACCCGGACACTCGATGTGCTGTATCGGTTATTTCGGATAATTTATTTGTCTGCTGCAAATAATGGCACAGCAGAGTAATTATTTTCAATCGGATATCTTTGTTTTTGTACATAAAATATAAAGAGGTTAACATTTTCAGCTAGTAGACTGCTAAAAATATTGATATGTTAGCATTCGTATACGAAAGAAATCTTTAATTCTAAACAATTAGAATTGTTTTAGAGTTCCATTGTTTATTGGTTATCGTTTAAATAGTTCGAAGTAGAAATAGGAATTGTTTTGTTGTTTACCAGAAAAACGACTCGATATTTCTATTTTTGTGTAAGAATATAAACAAATCAATATTTTCAGGTGTTCGTGGTAACTATACCTCCTAGTACCCAGAAATATCAATTCGTTGACATTTCTGTAAAAAAATATAGATTTCTAATTCTCGATTCTATTTAAATAATTTGAAAAAATCTTAATTATTTCATTGCGTTATTATTTGCAGCAGAAACTCAAATTTAGATTTGAGTATATTTTTCATTTTGAGTTAGAACCGAGTTACATGAATAACCAGAATAATTTGTTAGTTGATAGTTTTACTAATCCCACGGGTATCGGCTATAGAATTTTGACTCTGAAAATCATGCTCAATGTCAATTATGCGGGAAGTGTTTTTAACAAATCTCTACCGATCTAATGGAGTAGAATCCATTTATTTTCCTCACGAGGAAACACTTTGTTACACCCTGTACAGGGTATCAAAGGGCTATATGTCGGGACTATCGCAATGCGATTCTGTACTCCCTCGGTTTGCTAGATATCGACATAAAAAAATTGTTGCAAAAATTGACCTTGACCTTGAAAATTCAAAATAAAAAATTGCAGCATTTTTATTAATAATGAATTCATTTATTAATGTGAATTTTGCAAAACTGATCCTCGCGATTAGCAGAATAAGGCGCACTAAAAAGGTTTGCCTTTTGTTTAATCTGTGTATCTCAAGGTCAAAGTCAATTTTGTGACAAGTTACTTGTGTCAATATTTACCAAACCGAGGGGGTGTAGAATCGCGTCTTGATGGTGCAACAGATAATTTTGTAACTCCTTGTACATGTCTAAGACAATTCCAAAGTAAAATGTGCTACCTGTATATTTTGTGTAAGCGTTCCTCTCAGGAGAGGGACTACATTGGTTCATCGAATTCGTTAGCGTTGTTCAAGAATGAGAAGCGTGTTCGTGAAGTTACAAGGCCAACGGATTCACTAAAACGTTGACAGGCTGTCAACTAGAGTTGGGATCGAGTACATTGTAAACAGAATCCAAGTTGACAGTTCCGAATATTTTACAACTACTTTGACAAAGGAAAGCAATACTTTATTACGATTTCTAGACTGCGGATCTTTCTGCAAATTCTCATCTTCATGCGTGATTTTACAAAAACTTGAATCAAAGAAAAATTTCTTTCGTCAATTATAAGATCACGCATGGTAAAAATAAAGTAAGAATGCTATTAGACTATGTTAATTTATACGTTCTTTTGTATTTGAAAAATCTGCACGCACCATAAATGCGTAAAAATTCGCAGTCTAAGGATTACATTCATCAGAAGATTTTCCAGACATGTCTGCAGTTTATCGAAAATTACATACAAGTAGTCGAAATTGCATTAATTTATAATTTTTCATAAATGTAATTTGTTTCTTCTATCTGACTGATGTGTGTTACAAGAATTTCGGAATAAGATTTCGTTGATTACTTCTGACTTTATAATTTACATATTAGGAATTTAAATAGTTTTACATTTCTATACGTACGTAAGAAATATTAACAATAGAGAAACAAAAACTGAGAAAAAAAAAATACTTGATTTTTCTTAAGTTTCCCAATATATAAGCACTTATTTCAAGGTTCGAAAGCAAATTGCACAAAATGTGCTGTACTTACACAAAACGTTGTAATTACATTGCAAACATACTCATTAAAATCTTCTTGATTCTGAATGCTAATGAAATCCATGAAATGAAATCTGGTTGGATTCTGAGCACGCTTTGAACTTGATCCCATCCGTGCTGTCAACGTCGTTGTGACTCCCTTGCAGAATCGAACGACAAGGCAAAACAAAGACACGGTAAACAAAGAACCGCGCGAAGCTAGTACACTTATTATTATGCGACGAATTGTTATACTAGTAGTTCCCCGACGGTTGTCATTGTCATTCTCGAGGGTAGTTCCTCTTTTAGCAAACTCTGCTGGAACACAATGTTCGTCGTGTCGTACGTCGACTGATTCTCCTTTTAACGGTGATGATCACTTATTCAAAGTAATACAGCAAAATGTCGTTAAACGATTAAAGCACACAGGATAAAGAGCGTTAGGTTAGGATAGGTGACGCTGACAGGTGTACGCTTAACCTTTAACCCTCGCACACCACTCGTGTTTCCGAGACAGACCATAGATCGTACAGACGACAGTGTTTCCCGCGGCAACCACCATTTTTGCATACAGTGAACAGCAAACGTGTACCAATGCAAATATTTCTTCAGAAAATCGTTATTTATAAAATTACAAAACGCAAGAAGCAAATACTTTACATTAATTTCTGCTTACCAAACGGTTAATATTTTAATTTTCTCACATGTAATTTATCAGTTGTATTATCATATGTATTTATGTCTGTTAGCAATGATATTTTATTTATTTAATATTCGGGTCCTTTGCTGCTATGGTAAAACCAAGAATACTTAAAAAAAGAATAATTTGCGCTTTATATACGCTTTTAACTTTGATGTGTCAAAAAAAGTTAACCCTTGTTTCATCTCAGCCATGACTACATCCGTTCAAATTCTTTAGCATTGATTTTTGTTAATTAAAAATTGTTGTTGATTTCAAAGATACGATTTAAAAAATATGTAAAGCATCAATTTTTCTTTACATACGTTTGAAATCATTTCTTTGAGATCAACGTTATTTTTCATTTCGTTTCAAGATTTCTGCGAGGTCAACGTTACAAAACAATGATTTAATGATTTCAAATGGTGTTGTTAAAAAATTCGAATTCAGTTTAGGTTAATCTGGATAAAGCTTATACTTCGTTTCACTGCATGGAAAATTTGCTTAGTGGTAATCCGTGCACATTCAGAAAAAAAGTGTGGTACTAACTTTTTAATTTTGTTTTACTTATTTTATTGTCTCTGTTAACTTTTCTTGAAGAGGACATATTTGGTCTTTGATCGTTAAAAGATTATCGACGAGATGAAAACTTTAAGCGGAATCTACTAAATATTCACATGTTAGTAATTCCTTTTAAATTGAAATGTTTTATTAACCGCCATGGTCAATAGAACCACAGATTGGATATCAGTCTTCATTTTCTTCTAAAAAATTGTAGATAATAAAGAAGTTCTAATCACTAAATAAACCGTTGCTCTAAAGAATTTATTGTGTATTAGAGACACATTGCATTATGATGTATTCCCTGATGTTGGAATTGAAAATTGTTTAGCTATTCTTCTATGACAAAGACTGTAGAAACCCATAAATTGTTCAACGAGGATTAATGGTCATTAGGATTAAGCGTATCGCGTAAATTGAACATTTTCAATATTTCTGTTGTTCGGCGCTTTTAACAAAATTCTTGGCCTATTATAGGAGATTTATAGGACAATTATAGGACATTGTCATTTAATAACGTTTGCTATCGTTTAATTCATAGTTGATAAGTGACAAAAGCCTACTTGCACCCGATCAGTTTCAAATATTCAAAGAACAAAAAGATTTCATATATTCTATGGACGACGTTACTTAAAAATTTGATTATACACTGAAAAGATTTTCTCACAACTGTTCATCTGCAAACACAAATAATTTGGAAACACGAAATCAAAATTTACTGCACAACGAAGAGAGAGCAAGAGAGAGAGAGAGAGCGAGAGAGAGAGAGAGAGAGACACTGCCTCGTCTGTACAATCGGCTTGCGACGCATCTCGCGCGAGAGTGTAAAAGGGAAAAAGAAGTACATAAAATATTCTGGGGATGAATAAAATAATTGTGTGAAAAGAAACAGGCGGAATCGACAGAACGTGTACGCTGATTGTATATTACAATTAGCGCCGCGATATTCCGCAGTCCAAGCGACCAAGCCAGAATCGTCGATCTGAAATTATTCTCGACTCTACGTTTGCAACATTAACGAATATTATTATTGTTCAAAATACTATCTACGAGTCCAATCGGCTACGATCTTAAATACATTGCAGATGGATGGAAAGTTGTGAACGACCAAGGAAAGAGATCGATCGACAATCGGTCGAATTGTCATCGTCGGTTTATCATATCATGCAGCATACACAATAAAAAGCGCAATTGAACGACGGGAAGATACGAGGCAGCTATGGGAGATAATTGTAAAAGAAATCGAGCGGCAGGATAATACCAGTGTAATCCAAGCTACGGAAAAACTTGCGGTATCTGGTGGCGATGAAAATATTACCTGTATCGGATTTTATCGAATATCGAATAACGTTTCTTAACAAACAGCACGCAATAATATGTCATCGCTGCTGACACGAGTTTCAGTATTGACGCCTCACGATTATTCACGCATTATTCACCGCTGATTATTTTATACTCCTTGTACTCGGACTTCCCGTCTCAGAGGAACAATCGCTGCTTCTAATTATGATTCTGTCAAGATAAGAAATTTCTATTCCATGATTTTTATTAATACAATTTTATATCAAATTCTATTTAAATAGAGCTATCTTTTCCAACGTTGTATTATTTTGTATCTGATACGATACTTATTGCTACGATAGCGAATGAACACGTTCGAGCAGACGATTTGGAAAAATTCTCCGAGTGCAAAGGGTTGTAATGTACGATTTACAGCGAAGGGTTAATTGTACCGAATCTGGCAATAGCAATAGGAATTTCGATAGTCAACAAAACACCCTGAGTAATGAAATGAAAATAATGTATTTTGAGATTGTTGTGTGAAAGAATGTTTCAAGACTTCTTTTTAATATAATACAGCCATTAGCAAATAGGCAATGAATTTGTTAAAATTGATAAGGTCAGTGACGGAGTACATTCGCAGCTATGTTGCGTGTTTACATTTACGTTTGCAGATTGAAAAATTTGTTTTCTTTTGTAAGTATCGTTACGCTAGCACTGTGAAGAATCTCAAGAGAAAACATCAGACAATTCTTGCTTTTTTGCTACGTTTTCTAGATAACCTCAAACTCATAACAAATGTGAATAATTGTAACATTTCTAGATTTTTATGATCTACATGACGGTAGTGATATAAATGCAAAAATACTCTTCGTCTACAGCCTTTTTATTGCTAAATCAGCGTTATTGTTTCAGCATTGTAGAATGAAAAAAGTAGTAAGAATAAAAAACTATCAGATATTTCTATTGCGTCCTACTAAAAAGACACAAAATAGCTTCGTTAATGATACTGAAACTAGAAAGTTAAAATTTATCACAGTGGACAGTATTTGAGCTCTTTTGCATTCCGATCGTTCTAGTATTTAATTTGGTCGAATATGTTACGCAAAAATTTTGGAAACTAGTCAAAAATTATTGTCATCCATATGGCGTGATAATTAACTCAGCCCAAGTAGAAGGAAATGATATCATGAGAAATCTAATATGAGAAGTTAATGTCATGTTAATTATTTGATCTCGTTTTTGAAACTGTTCGTAAATTCTTCCCTGCGACCTTGGGAGAGAAGAGAGCGGAAAGATGTGGACGGCAAATAAACATTATACTGATTGA
>CM052148.1:1660951-1673473 GCA_028455555.1 Augochlorella aurata
AGCCTCTTAAGATGTCGTCTCTCCAACGAACAAACCCCAGACGGTGGCTGGCGACTGGAAGCAGACGTCGGATGTGATGCATTCGTTGACACCATGTTTAGAAAGTTAAGAAGATTGAAATATAACAGGCAACTCGACGCTTTCTTAAAGAATGGGGTTGTTCTTGAAGAATAGTATTCCTAGAATATTGTTCCTAAAGTATTTAGGCACGGAGTGTACGAGAAGGGTGCCCTCTGGTAAGAAAACTATGTTCAACAGTTACAGTTGTATCCATACATATCTCTAACGATTAGGTGACCTGTCCATGAATGAACCGTTAAGCTGCATATTTTCGTATTCTTTGATAGTTATCGCTTTTTTAAAAAGTGTAATATAATATTTAGCCAGAACGAATTTAGGGATCAATGAAAGACTTAATGAAATCAATAAATTTTTACAAAATTGCATTTGCAAGATTTCGTATGGGGAATGTTTATTAAATATAAAACATGAAGAAAAAGAGTAACACAGAGAATTTATAGATTCTCTAAATATCGTGCTAAAATCATAAGTAATCTCATGCACAAACTTAATTCAATTTTATTTACACGAAATACGAAATCTCGGCTGCCGCAGACACGTGACGCTCGTGGCGAACGTGTCGAAGCAGCAATTTACGGGTCCTATGAAACTCTATTAGGTTTTCTTAGAGAATTTTTGCGTAAAGACTCTATAAGTATAGTATTATCTAATACTGCTTCGATATTTTTAGGACATATTTGCACTATGCTTTTTCTTTAACTATAACTCGTGATGTGTTCGATATGATTTGAAATACTTCATTTTGGCAGGGATTACGTATTTTTCAAAGAGAAAGCAGCGTTGCATCCTATATTTCATGGTGACTGCGCCGCTAGCCAAAAGTGTTAATATGCTCGAGGTTGGCATTGCTTTTTTTGTTTTGGAATATAGGTGACATGGAACGCCAGGTTCGAGAAGCTTGCCAGAAATGGTGAAATGCTTTATTCGATTGAGAGCAGTGCTGAAAGGCGGAAAAAAAGAAAACGTGTTTATCTAATTTTAGGTCTTTTGATAAAGTCATATCAATACTTTGTTATTTAGATTAATATCTGAAACGGACTTCTCAGTTTTATGAAAAGATGTAATTGTACATTCATTATAAAATTTCTGAAGCTTTTGATTAAACTCCTCGCCAATGCTTCTTTTTATGGATTTGATATCACTGTATCTGAAATAGATAATAATCTAATAGAACAATGTGTAATTCACGAAACTTTTTCTTATACATTTTGTTGCAACACGATTCATATATCTTCATTACATAAGCTCGTTTAACATCCGCATTACCAACTTTAACAAAATTGACATCCCCTTCGAATGCATAAACAACAGTAAATGATTTTGTCTGACTTTGTGGCGATTAAATCAAATGAACAGCTGTATTTTTTATTTTAAAGGTTGAGAAATTAAATATTCATCTTGCATATTTACTGCGTAAAATACCATGGTAAAAGGTAAATCATGATCGATGAAAATGGATTCGATAACGCGCACCTTAACAAGTTAAAAAAATTTTATTGTTGCTATCTTATCGATGATTCTTTTATCTCGACAAAAGCTACTTGATCTGGTTTTCGCTTCCCGATCCTATCTTATCGAACGTCTTTGTTTTAACTATCTCAATCTTTTGCTATTACGTAAAATTCTTTACTATATTTTTCCGATGTATCCTTAGTATCTAGAAAATTTGTTTATCGTTCATAGACGCTACAAGTTTAATTTACATGTTGACAAATGTTATTCAATTTGCAAAATCCAGTTTGTATTTTCAATAATTTTGACATAATCGACATATAAAAAGAACTGTATGTATAGTATTAATGATATGGAAATCGAAGTACATTATTAATATACGTTACTGCTATATTAGTAAAAATAATTATGATAGTAACCTTGAAAGATACTTGCAGGGGCTGTCCTCGACTACTTCACTTAACTGTTTATTAAATAGGTGTAATCGTGTAAGCGAGACTTAGCGACATTTGTCTCCCACGCGCCTCACGCAGGGTTAAACACCGTAACCGTATGATTTGATTAAAAGATGTCTGAGCAAATTATCAGCTTAACTATCAAATTATGCAGATATAGAAGCAGTAGTGTCATATAAATATAAAAATTGACTACATCTAAATAAAGTTTTAAATAGAAGAATATTAACATCATTCATTAGAATAGCAAGTAACTAAATTACAAGCACTTCGAATAATGATTAATACATCAAGTATTTTCTAATTTTGATGTTACCTAAATTTATAAGGATATTCACGATATCATTTTAGATTATAATTTCACGAATCAACTAAAATTATACTGTACATTAAACGTCAACTTTTTTCCAAACTTCTAGCTTCGAATTTGCTGTTAATTTTATTTACAATATCAACATTTACAATATCAATACTGAAAGTATTTTGTGCTTTAACATTAATAGTTATGTTCTTGTCTCGTACATAAAGTTACTATACGCACTTTACCTAACAAGATAATGTATTATAATTTAAAACGTCATTATGATTATGTAAATATGTTTATATTATTATTTGTCACAAACTCTGTAAATCCGAAGTTGACAATCGTATCGCAAACATTGTTACACTTCTAATGAAATTGCTCAACTTCCACGCGAGGCCGTGTCTGACTAGTACCAACTACCGAAGTGCCTGGCAGTAGGCAACCACGACAACAGTCAGACAGTAGCGATGCAGCAGTAGTATATCGTTAGGCGCCCATAATTTTATGCCTACACCGTCGGTAACTTATTAAAACGTATCGACAGTGCTTAATAAATTTTTTTCAAATTCTAGAAACAAGTTCCAAATATATTGTTACCTTCCAACTTATTAGAAACATTTTGTACTTATCAATAAAATATTTTTAATTTCTATTCAGATTCATATATAAAAAGATACATCTTCCAAAATATGTCTCGTAAAAGTGTACGTATTGCAAAATTATCTGAGTCATACATACAATAAAAAGCAAAAAATTCACATTTCAAACGAAAAGATACTTATTAAGAAAGAAAGAAAGAAAGAAAATTAGTTGAAGACTTCACAAAATACGTGGAACAAAACTACAATAACCGAATGTGCGACAATCGTTAATCATTTTCGGAAAAGGTATCGAAAATGTATTGAAGCAGAAGGAAAAAATCTTGAATACTTAACATAAATTCTTTTGCTCAATTTTGTTTCAATTAATATGTTTCTTAAACTGGAGAAATATGTAGGATATTAGATTGAAATGTCTTAAATTGATACATAAAATATTAAATTGAAGTGTGTTAAATTGATAAAATATATAGGATATCAAATTGAAGTGCCTCAATTTCCAGCTAGGTATAAATATACAGACAAAAGGACAGACAGAATTTTATCCGCACCCTGTATAATTTAATAAAGAATATCAAAGTATATATCCTTCTTAATCGTTTTAGTTGTTTTTTACGAGTATACTTGTCACGAAGAAACAGCAACATTTTGCGTTATGACTCGTCAAAAATAGTTACCTGGCATACAATGCCAACCAACTATAATCCCGGCTAATACTCGCATGGAAATCAATGGCATAGCAATTATTCGTAAAAGGCATAGCAATTATTCTATCCGGCGTATTTAGTTTGCGACGCAGAGGAGTGGTACGCAAAAGGTTCGCGCGGAAATCGACACCTCGGATGTTCGCAAAGTTAGCGTCTCCAAGGTTTCGTCGCAGAGATAGGTAAGTTCTGTGTAAGTTTTGTGTAACTTCTGAGAAGCGAATTACGGTGCGTGGCCCATCGAGGGAAAAGCGAAGGTGAGGAAGGGGACCGCCGCGAAAGAAAAGAATCCAGGTAAGAACGGCAGATAAAAAAGCAGAGTAACTTCTCCGGCCGTGGATATCAAGCATAAATGTCGATTTTGCAGGTTCCGCGATTTCCAGCATGTTTCCGGTTAGCGGATACCCGGCGTGGAACCAACCGGCATAACGGAGAACAATGGAAAGCGAATATAATGAAAGCAAACGAGCTGCAACCACGCTCGAGTGAATCAGCAATGCCGATGAAGTTAACAATTAATTACTTTCGTGTATCACACGCGGCGCTTGGAAACAGTCAAGCACAATAAATCATGAACTTATGTATATAATAAAGGTGCGCATCAAGAAAACAATCTATCTTGGAAATATTAATACTTACCCGAAGGAAACCTATTTGTAAACAACTGTGCTAACACGGAGTTCTTGAAACTCTCATTAAGCAATGATTCTAAAGGAAGTTATTAGTTAGCATTACTCAAGGTGATTTGCTGTTTTACTACCGAAATTCTAATTGTTATTTACACGTTTATTAACAATGTGTTGACGTAACTGAGTCGTTTGTGATTAGAGATTGATGAACTCTATGTTTAAAATGTGTTAGTCGTTCTAAGTATAAGTTGTTAGCGCGACAAGTGTAATGTGGGATGTAGCACACCTGGCTCATTTTCAAATTCTCATAATCTCGAGCCTCGTGTTACAGTACTTGCTGTACGGCTAGGAACAGCTTGTAGGAGCCCCATATACATGTTTTATACTGATTGTGTACAATTCAATCAGGTTCCGCAAGCTTAAGTGTGTAGGAGCACCGGAAACATTATTTTCGTTAGCGAAGTCTTATTTCGCTGCAGTAAATGGCAATTGGTAACGAAATAAATGACCGAGCACAAATAATAAGATAGTGAAAAATTTTTATGCACGAAGAATGTGATGTGTTAAATTAGAAAATCGAAATATATTTAAAAAAAAGTAATACTTTCTTTGTTCCCATATTTTTAAAAGATGTATTTAGTTTATTTTTCTCTCACGCTGTTTTCTATTTTATAAATAGGTTTGCTAAGAGAACTAGTTTCAATTAAGACACTGCAGCTAATCTTAACAATTATGCATAAAACTATATATACAGGGTAGTCCGCGCAACTCGTGCACTTCCTGCAACTTCCAAAATATGCATTGGGCAACAAATTGTTCAATACATCTTTTTATTACTTATCTATTTTCTAAGTATTACAAATAAATCATATAGAAATATCCAACGAAACAGACTCAAATATCATGTTTCCATGGTTATGCGTGACAATCACACCGATCTTATTTTTCTATGTGTTTTACAAAATAGGATTAAAATGTAAAAAAACTGTCATATAGTATCTGAATTACCCTAACATGAACCATTCACTAACATGGTATCCGAGATTCCTCTACCAACGTCGTCACGGACACATTCCTATTCATTGAACCATGCACACCATACACCTACGTCTTCTTCAAAGTTTGATCTTCAAACTGAGATGTTTGACTTTGCAAAACTTTTCTGCACTATACGCAGTCTTAATTATCTGCCATAATTTTTCAATTGCGCCTGTTGTCATCGACTGATACGATTATGTCAGCTTTATTTAAGAAACATTACTCGAATGCTGTTGCACCGTTATGAATCATCGTCTCGCAAGAAAACCAGTAATTACGCGCAGTGTAATAGTCATCCGCGTTTGCTATCTTGTCATCTTCAATAAGAATTGTTACGTAATTACTAATACCATGACTTTAAGATGGGAACAGTAGTACAATGGCTGAAGCAAATTACAGTTTCGATTTGGACGTCCTTCTTACGTGCCGAACTCTGTTTTATTCAGCTTGAAAAATTATTACACAGCTTCAATATAATTTACAGAACTCGAAGGACATTGAACTCGATGCGCATGACCTTCAAGTGGTATCTCGTACATACAATCAACTAGCTTTTCCGCTGTATGCATAGAGTTCAAGATACGCGTGTAGTGTTACGTTCTGGTAGCTAGTGATGGAATAAAATACACTGCAAGTAGTAACGATATCTCTGATTAGGGGACAGACTAGTATGCCACTTAACTCGATGTTTTCACTGGTACTTACTGGTACTTTTCGATACTTGACCTTGAAGTTGCTGCACTCTGGTTTTAGAAAATACCGTATTACTGTTACACAACCTTTGCCTTTCTAAACGTATACGTTTCAAAAAATAATAATAACACTTATGTTACGGTTTTTTAATAATAAATATATAATAACAGAAATTATTCCCAACTAAAAGAGTTTTATATCGTCAGAAAAGTTATGAGCTACATATTTGAAAAAATCTTGCTTATGTTCTTTCGTTGTTCCTCATTGTTGAAAATGTTCCCTATTTTTTAAATTGATTTTCCAAATTTTATGAAGACGATATAATCACCCAACCATACTCAATTTTAAGAAAAGAAATAATTCTACGTGAAAAATGAGCCGAAAATATACAATAAATTTAATCCATAAAATTTTGTGTTTAGAAAATTGATATTCATTGAATGCGAATTTTCGAGCTCCATATTAAGACGATTTCGTGCATAACAGTGTTTTATTTGATTTTTCTTGAAAAAAATGTTGAATGATACAATGCTATATTTCATGATTGAATACTTCGCACAAATCACTAAGTATCGACACTATGTTTATACGATTATTCGACCCCCTTGGCTCGTGTTTATAGTTGTTGATAATGAGCGACTATAAAAACGATCCGCAAGACTTAGTTAATCGTATCTTCCCTTTCAAATTGTCTATTTTTGTTTACGAGCTGAGGAATAATTAAAGAGAATTTACTGTAACACGAAATTCTTAAATACGTACAATTGTTTGATATTCGCGAGTGGAAACCGAACGTTACACCCATCGCTAGCAGTAACCAATGTGCCGTAGCAATTTCTGAGTAATTGGAGTGCACTCATTTGTGATACCCGACTAATGAAATATATTCGATCCGCCATATAATCTAATAAGCGTACACAGAACAATTTACACTAGGAAAGTGTTCCGTAGAACTCGTTCAATGATACGGGAGTGTGAACAATTTCATTTCCTCTATTAAAAGTCTTATTACGTTATTATAGATAAAAGAAGAAACGAGATCAAATGTTACTGATATACGTATCCACATGTCCATTACAACGATACAAGTGAAGTATCGAACAAGGATGAAACTATCTAAGAAACGGATGTACAAAAGGAAATAACACCATCAAGATTCCTTTTTTGAGAAACTGTACAATCTCTGTATTTTTCATCAAATACTTACAAAGTATAAAAATGGTAAGTTATTTAATTTACCGTTTACAGTCGCAACTTCGTTTATTTTGCTTATTCTTGCAGCGTTAAACTATGCATTACAGCAGCTGTAAAAACCGAATAGTAGCTGCAACGCACCAGGCAACAACAGAGCAGTGTCTAACTGCACTTTTAGATCTACTGCTAGTTGCAATGCTTGCATTCCTGCAGAAGGTCATCTTTTGAACAACATATTCGCGAATTGGAAATACGGCATACGGAATAGGTAAGCAGAGAAACAAAAATTGTATTGTTTCTTCTCTTTCAAAGTATTGATATTTTGGATTACCCTTATACTATAAGAAATAGCCATATTTGAGGATTTTTCCATAGTGTATGTTTACGATGACACGTGTTGTTGAGATTTACATTATATACGAAAAGTATTTGGACCAACGAGTTGCTAATTTTTTGAAAATTTATATTTTAATGTAATAATTAATTTTGGGATCTAAAGTACGACGAAAATGTAAATCGTATGCTCGCCACAGTATCCTCTGTTCTACATACGGGTACTTTACAACTCGAACGAGAAAGTGGTATTAGTAGGAGTGGTATTCGCAGAATATTTCATCGACACAAATTCCACCCATACCATAGAAGCATGGTAGAACCGGCTAGATAGAGCAACATGCAAACAAAAAGTAAATATCCTGAGCTTAACAGACAATATGTTACATTATAGCTGTCGATCGAATTCGTCGATTTGTCTCTATAAGAATCTAGAGAAGAAACTTGTATTACTATTCTGAGAATTCTTTTGTGCGAGCATAAACGACAGATTTATTTATAACTACAAAAATGGAATTGATTATTATTGGACAGCGGATTGTACAAACTTATGACACAAATGAATAAATGATATGTGATATTAATGTCGGAAGAATTTAAGAATCCTGCTTATTTGTGACTCCTTCGAATTGGGAGATGAAATTTTCGATGCATTTTACAAACAATGCACGACATTCTTATTTTGCATAAAGCTTTATAGCTTAAATATTGGCATTAAGAATTCGCGTTAATAACACTTCGTGTTTTGAAATAAAATATTTACGGAGAACTGAGACTGCAAGTATCTAGCGCATTCTTGTCGCCCGGTATGCATCGTCGAAACTGCGAGAATAAGAAAGAGTAATTCACCTAACAAAAGTTTAATAATGTGAAATCGTTCATCGTATGGCAATAATATTTTCAAGCCAGGTGAAGCAGCTAGATTCGAATGTACTATACAGCAACCTGTAATATGAAGTCATTTAGGGTCGTTGACCGAGACTATCAACGTACAATTTTCCCGTAGGCAACGTTAGAAGATCTTGCATACGACTACATCGGATAATACACAATGCAGTAATCCTACATGTGTGTACGATTTATAATACCTGTCTACGAATAGAAATTTCAAACAATTAACGATGTCGGAGAGTTTCTCGATATCCTGGAAATAACTAATGCTTCGTAACACAATTAAGGTAAGACTTTATTTTCGAGTCTGAACTCGTAAGTGGCAATACACTGTATTCGCCTAATGTCAGTAGTACTTACATTTTTTTCGTCATAGCTGAAAGCAGTTGATGAGAGAGAAATCAAATACATTGTAAATGTTAAGGATATTTCAATCGAATTTTATTTTACAAGAGTTACAATTTTTAAAGCAGACTCTAACCTATCCATATCGATTACTAAAAAAAATTAAACAATGCCGTGAAAGTGACTATCGAGTTTTACAAGCTTATGAAATTTCATAGACATTGAGAAACACGTATATGCAAATTAAAACTAATTAATTGTAATTAAGTCTTCAACACTCCTCGAATAAAGGATTACTGATTCAATCCTTTAGACCGTACAGAATGATGCCGTTAAGGGTTTTTTTTTTCAATTCCATGTTTATTGAAATTCGTTTATTTTGACTTTTAACAATTTCTAAAAATGTCATTTAAAAATGTCTTTTTTTTTTGTAAATGTCACCGTCAATTTATCGGGACCATAATGTATACGAAAAATTCTGTATAAAGTAGTTCAACATTTCTAAATTGCACTTCACCATGACGATGAAACAAAGTGCTATAGACGAATTTGTATGCTTGAACACAAAGTTTGGGAACTTTCTGAATGTCCAGTACCCCTAAATTCTGATGTTAGGAAGTTTCGTGCGACAATATATCACCGTGCGACTAGACCACCACAAGTATTCGGACAACTGTTTGCCAAAATCCGCAAATGGTTAATGATTTAGCCACATTCGATGTTCAATATTACGGGAATCGAAGCGTCAAAGATTGCATCGACTTTCTCAATTCAACTGAAACGTATTGCGATTTCTACATAACCAGCGCCGACACGTCTGCAACCGTTCATTCTATTTTGCTTGGAAAATTCCCTCGCTTTCACCGATTCATTCACTGATTCCCGTGCAATAATCAATGTGGTGCGATAAAATTGAAGAGGCGCTTTATATCGCGGGAATCAATGATTTGCATTTATGCTGCAGCCTCTAAATAGAACCGTCCATTATTTCGAACGCATTATGTACTTTTCAACATTTACCCTGTGCGCACCGAACCGAAGAATCGTTAATGATTCAATATTCCTCGTCAAAACCATTAATTATTCTTCTAATCCCACCTTCTTGAGGTTAATATGCTTCAATGAAACTAAGCGATAATTCAGATGTGCACAACTTTATCGTTTACATCTGTTTTCTGCATATTAAGTTGTTGACGTTGTACAAAACTGTAACTTGACTAACAGCTTCCGAACAAACTCTTTTGTGCAATTATATTACCGTTCTTTCGTAATTTCTTGCTTTCTTAACACGCGAGTGACAGTAATTTTTGAAAAGTGTTCAAAATTAATTTTTATCATGATGTATTCGCACGAACTGAATTTTACTAGAATGTTTAGGATGCAAAAGAGTTAAAATACCGTGCACTATGATAAATTTTTACTTTCCAGTTCAAGTTCCATTAATCATATTACTTCGATTTTGTGGGAATTTTAGGTGTTGACTTTCAGCAATTAACACGTTCAATTATGTATCTACAGTGGTTCATATTTATGCAAAATAAAAATAAAAATGCCTTAATAATTTTAGTAAGTTGATAATAATACACCAGTATTCCCAAGTTCGTCTGATGTCTTATCTATTTTAAATGTCGCCTAATCATTTTAACCTTAAATGCATAAAATCTGCATTTTAGTTAAGGGTATCTGTTCAAAAGGATAATAGCATATCAGTCAAAGATTGTAGGAGATATGTATTACCATTTTCAAATTTACCTTGCCAGGCTTATCCATGATGCGGCCAGGTAGCGACGCGTGATGACCGGATGCGATGACGGCGCCCGACTTACACGACACGCATTGCCCCATATAGATGCGCCAACTTTGTCCCAGCACACACTAAATATCAGGAAATATCGATATTAGCAACAATCCAATCTCACATGGTCAATTAAAAAATAAAAGTGTGATCCCATTACCAGTTCCACTCAAAGAAATCCATACAGTTCATCCGTAATTTATTACGTTTGTTAATTTATAAATTAAACGTAAGCATAATTGTACTTGGTTAAATAGTCTCTGATGTGATGTGTTGAGATTATGGGTAAAATTTACTTATAATTATTTAATAGTTTAATGTTACTTATAATTATCTTTATTTTATGTTAAGGAAGATGTATCAAGATGATGGATCTATCAAGTACCACAGAACCACCGTTGTTGAATGTTATTCCTAATTGTAGCAACAATATCATGGACTTATCTCTAAAGCATTATTTGTAGTTACTAATTTCTAATTAGCATCTTAATTAATTTTTCATTGCATTATGCAGTAAACGTGCTATACAATACACATATTTTTTATATTTATGTAGTATCATATGATTCTTTTAAACGGTTGTTTAGTATGACGCAATTGCATAATTAGTTTACCATAAATGTTAGATACTACAAAGTAACTAATTGAAAGTAATCATACTTTGCTTGTGTAGTATTACTCTCATGTTCGTAGGCTTCCGAAGTATTATGTAGCAATTTATAAGATATATAAACTATAAAATAAATATATATTAATAATGAATATATAAAATATATGCAATAAAAATAACGCTAACTAAGAACCTGGAGATAATATCGAAAAACGAGAAAATGAAACACTGCACATGAATTAAACGACGTAAGCAGCAAGGGGAATCAGTCGCGCGCTCCACCTAGCCTCTTCCAATTTGTTTTAATTCCAGGATTTAGAATATTATTGGCTAAATTACGTGATTACGTGAACGATCTCCCATGCTCTTCGCGTCGATTAGCTTGTTAGTCTTTTCATCTACCAATAGAAGTGGTTGCAAGAGGTCATAAAAAAGTGAGGACTACGGGCGTACAGGTCAGGCGGAGCTAGTGATTCACCCCCTTGTCCCTTTACCGAAACGGCGGACTTCTTCTGAGCAAGGGATAGTACATATTTAATATTTACGTTATTTGATCACTAGTTGGTTAGAAAAGAATTCGGTTATTTTAAGTATAAAAGAAACTTCACATAGAATTGTGTATCTGTAAATAGAAAATAAATAAAAATCAATTTTAGATGACCATTTAGTAGCTTATTTATTTATAGTTTGCGTATAAAGTAAACTTCATAAAATTTATTTAAAATAGTTTTTCATTTCCTTCTTAATTTGCAACCCCATAATACTACAAGAACGTCACTTATTTATATAATATACGTGAGAATAACATAACTATTGGAAGAAACACCGTGGTACATTTATGATAGGTTGTCAAAAGTTGTATCAAATTTCGAGTAAGCGATCGTTGATTGTTTCGATATAAATATCGTGTTTCGCAAGAGAAGTTATTTTCAATAATTTCCTTTTTCCTTTCACTAAATAACAATTTACTATAATTTTCGTGATCAACCGTGCAATAAAACTAGTCGCGGTAATTTCAATGAATACATTTGATGACTGCACTGTGTTAGATCGCGAATAGCGTGCAATTTTTCTTTCACGTTCACCTCGGCTCGTAAATCTCAGGTTTGCACGCGGTGAAACGCGACTGACTCCTGAGATTGCTGCCCGTCAAATTAATAATCGGCAATTGGATCGAATGGTAGAGCTGCGGTTGCGCGTTAAAATGATCCGTGAATTTGACATAACGAGAGTTTAAGATTGATCGCGGATGATTGTTCGCGTGCCAGCGAAGTTTGGTCGCGAGTCGTCACGATGCACGTTTTGAAGTTTCACGAGTGGGTATTTGACCGCCATGTTTCGTATCTATGAGATCTGAAGCACGTAGGTTTTAACAGTTTTTGAACGAATGGATCTTTTA
>CM052148.1:1673573-1683586 GCA_028455555.1 Augochlorella aurata
GGTGACCGTTTTGTTATTGACACTGTTTATTTCCCACCCAATTCGCCGCTCTCTCGATGTTAAGATCACTGTGTATGTGTGCAAAACATTTTAGAAAAATAGAATAATATTAACATATGATTATAATTTACCAAATGCCTATTGACACAATTTATCATCAAATATTCTGTCCTCGGGTGCACCCACTATTAGAAATAAAATATATTTGAAGCAGTCTGCACAATAGCCGAATCGAAGAATATGTACAATCTTATACAATAATATTGCTACTGTTACGGGAACTACTCCAGATTTAATATTTTATATTTTTAAAATCAGTAATCTTACTTCATATGTAGACTATTTACTTTCACTCGACTCATATCGCCCAGCTTTAACATTTTTTATTCTAATTTAAAAGAAGCTATCAAAACCGAAATTATATTCTAAGACGTAACTCTTTGAGAGCAAATTACACTGAAATTACCAACTACTTAAATAATGTTGATTGGGATAGTAGTTTACGTAATTTATCGGTTGATTCAACCACAGATATCTTATATTATAACATATATCATGTAATTAACTCTTTTGTTCCAATTTTTAAAACGTGCAATATATCTTATCCTAAATAGTTTTTACGTAAACTTAGAAAACTAATCAAAAGGAAAAAATTGGCCCATCGGGCTTGAATTAATTCTATTAAATTCGAAGATTACTTAAATATCCAATAAATAAATGAAATAAAATAAATATAATCTTCTAAAATATTCCATAGTAAAGCGAGGAACTAATTTTCCATTAAGACTCCCCATTAAACAAATCAAATGGAGTAGAATCAAATCATAAGTAATATGAAATAAATAGGAACAATAAAAATAAATCTAATCATTTCCTGAAATTTAATAAAATCCATTTAAATATTATATTGAAGGCATTCATGCATCTTTCAATTTTCCAATAGCTTTGTTTCAGTTTGAACACATTGCATTAATTGCCATTCTTTGAACGGATGTATTACGTATTACAATAATTGTTATCGGTTAACATTTCAATTACGTCATAATTATTATATGAAGACGTGGCAAAATAAAATTCAACAAATTTTCTACGCACACATGCTTGGTACATGCTCAATATTGTTATCTTTTGTTCGGTACAGAAAAATATGTGGGAATCAGGACGAGATGATTTCAAAGGAACCGTTGTCTTGCGATCCTGTTTCGCTACGTCTGATCTCGTTGGTGCTAGCTACATTGTTTTTTTAAATAGCACAATAGACAAACTTCAACTCGGAGAATGCTAGTTGACAAAATAACACGGTTGTGTTAAATGTTAAGTACTTAACATACAGAGAACTCAATTTCCGGGTAATACGTTTTTAATTGCAGCTATTGACTTCAAATAGGATCACTCTATCATTTTAAACGATAAACGCCCTTTTGTGAAATTAATAATTAAACGTGAATATTTCATATTATTATATGCAGATGCCATTGCAGATGACTGAGTAGGACAACACAGATCACGGGTAATCATTGCGTCAATTAACACAGCGATTCTGAATCGTTTGACCAGATTTATTGCACAATGTTTACGTCCTTTACTCGGACAATAGTACCAATTTGACCAATAAACAAAACGAATGAAATGAAAAGAGTTATCAAAATTAGAAGACAATGAAATTGAGTGTTCGATCCTGTGATTGACCATTTTAATGATATCAATCTATGCGCACCTGAACATTTTCTTATTAGCGAAACATATTTATCACCGTAACGTTAAAGAAAACAGTTTCATTTTATTTCCGACGTTTCGTGTCACGCAAGATCAACGGTAGTCGCACTAGCTCGCGTGTATTTGTAAGAAAGACTGGTGCCAAACGTGTAGCCAACGTTTAAGGGTCCCACAAACTAACACGAATATATTCAGCGGCCGCAGCGGATATTTCACGGCGAACAATTCGTAGCAGTATAATTTACGTAGCGGTTTATGGGTTGCTCGTAGCAGCGCGAGGAATTTCCGGCAGCAGGGTCTTTTGAACTTGCTAGGACTAATAGATAAATTGTAAAATAAACCGTGGCTAGACGAATTCATTAAAATTAACTTTATTTTATTATTGCACGATCCTAATAGCATGATTAACTATCTGTTTTCTCTCAGGGGAAATAGTATTTTTTGTTTCATAAAATCTCTATCAACACAATCTTCTACAAAGTTTTATTTAAACAGTTTAATTGTTCTCAATGTTCCATCATTTTCTATTTTCTTTAAAGCATTAACTACTACAACCCCTGGAATAAAAGTACTCGAACACCTTTTAAAACGCGATAATGTTTTTTAACCGAACTAAATGACTTAATTGTTTTTTTAGATGATAGAAGGACGCGTCTACTAGATAATGACTAAAATACATTTTTTAAATTTTGCTATTACTTGGAATGACGTAGCGATAGTGGGAACACTTTTTACAGGAAGAGATTGGACACTTTCAGATCTGAGAACACGGAACTGAATATTCGAGCGGCATGCACCAGTGTTCTAATTCGTGCAACCGTTTGCGTAGGATGTTCCGGGGACAATTCTGTTGAAAGTGGCGAACGATAACCATCGCATCCCAGCTTGCAAGTGATCGGAACGATACAGGTGAGAGGTAGAACCTTAGCGAGGAATTCAACCTTAAACACATGAAATCAACGGTGAAAGGTAGCGGTATACCATGATTCCGCGATGTGGGACGATAAATGGCATTGGCCCGATTCGTTTCATTCGAATATATGTACGGTTCCGAGTCCAGTGTTTAGGAAGTTTTCAATTTTATACACGTCGAAATCTTCCTTCACGCATGACAAGCTCGTATTACATGTGCTCAGTGTGACCGAACTGTTCATAGTTCTCGGAACACCGAATTCTCAGACAACTGTCGTCGCTCGGGCTAGACAAGAAACAGTAGAGGTTGTTTCTAAAAAAAGGACTCCTAGGTGGAACTGACGAGCTCAGCAATATCGTTCTAGAAACTTTAACTTCTCAAACATAAATATTGATATATTCATGTTGTCAGTTATGTGACTTTCCAAATATATTATTATTCTCATCGAGTATGCGCAATTTGTGATGTATGGTTATGCTATTTTGAAAATAAACTAATTGCTCTTTACAGTCATATTTGTCTTTCTTTCACAAATCGAAGAAGGAAAGTAAGTAGTAATGAACATATGTTCTAGGTGTAGAAAAAATATATATAACTCCAATATTTCAGGAAAATGAAAAATATTTCTTTTACCTTCAATATTCAATCATTTGTTATGCTTCGTTACGTTCCTCGAACATTTTGTTCAGCTAGCTTTCGCCATTTAGGATTACATATATGAATATAATATTATATTTTATAATTTGTTATAATACAGCACCACAACTTTTTAATTATTAAGCACGGGATGAATAAGAATAAATCCATTAGCTACATATTCCGTCTGATATTTCAACTTTTTCACCTTACAAGTTTACTGAGAAATCGCTGATTTAATAATGTCTACAGAAAACTTGAAAATACCTGAACAAATATTGTCACTATGAGCAGCCGACTGTTGAGTCAGACGAATGCTGGCAGACAAGAGTAACGTAGCAATACTAATTGAATACGTACGAGCAAATAAAATACATCGAAAAGTTAACGAAATGAGAACGAGAAATATCGAGATCAATTTGATTGAAGTGGAATACAGTATTCCCTACGAAAGTGATCAAAAGATCTTGAAAAACATATTGAAATGAAAATCTGGGGTCACGTTTTTAGATATGTAAAATTTAGTTTTCAAGGAAAGTTCACAATTGTTGCTGCATAATTTGAATTGAACTTGGTGCTGAACTTGCGATGTGTTTTAACCATTTACAACGCCACGAGCAAATGAACTTCATTCGAGGTTAGATTTTCAAGTTCGTAACGGTTTTACGTAAAGGTTTTAATTCTAACTAAATCAACCATTACATTTTATGTTTAACTAATTTATGAAATAATAAAAACATGGAAGACTAAACTTTTAGTACAAAATAAAATAAAAATACTTCGCGGATTTTTATACAAAATAAAAATTTGCTGTATTCATTGCGAGACACAAGAGGCAAGTGGAACATTTTTTCTTTCTTAAATAATTTTAATGATTCGGTGTTAATAAAACAAGATTTTTAGATGCTTTTAATCTTATCACTATTTTATGTTTTCACTATTTTATAATATCATACAAAAAAAAATTGTAGCTATTAAGTAAATTTCAATCTAGATAGGGAGTCGACGTTCAAACGTCCCACAACAATCCTCATCAGTTTCCTTGTGAAGTATATTAATTCTTCAGGAAATTTCCTTTCCCATAAGCACCATTATTCTACCACTTCTGCTGTTATATACATATTGCATGGCAACTCGGCCATCATTTCATTCAAGTAACGTATGCGTGCACGCATGCACGCACGCACACACACAGCCGATGAGAACAGTTTTCATACATTCAATACCTAAATAAAGTGCTCGTTTGCAACTAAATTGCGAATTTGATGTATCTATAACAAAACTGAATTTGGTTAAATATAAAACTGTGAAGACGCCAGAAGAACTTAAGCATATTTTTAGATTGTTTTCAACTTATTAATATCGTTAAAAGAAGGCCCATTTCTATTTGACTACTGGTTTTTCTTTTTGAAACCTGTAGCATAAGCTATTCTTAATATGCAATATTGGAGCGTGCAGTGTAATTTTCTGTATGTGCCACTTAAAACAAAAGTGGTGTGGGTCAATGTTTTATTAGGTTGATTTAATGCTATTAAATCATATACTCATTTAATCAAGATGTCGCTTTATTGTAGAAAGATACTGTTGTGGTTCTTTGGCAATTATATGCAAAGCCACGTAGGAAATCTAATAATTACAAGATTTTGAAGTATGATAGCTAAGTATACTTATATATTACATAGTATACAACGAAATAAGCATTTTCTACTTAACATCTAGGGCAGTTAACGTTTATAGTACCCTTTAATCGATACACTAAGCCTTTAATTCAAGGAAAGAGTTTCACGGATCTGGTGCCAGAATGCGCAGCGAGATGCTTCAGATGGAGGACCCTACATATGCACATACATATACGTATACATGTACGTATGTATAGTTTCACATTCAGCACAATCGATACTGACCGAAATATTGAGAGTTCCGTGGCACAAGCAAGAGAAACCGGCGTGTCGGAACAATACATTCTTTTCGTCCGTGAGTCAATTGAAACGAAAAGAAATCTCTCATTGTATCGAGTGCTGTACAATCTTACATCACCTAGAAATCAGCAGGCGCTTTTAAAATTCTTCTTGAAGAATTCCAACTTCATTAAAAACTAATTGTAAGAGCTAGGTTAATCCTCATCCGGCCTCCTTTTTATATAAGCTGATATCGATAACGATTTTACACAATTTTGCAAATAATGAATTCTGTAAAGAGGTAGCATCAGATGAATGTAGTGAAATGAATAAGAAAATACGTATAAAATGGGATGATTCGCATTGTTCGCATGAAAGCGATTTTATGTTTTATCTCTTTCAAAAAAATTATTATCTCAAATACTTGACTCCAATTCGATACAAAATGCCGAACTGAATAAAAAAAGATTCTTTAAAAAAGTTCTTTCTTCAAAAGATTTGTCAGATAAATATCAATTTCCGTTTATCATTGTAGCAAATGAACATGTCGATGTTGATATGATGGGAATAGAGTATTCGAAGAAATCTTTGAAAAAGTATTTAATCAAAGAAAACATAAAGCGAAAAAACATTCCGAAACAATGTATTTAGTTGAACAATGCCCAAGACTGATCGATAACTAATAAAACGGTGTCAAATTAACTCGGAGGAGTGATGAGGGTTAACCAATCCCACCCTAATCGCTAAACCGTTAGTATACATCGAGTTTGCATCACCTTCAATCACACCAATTGCAGACAGGAGAAAGCGAAGAGTTATAGAGAAAGATATTAAGTCTAAGCAATAAGACAAAATTGAAGAGGATTTTATTGTTATGAACCTTAACCTTCCCTAAACAACTGTGTCCAGAAAATGCTTGATAATCGAGATGCAGTATGCACTCTTGTTTACTCACAGAAAAAAACTTCCTGGCTCTATGCCTGGCCTGTTGTGCTGACGTCCCAAAAACGCTGGAAAAAAAGTAAATCCCTTTTCGTATCAAACTTCATCGCGAATTCTGTCTCCAATGTTCCTTGTAGGCAGCGTTCAGTATCTTTTCTTTCGTTCAATCAGAACCGATATAGGATTATCCACTTTATTCGGAAGCCTTACATGCGCGAACAAGCGTAGGGGTCGACAAGATGTCACGTATATGAAGACTGCACGCATTAATTATCTTACTCATCAAATTAGAGTCTATCGAGTCAGGGAGACTTACTCCGTTAATGTAACCAAACCCTTCGCAGAGATTTAATTCTATTATATTCAAGTCGTGAAAGATTACAACGCTTGGAGGCGATTCAGCTTTTCTTAAAATCAGTGTTTCAAAATATAATGTTTATATTTTTATTACAATTTTTTTGTCATTCCAACCAATCGGAATTTCTGTAAAAAATGTTATCTTAATTGTTTATTAAACTAGCCTTTCTGATATCTTAAAATAAATTCAAATACATTGGTCCAATTTAAAAAAAATTTATTAAAGGATGTGCGTAAACTTTTTCTACTGAGTGTACGTATGTATATATTTTTATAAAGTTAAGTATCGTTTTCTATATTTTTGTAATCTTACGTATATATTTTTATAAAGTTAAGTATCGTTTTCTATATTTTTGTAATCTTACGTATATATTTTTATAAAGTTAAGTATCGTCCTCTATATTTTTGTAATCTTACGTTATTATGCGGTAGTAATATCCTGGATTTGGACTGGAAAGGATTAACCGAAATCTAATTTTGTTTTCATTGGTTTTCCGGTAGTTCTTTGATAGACTGTGTCCTTTGACACCGTCCAACGACTGTATCCCTACGTGGATCGAACTCAATGACGCACGCGAGTGGCACTCAAAGACAACAAAACAACATCCGCCAGCACCGGCAACAAATGAAAATCAAATTTTTATTGCTATCCATAACTATACAATGGAAACGCCGGCGTTCAACTGGAAACGATTCCATCGACTGATAAAAATCTAAACACCGCCATAAATAGCTTTACAACTTGGACTAGATCAATATTGAACAATTTCTCTCGGACCTCGCCAATGAACCTTACCTCCGTGACTAGGTAAGCATGAAAGAGATGACGTTGCATGAATGTAGTAATGTACCTATACGTACCACGAACTTGCTTGTCGCGCTTTTCTCACGTGCGCGGGTTCTGAATTAAGCGGATATCCCTGTGCTATCGCCAATATTGCAGTGAAACTTCAATTAGTGAGAATGATCTTTGCCTGATACATTTTAAGAAATAATGTTGTAGTTTCTACCTTATGTGTACACTGCAGATCTTACGCATTTAGAACAAAAATAGAGTTAGAGACGTTTTAAGAATGAAATTGATTATGTGATACTTAAAATAGTAGGAAGATTCAAAGAATCTGAGTATGTTAATATATTATTTTCAATCTGTTGAAATTATTGAACTTCCTATTTCCTTTCTTTTTTCTTGAAAGCGATGCCTAATCCATTGTCTACTTATGCATATGTCAGACATGGGCAATTTTCAAATAAATTATTTGAAAAATATTCGTTTGAATAATGTATTATCTTAATGTATTATTGTATTACGTGCTGTTTGAAATAATTTTTGATATTCCTTTTGCTTGATCAACTACTTTTGATAAAACTATAAACATTTCTGTATTGCTAATTCAGTTATTCAGCTATTAATTCTTTCAATTCATTAATTGGACATCTTATATTGAATTATTTTATTTGAAAAATATGCCCAATCCTGACAGTCATTCCACTTATAAACTAATGATTTTCGCGTCAATATTTTCGTAACAGGTAATGTAAACATATTAGTTTACATTTTTTGTTGAAATTCCTTAAGCCCGTGGAGATGTCGTAAATCTTTTGTGACTATCATAACAGTACAAATGTACTGTAACCCAACAAAAATTGACTAACATAAGTTGCTTTATAAAAATGACAAAACTATATTAAAACTGGTAATGTGACTGGTAGTAGTAGGTTTAGTGTGCTAATAACGGATATATAAATTTCAAATAAAATAAGAAAGAGTGAACAATTTACTAATCAATCTTGCTGTTACTTAAATAACACTAACTAAAATAAAGTAACAGAGGGAATAGCAAATAAAACAAAGATTTTATTTGTGTCAAGTTTTTTTCAAGAACGCCCAACCCTTTCACAAATTATTCGATTACACCAAGGGCTTTGACAATCCTATCGATTTAGCACGTTTACTGTAAGAATTTATTTCATTGCACCTTTCATCATTATTATTATATTGTATTATTATATTGTATATAACAGTTTTTTTGGGTGAAACAGCCTAAGGGTACATATGAACTGAACAACACCTGCCACATTTTCGCGAACGCACACAGGAAAACGTTTCTATGGATACATGAAACGGATGACAAGGAATTTCCATTGTTTCACTCACCTTTCCCCTCGTATTGTCGAATCTCTCAGGAAGTCGTGCGATTCGTATTAAGAATTAGAAAATTAAAGATTGACACCTACACCGACGGTCAGAATACCTGTCCACCCCACTCCGACTTCACAAATGTTATGAGTCTCGAGTGATGGGAGTGGGGTGGACAACTATTGTAACAAATAACAACGTGCCGACAACCGCCTATCTCGCGATACTAAAACAACGCCTATATCCTCGGTTCGCAGCGTGGAACACACTACTAAATACACGAGCTATCACTTGTCGTCATATTCGATAGTACGAAACAGTATAGTTCCCCCACCAAGCATCAAACACCAATGAGCATGCACCAAGCCGAGACACCGCTTTAGAGAGAGGGTCTCTATACCGCTTGGGCTATCAGCACCCTCTATCGGTGTTTGTTAGAATTATAACTATCTATTAGATAATTGATTCACGTTTAGCTGCTGAAACTATCGGTAGTCAATGAATGAGTCGACCACAATGTTGCAAAAATAATTGAAGATCAAATGACAATTTTTTTTAAACAACAATTGACGAATGATCATAATAATTAAACTAAACAAATAAAAAATAAGCATCGCTGAATCAATCAAATTCAGAACTTAAATCGATGAAAGTCCAATTTTGTATAGGAGTAGAGTCTACTCCTGCTGCTTGATTTGTTTAATCAGTAAACTAACCACTATAATCAAAAATAAAATATAAGAATACATACATTGTAGCACTTTACAATCATGCGTCACCATATTGAGCCATTTCTATCTTACCATATTGCGCCATTTCTCTCTCACCATATTGCGCCTTTTTATCCCCATCATTTTAATGCGTATCCAGCTTTGCGCAGTCGGTTTAGAAAGAAAACGGGACATGATCGAGAGAGACAGAAAGAAAACAGCGGGCTCTATGTGTGAGTGTCCACACGGACGAGAAACCTAGGCCGTACACTCATCCGTGCTCGCGGTCTCACTCTTTTTGCGCATCCGTTTGCCTACTGCTCCATCTGAAACTCTCGGCGCGATATTCGACTTGCTACATTGATCGTCGGTGCGACTGGTTTCGCTTGTGGTTGTACTGATGCTCTCTTTGTCTAAAACTATGAGGGCAGCACTGCTTAGCTGTGGAGCATCAACCAATCAGAGAAAGGCAGTTTCTGTACCATACCTCAAAAAAAAATTCTATAGTCGAAAAATAAAGTCTACTGTGGATGTTTTGTATAAATAAATTATACAATTTAAATATCGAATCTTTTAAAAATAAAAAGATCAAAATAAAAATTTTGTATGAAACTTTTTTAAAAAGCAAATTTCGCGCCGCATGCCTCTGATGGCGCGCGAACCAAATGGATGCGCAAAAAGAGTAATACCGCACGGACGTT
>CM052148.1:1689216-1776144 GCA_028455555.1 Augochlorella aurata
TCTCAGGAAATCGAAGCTTATAGTGGAAATTTCATTAACAATGCGCAGTTGTCTATACCACCATATATAAATGTGAGTACTTTATCTAAAACTTTAATGTTTTGCTTCTCCAGGAACAGCATTTAAATTTGCAACATCATCTGATTACTATTTGGAAATAATATGCTGCATCATACATTTCAGAATACATTTCAAAATAGTTTTTCTACTTATAAGAACGTTTTTTATATTAAAAATTATTTATCACTGTTATATGTATTTATATAAAATTTTATATATAGGTTAGAAATTAATGTACAAGGATTTTATTAATTTCTAAATATATTTTTTTATATATAGCCAGCCGAAACTTTAGCTCGCATTGCAGATGGAACCGATGAAACTGGAAAGCACTTAAAAATCAAATTTGATCATGGAACTACCACATTGGGTTTCCAATATCAAGGCGGCATTGTTCTTGCTGTTGATTCACGTGCAACAGGAGGACAATTTATTGGTATATTTTAAAATACATATACTTGAAATTTGTAGAAATATTTTACAAAATCTTTTCTTACAGGATCGTCTAGTATGAAAAAGATAGTAGAGATCAATAACTATCTTCTCGGAACATTAGCTGGTGGTGCTGCTGATTGTGTTTATTGGGACCGTGTATTGGCGAAGGAATGTCGTATGTATGAATTACGGAACAGAGAACGAATTTCCATTGCAGCTGCTAGCAAGCTTTTGTCAAATATAGTATACAACTATAAAGGCATGGGATTAAGTATTGGTAAGTTTAGTTTCTAAAATGTATAACTATTATAATATTACATATTTTATATATTATATATATTATAATACTCTCATTAACAGGTATGATGCTTGCTGGCTGGGACAAAAGAGGACCTGGTCTATACTATGTTGATTCAGAAGGTACCCGTACTCCAGGAAAAGTTTTCAGTGTAGGATCAGGATCGGTTTATGCATTTGGTGCTCTTGACGCGGGATACCGCTGGGATCTGACTGATGAAGAAGCTTATGAACTTGGCAGAAGGTCTATTTATCATGCTACTCATAGAGATGCATACTCTGGTGGAATTGTGAGAGGTACATAAACATTTGTAACAATAATACCACATGTCTACACAGTATATAATATAAAAAATCTTTCTTGCAGTTTATCACGTAAAATCAACAGGTTGGGTACACATTTCTGATGAAGACTGCAAAGATCTTCACTACATGTACCAAGATCAAAAAGAAAAGGGAACTAATCAATAGAAATTATAAATTATTGTATTCTTACAAATGTTTTCTTTAATAAATTCAGTTCTTAAAAACAGAAGTATCTGATTTACAAAAATATTTATGTTGTTTTTGTTCAATTCCTTAGTATTTCACATTTTCTTACTACGCTTTAAATATGTTTGTTAATACCCAATTCGATGTATAGATACATAGTATTAGGCAACACAAACAAAAATTTAAGGGGATAATTCTTCATGACGACATAAAATGGAAAATTTCATCTTACATATATATTGTCTTGAAGAACAATACCTTATATCTTCCAGCTATTGTTGTACATCTTGTATATTGACACCAACAAATTGCAACATGTAAGAGATAAAGAGAAAGGAACGACCCTGACGGTTCCCCCACTACTGTCATCTATATCTATATGGCATATGTGTGGTATGTATACATACATATTCCAGCGCCGGCCGCCATCGAATTAGTGTGATTGGTGTCGCAGTGCAACGAGCGAAACATTATTCTTCGCAGTACAAGTGAAATCCTAATTTTAAAATTCGATTTGTGAACAAATGTCGAGTCCCGACGAATGCAAACTCAAGGGTGGACACCCTCCTGCAGGTAATAAATTAAATCACAATTTCTTTTAAAAGAGAAACAAAGGTTAATGTGTTTACACATCATTTATGGAATGACGTAGTTACGCACCTGCTAAAAATTTCAAGGCCACGTAATCAAAGAAACATTTTTTTATTGTAAAATGTATTGGTTTATATTTATGATGCAGTAAAAGCGGGCGGTATGAGAATCACTCAACATAAATCACCAAAAGAAGATCGTGAAATAAAGCTGATTAAGGATGTGGATGAAAGTAAACCATCGAGTAGGTAAGCGCAAATATTTTTTTTACAACAAAGATAATTCGATCGCTTAATATAATCGAAAATGGTTATCAAAAAATAAGACATGATGAAACTGTCTTGTGTATACGTATGCATAGTATGATTTACTATATTTACATTATCTACTATGTTCTTGCAACATCATTCGTAATACGTACACAAATGTGCAATATGGTACTGATAAAATAAACTTTATTCAATAAAACTTTTCATATTACGATGCAAATAATGTAATTAATAACGCTATTATTTTATTTTTTCTATTGTTTTATTTATTCCTATTTTTAAATAAATAATAAATTTTAATTATATTTCAGTCCACCTAAAACTGTAATGATCAGTGGATTCCCTGGAAAAGGGAATGCAGATTTTCCACCAGAAGCTGTCCAAGTCTTCCATGAAAAACCTATACCAACGCATGATGCACGTCAAATTCATAGTTCGCGTCCCATCATCATCCAACAGCCTAGGAAATGAACGACGCATACTTGAACTATTAAATGGGCTTTAACTACTATCAGTGGCCCATATGCATTAAGTTAAAAAAAAAAAGGAAAGAAAAGAATAATAGATGTGTATGTATGTATGTACATACTAAAAAGTTTCTCTGGGATGCAATGATCAACTGTATGTACACAATTTTCTAATGTAAACATATAGGTTGTTTCCCAAGAAACTGTGGTTTTCTGTAAGACGAAATGAAATACCTCGCGAGAGTTTATCACTGTTATTAAGAGAGTAAAGAATTTATTTTTTATTGCAATGCTGTGCAATTCAAGTATTTGCATTTAGGCGGTCGATCAATTCCGCCTTATCAGATGATTGTCGTCCTTGAAGATACGACTACTATTATAGCGATAGTTCGCCGTTATATCAATTTTATAATCTATGCACTTTATTAGACATATTATATTATAGAGTATATGTAACCGCCTTCGGGACCAGGTTCATTTCAAGATGTAGTGTTCGAGGTACTAATACTACTCCACACTATATTTTGCTTATAAGTGTATGTGTCCCGACATTATAGTCGAGCGTAGAAATTTTAGAAATATAGTTAATCTACAAAATCTATGTAAAATTTGCGATCCAATCGCTTTGAAAACAACATATTGCAATACTTTGTGAATATAATCGTCAAGTATGTAAATGTCGGAACGAAGATCGTCACGTTGGCCACAGTTTATACGAGACTTAAAAGACAGAAATATACGTCTTTGTACGTAATTAATGTTACGTTCTTTAATCACTTCGTCCCAAATCTTTGTCCTAATACAATCCTTATAATACAAAATTTCTGAGACTTAACAAGGCATATTACACAACCATCTCCTTTTGCAAATTTGTACAAAAATCAAACATAAGAACCATTTATTTCTATAATAGGTGAAAAAGGTTGAAATGTCTCAGTAATATAATCCTAGCTATCTTGGAAACTATTATACATAGAAGTAGATTATGAATAGCACATTTGTATGACTTTTCGTATACGTATAACAATAGCGAAGGCAATTTTCTAAAAAATTAAGAAATGTTAAAAAGAGAAGGTTGGTTACCTTTTTCTTATATTTTCCCACTTTGATAACAAGAACTAAAAATGATGTTTACTGGAAGATCCTTATCATTTTGTTACATGTAATAATTTATTTTTTTTCACAGTTTGCGAAATAGTCACGTCGGTAGACATTTTTACGGGGTGTACTTCATCCCTTAAACTTTGACCCTTCATTTTGGCTCTCTCATAAACTTCCAAAGTTTCAATAGAATCTGACAAAAATATTTTGGTAATGATCTTTTTACAAATTCGGAAAAGAAGTTTAAGGAATTCGACCAAGGTGAGGTCGACATACGACGCCGTTGGTAACCGTGAGTAGCATTGAATATTGTCGTCATGGTGATTTGTATGAATTCTATAAACATAGCCGCATTGATGTGTCAAAGGCTGAATGAAAAGACTGTCCGAGTGGAGCTTCCTTCCTGATGTGTAAAGATGTGAATGTGTTACGGTTTGTGAACATCGTTCTCGTCTGAAAATTTTCGTACGTCCACAAACGTTCGGGTCACCGGAACCTTTCGGTCAGCGAAGTTCGCCCCTCTTCAAGGCCTCGCCACAATGTCAGGGAAAAACACCACCGAAAAGGTTTTGGAAATCGACGCACACGTCAGCAAACATTATGACATAGTTCGACGTCTCGGCAAGGGGGTAATTATCTGAATTTTTCTCGATATTTTAAACAGTTGCTTGCCTTAATCGAGTTATGGTAAGCAATGTTTTCGAAAATCTTGCGACCTTGCAATTCATTTTCACCTTGGATATTAAATAATCTGAACTTACTAAATATGAAATAATTTTACGTTTACGTCTTTATATACAGTGTTTATGATATACATTTATATAAACTCTTGAAACGTTTTTATTCCTCTCGTTTACTTAATATAATTATTTTTTTACAAAGTTTGGGTGCCCGTGTGCTCGCGAACTTAAAAATCATGCTCTTTGCACTATGAATTTGCGCTATTTTAAGTAATCCTGTGTTATATTCGAATAATACGAAATAGAACTGGAAACGAACATACAGAAATAAATGTCAATCGATCCGGTAAAACATTCTAGAAAATTACATTCGTTATGGTACATTCGCGGGAAAGTATAACTAGAGCCAATCGATACTTGAGTAGTTAACAGTTAGAATCGTGACAACGGATACCGGAAGCAACAACGACAAACTCGTGCGCTGTCGCGTACCTAACAACGGCTTCGTGCGAAATTCAAACTTAGGTTCACCGAGTTATTCCGACGGTGTTTGTTAGGCCTACGGTATAGTATGGAAGGCGATAGACAAGAAAAACAAGGAGACGGTTGCGGTGAAGAAGATCTTCGACGCCTTCCAAAACCAGACGGACGCGCAGCGCACGTTCCGCGAGATTATGTTCCTACTGTCGTTCGCTAATCACGAGAACATCATACGACTGATTGGTCTGCACAAGGCGAACAACGACCGGGATATTTATCTCGTGTTCGAGTACATGGGTGAGTTTTACCCGGTCCGAAGAAGAATTCACGAAGGTCACGTGCCACGACGATTCTCAGACTTTTGGCCTGAAACACGTTTCGGCCCGTTTCCCCAGAAATCGATCTTCACAACGTCATTAAGAAAGGCAACCTCCTCAAGGACATCCATAAGGTCTTCATCATGTATCAGCTGTTTAAGGCGATCAAATATATACATTCGGGGAACGTGATACACAGGGACCTGAAGGTAAAGTTCAGGCTACCACCTTGTAATCTAAATCGCAATCTAAAAATTACGGTTTCTTGGTAATCGTTTCCTCTCTTTTTATATCATGTTAGCCGTCGAACGTTCTGCTAAACACTCAGTGTCAGTGTAAAATCGCCGACTTTGGTCTGGCACGGTCGGTCACTCAGATCGGCGAGGGTGACGGTGAAACCGGAAGTGATCCTACCCTTACGGATTACGTCGCAACCCGCTGGTATCGAGCGCCGGAAATACTCGTTGCTTCGAAAAGGTACTCCTGCTGTTTCTCGAACGCAGCTTCATTTCAGACAATGTTTGATGGTGCTCTGTCTACCGGCGAAATTTAGGTACACGAAGGGCATCGATATGTGGTCCCTGGGGTGCATTCTCGGTGAGATGCTTCTTGGAAAACCGCTATTCCCTGGTTCGTCGACGATCAACCAAGTCGAAAGAATAATGGCTACTTTACCTTCGCCCAGTAAAGAAGGTAATCATTCATGACGATGCGTTCGAGGGTAGAAGAGAAAGACATTATCTTTTGGCCAACCTTCGGCGACATTTCCTTGTAGATCTGATGTCAGTCTGCGCCGGCTACGGAAGCAACTTGTTAGAGAAAACGCCGAATGGACCGAGGCGATCATTGAAGGATCTGTTACCCGATGTGTCTGAGAAGGCGTTGCACCTTATCAGTAATCTAATAGTGTTCAACCCTAATCGCAGGTTAACCGCCGTAGAGGCTTTGGAACACGCCTACGTAGCTAAGTGCGTGCATTTTTTAAATTACTGATCAACTGGATGCCAGAATTACTTTCCTAAAAATGAAACCTTTCAGTTCTACGATTAGCTGAGTTCGATACATTATCGAGTGTATAAAGCAGGGTTTCCTATTTTTGTAGAAAAGAAGAAGTCTAGCGATCTATGAAATGTTTTATTTACAGTTTTCATAAACGAAGCAAAGAACCGGAAAGGGGATCGAGCGTGGTGCCGCTACTCAGAGACGATGTACAGCTTTCCGTTGACGATTACAGGAACAAGCTATATTCGATGATGGACGAGAAACATCGAAAACATAAGAATATGTAAGCGAACTCGATAGGCGCTCTATCCGATTTTTGAATAGATAACAGCGACGATTCGTCAACAGGTCCAAGTCTAGAATTAGACGGCTTTCGGAGCACATCAGGAAGGAAACTGCTGTTAATCATTCCAATCCCGTGATCGGACAGGGTGATGGAACTGTTGGCAAGAATCCCGGGCATTCTTACCAAGATTTACGCAAGGAAAAAGGCAGGAACGACGTCTACGAGCCTTCTTGTTTGGATGGTAAATCTAGTATCCGCCTGTTTAAGAAAAAAAACCCGACCGGTCGACAAAACGATTACACGACCCCATCCGTTTCGCAGCACGCGCACAGTTAGCGAGTAGAAAAACAACGCGGCAGCCACAGATTGATAGCGGCGAGAGAATCAGGAAGACGAGAACTATAAGCACTTCCATGGAATCCCAAACACAAAACTTGGCTTTGAAGAATCACCGACCGACTGGTAATTATAGAGTGCTGTTTATACTATTGTATAATTACACTACTACGCTGACGATTTCCTTAACATCCGGCAGCGAGGAGCGTGGCCACGCAGTACACGTATAACTTGATGAACGGCAATATGAACAACTTTACGCCTAGCGGGACTAAGAGTTGCCTGTACATTAACCAACAGCACCGGCAGTTGTCCAAGTCCCAGCGATCTATACAGTCTGACCAAGTGCCTATGGTAAAGTCGCTAATCGAATAATCTCTTCTTACCTTTTCTGTCGGTACGGTACTTATATTTCGTCGTGCTCTTCGCCTAGGAGTAACACGGGCGATTCTATCGTTACAGGCTACTTGTCACGTGGGACTCCTTTAGGTACTGTAACCATTCGTACGACCCACCGTTTACGCTTCTCGCACTCAGAATATCGTACTTTCTTCTTCTCTACATTTACCACGTCCTTTACAGTATTTCTTTCTTCAACCACTAATCGTGCGAACTTATTTCAGTGTTCTTCTGATGGAAGGTCGGGCCAGCTAGCGCAGGTCGCTCGTACGAAGCCTCGGAAGAACAGCAAACAGCCTCGGCAACCTGCTCGTTTCACGTCGGATACAAACTGGTGTGGGGAGGATCGACAGAGGATTTCGTTCGCCCACGATAGCCCTCAGAGCCTGCAAACGAAGTACTTTGCGAAGACATCGGATAACACGATTTGCTACTATCTCAAATCCAACGACAGCCAAAACAGCAAGAACCTCAGCAGCGGCAGCAACGCGAACAGCGCGGAGTCGTTGTGCGCCTCGCGCACGGCGTCTGCCTCGAAGAACCAGGTAATCCGGAATTATCTGACTCAAGTGATGCCAATGCGAGTCGAACAGCAGAAACCGGTGCCTTGTCGAACGAAGAAAAACGCGAATCAGGCAATTATTCTGCGAAGCAACACCGACAGATTGCAGCCATCTGATTGTCCTGCGAATGGCGCGCGACGAACGAAAAACTCTGCTCCTACTCACAGTCAGATAGTGAGGGAGCAATCGAAGCACGTCACCGAAGGTACTAAGTGGTCTGCACGGGTGAACAACTCTGGTTATCTTAACAATTATCGCCAGAGTCACGGCGTGATAACGGCGTCCGCGTACAAAGATCTGCGAAGCGGGAATATAAAATGGTAGAGACACCGGCGGGTCGGGCTTTCGAAAAATATGAACGGCCCCAGCTCGCACAGAGAAGTCACAGACAAATATTTTTATACGATTCCTTCACCCAGGTAGTTTTAGAGGAGTTCTTTTTTTTACATCTTCGTGGTCACCTGAAATTTACAAATGTTCGATGCCAAGGTTATATTATAAATGTCGTCAAGCATCGTCGATTTTCTCTACACCCGCAACTGCCGATAGGATGTCGTGAAGTGTCGTGCTTTTTCACGGAAGTCGATGCGTAAACTCAATTTAGGGGCTGGCGATCTCGCCGTTCTTTTTCTCGCGAGCTACGAGCCACGCCGCGCTGGTGAGCTGGTCATTCAAAGTTCCTAAAATCTCCAAGCAATCCCAATCAGTGTGTCGCGTAATTGACACCCGAGTTCTCACAGGTGGAATCGTGTTTTCCGCGGGAACCTCCCGCCGAACCCGTGGCGAACGATATTTTAAGCGCTTAGGTAAGAAGAATCTTACAAGAGCTACGATCTTTTTATAACCGTAGAATAAGGAGCATGAAACGAAAAGAAAGAAATAATCAATAAAGATCGAATCTCACCAATTTCGTTGAACTGACTTCCTGTATCTTCATTGTCGTTGGAACACGGTGGAGTAAAATTTGATCGGAGGACCGATAATTATCGCGCTAGGATTCGACGAAGGTTCGGGCACACGTGGTCGAGAACAAATGTAGGAATATAAACCTCACAAAAGCATCCGCGAGGAACGAGGACCCTGTGTCTCGCTGGGACCAAGAAATTGATCCTGCTTCGCGTTCAATGTTTACTCGTGGATGACGTAACGTGTATACTTCTTTGTAATATATCTTTTTGTGATACATATACGCGAGTATGTGATAATGTCTAATTCCTATGCATTATCTGTCGCGGAATAAATTTGTACTAAAGGAACGCAGGTTCTCGTCGTTTTGATCAAAAACATCAAAAGAGATTGCCTCTCACCGGGAGCCGGCAGCTGTGCCTTTTGCGCCAGGGAACGAGTCTCTTGCGTTTTCCATTTTCCAACCCGCGATGGAGTTCGCGTTGCTCCTTCCTGATGCCAAACAGAGTTCACACGCCGAGGAAATTATTAATAAAAATATTATTTCGAGTGTTTTCCTGAAATTCGCGAGATCATAAATAATAGAAGTACAAACACGATTCCTTGGTCTCAAGAAATGACATGCCTGTAGCTCAAAGCGCTGCCTCGGATTATCATCGATCACACCATTTTCCGGAACGAGCTTTTTATAGCGCCGGACTTTATTTGCCTGGAATACACGGATCGATATGAACGCTTTCATAAAAATATCGTAGTCCCAGTTCAACTAAGGCTCGTCGGAAACGATTTGTTCCGAATATTCGAGCCATGATGTATTACCTGGTATTACCTATATGGGCTGTCATCGACGCATCAAACGCTATTCTTCCGAAGTCGTTCGTGCTTCTCAAGGAGACGAAAGTATCGCCATTCCCGAAAACTATTCTCGACCTGCATTCTCGATGATTGTTCGCGTTCTCGTTGTTCAATGTGCATGCTAAGCAGGGGATTTAATTGAAATCCGATTCGAAATCCTTCGGAAGTCTCGATTAGCGTTTCGATTTGAGATAAAGCTGTTGAACGAACTCTTGGAGTGGAGATTGACATCGATATAATGGATAAATCCGTCTATAAAAATAGAAAGTCGGTAAACCTTTAATACACATCGCTAAGACGGGATTCAGAATGCCCGATGGCACTGCAATTCCATTACTGTAATGTTACAACTTCGTTCGAAACAGTTTTAAAGAGACTTTTGTTAATTAGAACCACGAGATGACATCTCTTCGCAATTTTAGCTTCGAAACTAAAATATTAAATGGACCCGAATATGAAACGAAACTGTGCCATCGTTGAAATCGGAAATACTTTTTCTATTTCTGTCGCTTCGTTTCATTTATTAGAATATTTTATTTCTCTCTCGTTTCTGAATTCAATAAAAAGCAATTTTTGTGTATAACACTGTACAACATACATTTAAATGAACGGATATTTTTGTCAGACGAAGCAACTTAAAACATGGAAAGTACAAACTTATAAATACTTAATCCTCGGTCGATATTACCTTTTGTTACATTTGTATGCTGCATTACGGTATTAGATTTGCTCCCTGTACCTCGCCGTTAAAATTTTACGATTGAGAGGTGTATTTATAAACCTTTGTACGATAAGTCATTCCACTTAATCCTTGTTATTCCGTGCAGCTAACCGTACGGTAAATCGTGACGTGCATGTACACTTTTCATTAAACGAAGAAATCCTAGCCGTGTAATTTCATTTGCGATCATTTTAGTAGAGATCAATTCAATTTGCATTTAATTGAGTTTAATAATACTGCCGACGTCAGCCACGGGGCAAGGATGTTTGCTTGTTACGAGCAAATGTTTGTGAAACGCATGTCCATCCCTGTTCCGGTTACGCCGTCATGTGACGTGCCTTTTTTTCACGTTTATACCAAGCACTCTTTTAATGGCAACTGAAACGGATAAAAAGAGAGAGAGAGAGAGAGAGAAAGCGGGATTGCATACGAGTAATAGTAAACACTGTATTAACAATAGTCTAACATTTTGTCACACTCCATGTCACTTTGGTCTTTCACTTTAGTTTGTAAACTTACTCCATCTCACGTTAACTGCCCCTACGTGTGCCATTGCTTCCATCTTGCGAGCAAACATTGCAGTCATTATGTTCCAACTCCTTAAAGTGCAGAATTTTGGAAAAGACCCATGCTGTATTTTTTGGTAAAATTACTAACTATACGAAACATGTGGAATTCAGCTAACAGTGGAAAGCAAGTGGAAAACAGTGGAATGTAAGCTATGTTTCAAGTAATTTTAAATCTTCAAGATGGTATCAAGAATATGTATAATATTATAATAGATAAAAAGACGTGGCACTTTCAGCTCCATCATGCTTCAGAAATTACGAACTCACCTATTAGAAGATCTTTATAAACGCTAACAACTGCAAACATATATCAGATCTCGAAACTCAAATGTTACATCCTGAAATGAGAACAATGTATTTCCCGCAACAGACTTAATTAAGTAAACTGATCGTTTAATCACAATTTTCATTAGTCAGAACGAAACATTGAACGTTCTGTCCCTCGTAAACTTCAAATCAAGTAAGAAACCAGAAAAGACGCTCCGTCAAATCTCATTACTCTTCGTCGCGGATACGTCGGCGGTAACAATTCTCGGGGAACCATAGACCGAGATAAATCGTTTGCTTCAATTACCCTTGGGATTCTGGGCTGTGTTAATGAACTAGCTTGAACCTTTAATTCGTATGGTATTTACATTGAACATCTTCGCGTACATAAGAACACCGATTTCACAACGTCTATAAGTAGAGTCAATCACTGCGGAGTGATTATACTTACAATGGAAATTATTCTATCCGAAGTTGCCAATTATAACGAAACTTGGCAGGCATGTTATAGTATACAATTTAGTGTACAATTAAACGTTGAAAATAATCGTATTGGTAAGCAATTTGAAAATCTGATGTCTTATAGCGATGTGTTTAATTCCTGTGCCTCTTAGTCACAATAGTTACAAAAGCATCAAGTTTCGCTACGACAGTCAACTTTGAATCGCGTGACTGTTAATGTACATTATTTGATACTCAACCAGGCAGAGGTATACATGGTGTCTCAAAACTGTTTAACAATCTGAAAATGATACCGGAGGACATTTCAAGCAACTTTCTCCTTTACAAAAATTTTTTTCGAGACGTCGTTAACGAGTTATTAACGAAAAACATTGACCGATGAGAAACGAGCTCGGCTGGCGCGAGTCGGCCGAGCCAACGAGCGGACGAAGCCCAGTTTCGCTGATTGGCTCGACCGCCTAGTGTCAGGCGAGCTCGCTTCTTATTGGTCAATGTTTTTCGTGAATAATTTATTAATGGCGCATCGGAGAACATTTTTGTAAAGGAAAAAGATGCTTCAAATGACCTCAGGAACCCGTCATTCCAGATTGCGAGTGGCTTTTGGGACACCCTGTATATAATTCCCATTTAAACTTGCAACTGCCTAGAATAGGCAAAATCCTACATGCCGCTGCCACGAAATGTCAGTAGATAAACAAAAAAGATCAATCTTGATTATGAGTTAAAGGCATTGTTCGTTTATGGTGATGAGCGTGCTGATTTGAGGTTGGCTCGTCTCGGGATCGTTCTTCTCGTTAGAGGTTTCCTGACGCTTATCAGCGTTTGCGACCTGGTCGATCGAGATTTGAGGCCTCTCGCGAAGACTGCGCAGCATGTAGCAGCGCTTATGAGTACTATGCCTGCTGTAAAAGCTGTCGTATCCGCTGCTCGTCGTGGCTGTGCGTCGCAGGGCCAAAACCGCGTGATGACCGCCTATCTGCAGCCCGCATTTGCATCCGGCCAACATTCTTCGTTTGCGCAGCAATCCTCTCATCGAGCCATCTCCGGTACTGCATCCTGCGCACACGTCATCCATCACGGCGGTTCCTTGAACACTCTGAAACAGTATGCCAGAACCAGTACAGGTGTAGGACGTCAAACAACTTTTCAACTTATTGTCATCCCCTTTTGAACATCGAAGGCAAAGATATGTTTGGAACAAAACGATTCAAGACATTGCGACTTTATGTGAATTTAGACCATTTGATTGTAACCAACGTGTTCTTAAACTAAATGAATAAGTCATTGCGTTACCTGCTCTCTTAACTTTTAATTCAGAAGAGATCTTATCGTTGCCGTTCGGTAGTTACGTAGACGCAGTAGTAGTCCAGATGTATTGTAAATTTCAATTCGATGACATCAGTCAATTACATATGTTCATATTACAGTATCGTGGAGGGTCGTAATATAAGAAATATGTATAAATTTAAAACTCGTTATTACACGATTTTTGTTAGCGTTATTTTCAGTGAACAATTCTTAAAACGTTATATATACTATACATGTAAACTATAGGAACTGACATCTGATGCTGAAGAATTGTTTTTGCAATAATGAAAGGAATGATGTTTGGTACCATTTTATGAATATGACCGTGAAATCGGCTGTATAACTTTTATCACGCACTCGATATAATTTCATGGACGAACTCATGGAATTCATATTAGGGACTTGATGAAATCGCGATAATCTCATCCCCGAGTATTGTTCGTAAATTGCTGCTGTGGCTCTGTCATGTGAATTCTAAGAATGTTCGTGAAAGCAGAATGTTTTCATGTGTTTTCCAGAATCGCAATAACATAAATCGTAATGCAGTAATTTTTCTCACATTGTTCCTCAGCTTAGAAACGAAAATGATAGCTGCCGTTTATTTTGGTCAATTTTGGTTGCTTAATTCTCGAATTCTTTGCGTTCTCGTATCCCTTTGTTTCGTGATTTACTGATGAATTTTTAAAATCGATTATCTTGAAAACTGACTCTTAAATAAATAAATCTCATTTCTACATGTTTTTAAATAAATAAACGTTTGTTCTTTATTATGTTTAGATTTACCCATTTTCTTTATTCTTTATTTATATTCACATGGTCGTTGATGTAAATGTTTTTGGCTATGATTGGTAGATAAGATACAGTTACGGAAAAGATGAACAAAGCAACTGTCGCCAAGACCATTTACTACAGGAACCACCGATCAGAGAACTATGTAATGGGAAATGGTCAGTCGTGAGCTGAGAATACGACCGGAGGACGGTAGTACTTGCATCACTTCGTGCCGGAAAATCGCCCGCGGTAATCATTGCCTGGTTTGGCTATAAGAAGACCTAAGTTTACGACCTAGCCAAGAAATTCAGGAAGTCTGACAAACCCTAAAACCCTGGTTGGTCGCTAAAAGGGAATATGTGTTCCAACATACACTTTGCGACAACACTGTAAGATGCTATAATATTAAACCATAGAAACTTATGTTATGAGATAGAATTTCTACTTTTGTGTACTATATGTCACGGTTTACTTGAGGAGACGTTCTTCAACACCGTCTTCTAATTAATATTAACATCTACACTGCGGATATATTTTGCGAAATGAAAATTGTCTACAATAATTGGAAAAGTCAGTGGTTATACAGGGTGGATCGGAATTCGTAGTAAAACCGAGCAGAGGGTGATTCTATGTGAAAAAAATAAGAAAAAATTTGGTATAACATTTTTTTATTCGGAGCATCGTTTTCGAGGAAATCGTCTTTAAAGTTTGTGAAGAATTTAGTTGTCATTTACTTTTATTATTTACTATTATTATTATTTTTTTTATTTAGTTGTCGTATATGTTTACAAACATTAATTGTTGCGAACTATGTAGTAAACACTATCTCGGACAGAGGCAACTGCGGTAGGAAAATAAGTGACAACTAAATAAACAACTATTATAAAGTTGAACAAATTTTAAAGTCGATTTTCTCGAAAATGAATAAAAAAGTAATACCAAATTTTTGTCTTAATTTTTGCACGTAAATTCAGGCCCTGCTCGGCTGTATTACGAATTCCGACCCATTCTGTATAGAAGTTTCTTTCTTTCCTTAATAATCCTAGTAAGTTGATAACAATATATTGACATTTTCTACCCTTTGAAATTGCATCAGCTCAAATGCACCAACTGTTACGAATGCATAAAGTCTGGAGTATAACAGTTCCAATTAACTGAACGGATTTGTGAAATGTTCTTTCGCGGGAAATGTTTGAAAAAAACTGATCTAAACTCATTTTCAATTATACAAGCGGCATTAAAATGAAATATAGTTTCTCACAGCCAGACTGCCGCCTGTTTAAAATACGATGCGTCGTGCGTCGACGGATATATTATTCACGAGGCACAGCACATCAAAGAATCTCATGAATTCTCACCCTCCGGATTGAACACGAGATGTTTGATAATTCCGATATTTTAGAGGATACCGAACGGTGAAAACCAAGAGAGAAAGACGTGTCTGCGAACTCTTCGTCGTTTTTAATATCCCCTGTCTTTCATTCAAACGTGCCTTGTCATTTGCAATCGCGGAATACATATACCGTATCTGTTTTGCGGTCCTGTTCACGTAGTAGATGTTTGAACGAATGATTTATCGATTTGACTCTTTAAATTCTTCTACGTCTACTTTGACCGTTGAACCGAGAAACGTTTAGTGGAAATTTCTTTCTTTCTGTAACAAAGGAAAGTAATAGAACTTTACGAACAATATTAATCATAAATTCTACATACGCGCAGTTCTCGAATTGAAAAATTTGAAATGGACACTAAGATATACATCATTTAGGAATATCGATTAATGTTTTAGATAAATTTAGGCACATTTTTAAAACATGACAACGTTTCTTATATTAGTTTATTCCAAAGCGGAACGTAATTCTATATCAACGTGACAAACTTATAACGATGGAAGTCACGTGTGGCTAAAAGATACCTTGTTTAGATGCAACAGAACTTTCGAATGATTCAACAAAGTGATGTCTTTGGGTAATGCTGGTTGTTTGGAATACGTAGAACTTTACGTCAGTTGCTGTCTGTGGGAACTTCAACAGAAATTCTAGAACTTCACGACTTAAAATTCCTAAACTAAACTAATAATGTTAGAGTAAGCACATTATACAGGGTGTCCCAAAAGTCGCTCGCAATTGCGAAATGAAGGGTTACTGAGGTCGTTTGAAGCAACTTTTTCCTTAGCAAAAATGCAATCTCCGGCTTCGTTATCGAGTTATTAACAAAAAAACACTGACCAATGAAAGGCGAGCTCGGCAGGCGCGAGGCGAACTCTAGCCGAGTTCGCTTCTCATTGGCCAGTGTTTTTCGTTAATAACTCGTTAACGACACCTCGGAGAAAATTTTTGTAAAGGAAAAAGTTACTTCAAAATGACCTCAGAAATCCCTTTTTTCCCGATTGCGAGTGACTTTTGAGACATCCTGGATTTTAGGCATTACGCAATGATTTTGAGATTTTATTTTGTAGTTGAATTCGTTATTCAAAGGATCCTCTTTGTTGCAATTCTAGAACTAGCAAATAACTCTTGTCCTTGATTGTTAGAGGTTAATTAAATCATCGGTTACGAATGTGCTAATATGGTACAGGTTACTCGCAAAATGTAAGACACATGCAGTTAATTAAAATACATGCTTAGAGTTAGAGGATAAACTGTCTAATAATATTAGAAGAAAAAATAGATAATTTAAACCGATAATTTCACAACATCAATGAATTGAGAAAGTTCATTGAAGATTAATTTTTTCTTTTCATTCGAATTTGTTCAAGCTTTGTTAATTAAATATTTCATACTTGAAAATGTTATCTATCAGTCATCTCTACTATATTGAGTTGTTTCAAAAATTCATTTCGTTTCGCGTACAAATTAAAGTTGGATTAAGTTGGAAGCTAACAGAAAACAGACGAATAATCTTCTCAAAGTTAAATTGAAGCGAACACATTTGCCACTGCTTCTATCTAGCAACGTCATAAGTTGATAACACGAACTTTTTCGTCAACTCAGTTACAAGAGGTGATAATGTGTCTTGTACGAAATCCTAAATATTCATAGAAGAAAAATTTCGCGGACCCTACTTCACGCATATTCTGAACAACAAATACTCACGATCAAACATTAACTTTTGGAATTAAATATTTTGCCATCGACATGCAATGCTCATACGTCATTCATAGATTTCGATAATTATGAATCTATCATTGAGAATTTCAGAAATACGTATGGCCGCTATAGTTTTGAACAAGATTGTACTTTCTGATCGAGTAAATGCCATTTAGCTCGTGAAAAATGGATTGCCCAGTCGCTACGAAATGAAAGGAAAGGATATGGCAGTTAATACCGGATGGGATACGTTGGAACGTCATCAATACTCCTCCGGTACTAACTGGAGGGTTCATTTTTACCTTGTCTTCTTTTTCCGTGGTGGCGCAGTCGAAAAATAAAGCCTTCCTCGAATTATTATACATGCATAGGATCCACACATGGACTCGAGCTGCCGACACTTACTCTGCGACGAGATCTTCGGTGAAAGAGTCCGTCGGAACCGCAACTAAGAATTTCAACCACACTGCGTCGGAAAGTACGAGTCATGATGCAATACACCACAGGATTCAGCGCGCTGTTTGCATGCCCCAAGAATAGGGAGTAAGTTTGGGCGTGCTTGGTCACGTTTGTTTCTCCTGCGAATAATATTTGGTACTCTATTTTCCGTTTTGTAAAAATTAAAATATTTATAGTGTCGGGTTTTGTCGAGTAGGAGAGGCGGAATGATGGAGAGTGAGTGTCGTAAAATACTGAATGAATGGGACAGATGTTTACAGTGTGTTTGGGCAGCATGGAGTGACCTGAGTTTATTGCTCAGGTTCCTCGAAGTTCTGCGTGGCCAAAACATAGAGCGTGAGTGAGTGAAAGGGAAGTAAAGAAAGAAGAATAGCGAGTGAGACAGAGTGAGTGTGTGAGAGAGAGAGAGAGAGAAAAAAAAAGAGTCTACGTTTCTTTGTAGATCAGAATGGAATTTGACGCATATCAGTCTCATAAGTTTGTATTACCTATTGCTATTATTATATACAGGCTGTCCCAAAAGTCACTCGCAATCGGGAAATGAGGGGTTTTTGAGGTAATTTGAAGTAACTTCTTCCTTTACGAAAATATATTTTGAGGCGTCGTTAACGAGTTATTAACGAAAAGCATTGACCAATGAGAGGCGAGCTCGGCTGGCGCGAGGCGAGAAGCCTAGTTCCGCTGACTGACTCGACTGCCTAGCGTCAGGCGAGCTCGCCTCTCATTGGTCAGTGTTTTTCATGAATAACTCGTTAACGATGCGTTAGAGATTTTTGTAAAGGAAAAAGTTACTTCAAATGACCTCAGGAAACTCTTATTTTCGGTTTGCGAGTGACTTTTGGGACACTGTATAAAGTCTGAATATCGTATTACAAGACCGTGAATTTTTATACAAAATAAATGTTTCTTACAAGACACAAGATTTATACGAACGTTACATAGAAATTAGGCAATATTATTTTTAATTTTACAAGAGTTTTTATACTTTGGCGACGAGCATACACGAAATGGATAATCGAATTTGTCTGATAAGGTATTCTGTACCTTCTACAATAGCTCCAGATTAATTATAATGTTCATCTGAATGTTCGTCTGATCAAAAATCTCCAAAATGCACCTAATTAGTATTTTCTTTGAAAAGATTCAGGGCGTGTTTGGAAAAGGGAGTGCAGCACTTTCGGACGACATACAAAGCATACATAAGAGAAGTTTGCCCTCAAGATAAAATTGCGCTTAGAAAAAACAAGCGACAGGACTTACGCATCAAGCTAATATTATATTATTGTCCGGGACGGTCGTTTATGTACGCAGGTGTTTTGTATGTGTCCTGGCTTTCGGAAGTACACGGGATTTCAATTAAAAGGTGCGTGACGATTGTTGCGGTTTCATCAATGGGCCAGCACTCACCGACTGCGCCCAGATCGATCAAGAGCATTAAAACGTTGTACGGCAGCCAACATAAGGCGAACAGCACCGCCAGAAGGAGCAATATCCAAGCAATTCGCCTTCTCTCACGTACAAGCCGGAACGTCTGCGAACAAAATGCGGTTCCACGCCGTTGCGAATGTGACAGAATTTGGACGTATATAGATCGTAGGAACTCGTCTAATCACTGTCAGTGTAAACGGCGGTTGTGTTCGACGAGTGTCAAGAGACAGTATCAGTGTCGACTCGTTGAGCCAAACCGAAGCTACTACAGAGACTCGTGCGCACGAAGGGCGGAGTTGAAAGAAACGTCGAGGAGAAAACCGCCCCGGTAGCAAATTATGAAGTCTCTGAACGAGGGACAGTCCCTTTGGCAAATACTAGCTATTTCTAGACGTTGTCCAGACTACCGGTGAATGGGCTTTAACGAACCGGAGTTCGAGGATCGATTTGTACACCGAACCGGAGGGTTCTCATAATTCAATTCGATAAAACGCGCGAAATAATTTCGCTCGATTAAATGATGTGATCATTCGATTATCAACGGAGAGCTTAGGTTCGCAGAATTACTCAAGTACGAACGAACCTGTTGTGAGCTAGCATTTCCTCTGACGCTGTCGCAGTCGAACGGCGGCTTCCGGGAGCACAATGTTCGCCCCATCATGGAGTAGGACAGTATCACGACGAAACCTGAAGGAAACCAGGTGACGAAACCAAAAAGCACCATCAAAAAATAGAGGAAAGGGATGAGGATAAGAATACTGTATTTAGAGGGCACGGGAGTATTATTTAGTTAAGTTGTTGTTGTCATTAGAACTGCGGTAAGACACAAGTATCGTGATGGTGGACATATACTGTTGATTATAATTAGTTAAACTTTCATTTTATAATTTGCTAAACCTTCAGGCGATCCTTTGAAAATATAATTTACGTATTGCTTATTTGGATACTTTTATTTGGATAAAATTAATTGCGTTCGATGGTTTTCGATTGTGCATGGATGGATCTTCTGTATGTTTGCTGAAAGCGACATTCTGCAAACATTTTGTGGAATAGAAAAATCGAATAACACAAAACGGTCAATCTAGTATCTCTATAGAGGTGGTTCTGATTGATGTTGATAACGAAATACAACGTTCAAAACCGAAAAATGTTCCGAATTGATCCGAAACTGTCAAAGGAATATAGAAATCCATTCACGTAGATCGTTTTATAGGTTTAACTGATTTTATATTAGAACGAAGTTACTGAATGGTAAAAGAGCTACAATTTACTAGTTTCGAGCCTTTAGAAACGTGTAGACAAATTGTTCAAGCATATTTTTCTGTTAGAAACTTTCGCCCGAAAGTTCTGTCGAAATTGTCGCGTTAAAAGTGAATACGAGAAACGAGTACTACCTTCGACACTTAAGTTCACCATGCATGTTTCTGCTTACCAGGAATCGCGTATACCAACACGAAGTACACAGCTCCGAAAAGCGCCCGAATGCCCAGAGGCCCGAAGTCCTCCTTACAAGCGTAGAAAACCGGTGGTTTCTGCAAGGAATTCCCCGTCATTGCACAGGATTCTCGCATAGTCACGTTGTCTAGCTTCAGGTCCAGCTTCAGGTTCACCTTCGGGTCCAGCTTCAGGTTCACCTTCGGGTCCAGGTTCGGACTCTCCAGAGTCATCTAGTAGAAAAAAAGTTCGTTCGGTCGATCTGATTTCGAAAAACGCAAATCCACAAGGAGAAATGTACTCGCAACGAACTTCCTCCCCGCGACAAGTGTTCCAGATTTCCTTATCTTCGCCGCACGCTTCGCGAGGATATAAAATGCTGGAATTACCGTCTCGTCATTTACTACTAGGAATACAGGCGACGGCGGAGACACGTTGCTGAATGAAATTATTCCGTGTGATGTTCAGCAAAAATCGCGACACTGGCTCTTTTATAATCACGGTACCGTTTATTGTTATTCCAACGATTCATCATAGACACCTGTTTTCAGAAGGCGCAGCAACTAGGAGAATATAGGGTCGGACAAAATGATGGAAACACCTCGCATACTAACAAGGAGGGTGCGGAATCTGAAGGTCATCAGTTTCGTTCTAACTCTAAATTATCATAACATACAAAAACATTCCATTATTTGAAATGAATAAAGTTTTATTATTCTTTAAGTAGTACGCTGAAATTACAGGAGGTGCATTTTCAAGCGAATTTACGTTTTGCATTTTATCTTTCCTTTTTGACAGTTGCAAATGGCATACTTTTGGTCTATAATAAACATTTACAGTAGTAAGTTACACTTTTATATTTTTTAGGTATCGTATGAAGTATTTACAATTCCATAACTAATTTTATAATAACTACACACGACTTACAAGTAGTGTTTGCACTATTTTGCCCGGGCTCTTCATTTGCTCGGGGATAATAAACGGAAACAATTTCCGTAGCCGAGAAAACAACAGAACGATAAACAGAACGTTCTATGGGCCGATGACTACGAGGGTAGCTTGTTTGCCAAACTGTCTGTGGTTTGTAGTAGCACGCGCAGTCGGTTACGATTCGACGGAATGAAAGAAATGATTGGAACGATTTACTGTTTCAGCAAACCACGCCGTAACCTCACGGGGAAGAACAAATTGTGGTCGAAATATTTACTGTTCAGCGATCCAACGATTCCCCGTACGTAACTAATTTATTCCAGGCGTATCATAAGGTGAGAGGTTGGTATTTGTCGCAAGAATGATGCGGTTTGACCTTAATTCCACACCATCTACCACTTGCCGCGAAGAGAAATATGAAATACGGCTCTTATCCCTTGAGAAAAATATATGATCCAGATTAGTAGGTAAATAGAATTTATCATGAATTCAGTGTCACCTCTTGGCTCTTGGGAATCGTTGGAATATTTATACACGGCGGCTGCATGTTTTAAGAGCTTCTGTCGAAACAAAAAGTCACTGGAGTGTGCTTGGCCACGATATTACGTTGAAGTTGGATTTTATACTAACCGCCTTGAAGACTGGAGCAAAGATGATTAAAGCGACCAGCCAAAGGGCCATGATAACGAGGACGGTGCTCTTGCGATTGAAAACCCGTCGGAACGCTATGGGACTTCTTATCGCTAGGTATCTGTCAATGCTCATCGCAGTAATGGTGAAAACCGAGGCGGCGACTGCGACCCCTATAAAGGTTTTGTTGGTTAAATTCTTCGTAAAAGTTTCACTTTTTGCGGACTTATGAGTTGAGTAAACTCATAAGTTTCAACTCAAAGTTTACGTTGAGTAAACTTTTCTCATGCATCCTCACAAGTTGAATGGAGAAAGAGGAAATACAGCGGAACCTCGATTATCCGAATCTACGATGACAGAATTTTCTACTACTTAACACTCGGTCTATGGGGTTCGGGTTCATTTGAAGCCAGAGTATAAATATTATTTTATTATCTAGTTTCTAATAGTTAATTACGATTTTTACATGTTTCATTAAGGTCTGTGTAATTTAAATTATGTACGATCTTTTTAGTCGTTTTCTATAATATATTGCCGGAATTGTTACATTCTAACTTGTGTACGGTATGAATGCATACAGTCTACATTATAATAATGTATCTGGTCATTTCATAAGTCGTGTCGTTTCTTATTACCGCGAATCTATATACAAAATAAAAATTGTCCAATTATAGGAATTGAAAGTTCAATGAAAATTTATTAACTTTTATAATAATTGTAATAAGGTAAACGTAATGTGACAATGCGATTAAATTCTTCTAATGTCTTTACAGTTTTGCATTTGATTAATTCAGTCCTCGAATAAGTGCATAAAATCTTCAGTCCATTTATCACATTTTATGCATACAAATATCTGTATTTTATCTAGATGGTGTTTTCATAGAAATTTCTTGCGATGCTTTTTATAAGTATCCACTTAATCTAAAATATGCATTCGAAGCATTTGTAACAATTTTTTCTATTTATAAAAATCTAAAGCACGAGCGTTAAGGTGCTGTATGAATTTAAACAATGATAATGTGGCGAAAGATGTTTTTAAAAATACTTATGACGTTTATGATGATAAGGGAATTAATATTTTGAAGAATGTTAGTTCTATCTTCTATAAAACCATTCGCAGAATGAAGGTTTTAAAGGCTCTATACTAAGGATAATTACTCTTTAGCGTGGAGTGATTATGTTTTCTCCTGCATGCTTAGTTTCTGAAATAAATTACAACGTAACTTTAAACTGCGTTACCATATTTAGAAGGGCCGATAAAATGTTACTATGCAAGCTAAAACTTCGCGACTATTACAGTTAAAATATAAGCTGTTTTCGAAGTTGAAAACTGTTGTCTCGAGAATTAAAAACATTTTACAGATTCGTGTTTGGTTTATAAAGAATTTTTGTGCGTTCAACCATTTCCGAGTTAACTCTTAAAGGACCAAGTAGTACGTGGTTTCAGTCCTTGAACTTGAGTTACCACAAATCAAAGTTGGATCGTTCGCCATCTTTCCTGCTGAGCGAATCTGTTTGAAACTGTACCAATTAATTGCGACTTATGCAAAGCAAGTATTACAGAAGTGCATGGAATATTCAATACATACTTTTATATTATACGTTCAAAAGATATACAGGGTGTCCCAAAAGTCACTCGCAAACAGGAAATGAGGGGTTCCTGAGATCATTTGAAGCAATTTTTTCCACAACAAAAATGCAATCCGCGGCTTTATTTATGAGTTATCAATCAAAAACAGTGATCAATGAGAGGCGAGCTGATCTCTCCTCGCGCCAGCTAATCCTGCCTCTCATTGGTCGCTGTTTTTGATTGATAACTCATAAATAAAGCCGCGGATTGCATTTTCGCTAAGGAAAAAGTTACTTCAAATGACCTCAGGTATCCTCCATTTCCAGATTCTTAGACATTTTTGGAACACCCTGTATAATGAGAACCACATGTATTATACGAAATAGAAATACATTTTGAAAGTATAGGATGGTTTAATATTCTTATTTTTTTGTTTCGTGTATTTTTCAAAGAAATCTAATATGTCCTATTTGTTAAATAGAAAGTTAACTACGCCCGAAAACAAACCAATGGCACAGCAACTGATCACAGTAATAAATTTTAATAAATTGATCTTCAGTAATATATTTCCTTATAATAAACTAAAGCATGTACATAACGGCAGCAGCAGTTCCCATTGCAAGGGTTAAGAGCAATCACGTGTGTGTACTCACTGTAACATTCTATTGTAATAGTTTTACAGGCGATAATAATTTAGTATACATCCATAACATATGCATAAACTATAACATTAGTTTCCAAAAGAAACAGAGTACATATTTAGTACGATGAAATCAGTACTATCGACGCCCGTTATCTCTCAAATGCACGTATAGTCAAAGGAACTTCATAGTCAACCGTCCCGAAAGTGAAGCCTTATACAACTTTCCATTCTCGACTTAACAATACACTATATCATGATTCAAATGGCTGGGTGGTGTAATATGCAGAAATATATCGAAAAGGAATTTTTGAAAAATCATTTTAAGAAAAAATCAGATTGAATATTCGTCTCGATTTCATATCCTCTAACATTTAGAGGAAGTAGAACCGGTATATCATCATCGGACGCGTCAGCCTATTTCTATTTTAAACCCTTTACACTATGATGTCATAGTTCTTAATAATTTTCTAAATAGAACCAAATATTTTTTGTTTCTTGTATATCTTAATAATATTTATATTGAATACTAATAATATTCATACTTAGGAGGAGAGGTCCCCAGGGTTGACGCTTACTTTTTTATGAGGCTTGGTACAATGATAGAGCTTGTATAGTTTTATAGTTTTTGACATAATTAATGTTAATGTTGTTAATAAAAGGCCAAGAAACACACTGGATTACGGTGCGAGGCTGCACACGTGGATATCATTGTATACACACGTGTACACGTGTAATTAATATATCCATGTGTTAACCCGTGTACTTCTTAATCCAAATCTTATCAAAAAGTGAGCGCCAACTCTTGGAACCTCTCCTCGTTAGTAGACTATGTACGAAATTTGTATGATCAGTCTGACTCGTTATAATATAAGGGGTTAATAGCAATCACTACACAGCCGGCTGCACCATGATTTCGGAAACACTCTATGTGCTTATACGTATACAAGACACATTATGCATATTGGACTCCAGTTTTCTGAACATTAGCTCTTATTGTCAGAAACAATAAGCGTAAGTAGTGGGTAGATTTGGTGAGGCTATTATATAAACCACTCAATTCTATTAACTGGCTTGTCTCCCAATTTGTTGGTATGACCGGACTTCTACTGTAATATGATTTGATAAACTTACAATTCAGATTATGTAATACATAACAAATTTTGTAATGCGAGAATATGAAAACAAATTACAGTTTTTTCTTCCATTTCTTTGTATATTAATTCGACAAAAACCTTCAAAGATCAAATGACGCTTCAAAAAGTTAATATGCAAATGCATTTTTCTTAAATGAAAAAGATTTTGTCATTACAGTATCGTGAGAAAATGTTTTGCATTTTGGGTAAATCATGCAGTACATTTTAAAAGTATATTTTCGAGATAGAAATTAATTTTGTCCGATGAAAGATACGAATCAACAACAAAGATGGAAGAAAATGTAGCTACATGATCCGATATTTTACGTATCCTCCGTACACATTTTGCATAAACATTGCATTGATTTTGCATATATTTTGTACAATATATTAATACTCGAAGTTTACATAAATGTCCGCAGTTTACCAATAAGTATCGGAGGAACTGAGATTGCTGTACATTCACAAACTGCTGTCATGCTCAAAACTAGTTTTATTATTACAAAACAAGGATTTTAAATTAAAAAAAAAACAGGTGTATTGGTGTATTTGCAAGGGTTACTGTAATGATCACATAAAATCTCTCAAACATTTATTGCAAAGTATTGCGGAAATCTTGAAACGACCAAACATACATTTATAAATTAATATTATAAATCCTAATAACTTTGGTGCTCGTTTAAAGTTAACCGTCCCGGTGTTTGTTTTACGAGGTAACGTATTCTTAATTACAAATGCCTCATAAAGGACTCTGTGTTCCAAAGCCAATAGGTAATATATTTTTATGTTACATGTCTAATATTTTTCACAGAGTATGCTCGTTTTGATGTTATAAACAATAATTGATTTTTAAAAAAATATAAACGTGTATCTAAATCCTTGAACTTCTGCCCGAACTTTTGAACGGAATATGTTTTACACGAATTTAGATGACTGACTGTTGATAACCTCTTTGTCATGGCATTGTATGGGGTGATTCGTTACATACAGAATGTGCCATATTTTAGCTGTCAAGAGGTGACATAGGTTTAGATACTTCAAGTTTCATCACGCGACGTATGGTTCTTTCGCATGTTACACAGATCACGAACACCTCTTTTTTATTCTAATTTTTGCATCAATAAACTACTGCACTTATTATTGATTAATATAAAATGGCTAACGGTAATAATAATATTTAATAGTATATTTAATAAGTTGTAATATATAAATAATAGTATATATAATATACTACATAATATATAATAATATATACTTAATAAATAGTAATATTTAATAGTATAATACATTATAATATATATTATATATATGTATAATATATAATATATATAGTATATATAGTAGTATATATAATATATTATATATACTACTACACATATAACAGTATATATTTAATAAATAGTAATATTTAATAGTATATCGATTTTTTAAAATAGCATATATTTCATTAATAATATTTATTTACCGAGGATCGTCTCGCAAATAATAATAATAATTATTATTATATAAGAAAATAATTGAGCACACAGAAATAAAGGAGCTATTCATAAGTAATTACCTTGAAAATAAGAGGTCAGTTTGCACATGAGTTCTCCATAGGTCCAGTCGATCGAGATCGCTTCACTGACAGCCATGGGCATGCAGATCGTAGTCACTAGAAGATCTGCTACAGACAGGTTTACCACGAAGTAATTGGTAATGCTGCAAACAATAACATTCTGTGTTGCTTTTTTGGAAGTTCTACTGTTTGTTGTTTGAACATATTTCTACATGAGTGTACAATATTTTTTATCCATATTGTATGAAATGTTATCAGTACGTTTAATTCGATGGTCAATATTAATAGTTGCAGTTTAATAAAAAAAACAAGTAGCTTTCAAGACATTCAAGTTCTTTACGAACGAATCCTTATTTACGAAAACATAGGGTTTCTTGTCTTTCACATCTCTTTCTGGGTCTACTACAACCCCGATAAAAAAGATCGCACACATTTTAACCCCTTGCCGTATCATTTCCTTCATAATTCAAACAAGTAGAAGCTTTGCGATTGCAATAATCTTTTACAAAGGGAAGAAATATACATTTATTGTGTTTGCCTACATTAACTTGAACACTTAAACATTGGAATAGTATCCTTACCCAACAGGTTATTAACAAAAATCTTCATCACGAGTCAGACTCGTCAAAATATGGCAAGGAATTAAAACTATTAAAAAGGAATGATTTCTAAATTAAATTTTTAAAATTATTAAAATCATTTAAATTCTAAAAAGGGAATAATCTTTAAAATTGAATCTGACATTTTAAAAAATGCAAATCATCTGATCCTATTTTAAAGAAGTGATTCCGCTTTAAAATGTTTATCTTTTTATAAAGCAATGAAACTATTGTTACGCAATTTGTTATACTTATACAATTAAACTGTACAATAACATTTTCCCTTTGACTGCCGCTTCCTTGGAAAGTCACATATCGCCAGAGGGGTTGTTCCACTCTCTGTAACAGTGTTGTTAAGCCTGAGCCACCTTCGGCTGGTATCTCGGAATGTCTAAACACTGTCCCCAGTTTCAAAACGCTGTAGGCTCACGGGGATACATTGTTTACTCATGGGAATTTTAGTAAATCATTAACAATAGTTCCGAATGTATACGTTGATCCTTCGATATTGAGTACTTCGAAGATCTTTTCATTGGCAGGTTTTAACTTTTCGTAAGATTGCGTTGCATGTTTTCAAAGTTTAATGCAGAGCCTGACTGCGTAGTATCCTCGATACTTTTGCATTGCTTGCTGCATACCCGAACATAATTTACTGTCGAATTAAACATCTTAACTTCGTCGATTTCGACTGAACTGACTAATTAGAATGCAGCTAACTGTCGAACTACGGACCCAGCCTCATTGCTTTGTAGTCGTACCTCGTAGGTATTGTTGTAGTTTACGACTAACTTGTTTAAAAACTACAGGGTAGCGTCCGTAGTCCAAATTTCTCGGATCGAGTAGGTGGGGGTGAAACAATAATTTCAACTTCAAAAATAAACGTCGACGCGGCAGGCCAACATGTCCGGACGTGCATCGCGAATTCGAGCAGATCGCTTATTTGCACGGCTGTTCGCACATATCGGAAATAAGCACATGCCTATGCATTTCTCAATCCGAAGCTCGAGAACATTCAAGGTGGATTCCTTCCCTTGCCGCGACGATCATGGCACCGTTGCGGGAGAATCAGGAGCGAGGAACATTCTCGACCATTTATTTCATTCACTTCCCTAACGCGCTCGCGATCGACCGGCGGTTTCATTTATTTACGAACAATATCGCCTCGTAACCCTTCTATATTTGAACTGGTACTTTCTATTCGCGAATCCAATTCACGGCCCATTGTTTACACGAAGATCCGTGCGTGCGTTCGCAATTGCGAGCCCACGTGATACGCCCACGTGTTATTACCATCTGCCCGGATCTTCGATTGTGCATCTGCATCTATGGTTAATCAGCAACCCGAGCATCTTGATTAAGCGTCCCTCTGAAACAAACCTTCCCGCCTTTTACCTCGAACTTCTTCCGCGAAACTGGGTCGAGGGAACGTGCGACGCGAAAGAATCGCGAGGAATGCGCGTCGCGACGGATGGCAAACGGATGACAATGGAGGATGAAATCCGCGCGAGGACGTCCTCAACGTTTAACTTTTCGAGAGATCCAGCGGACCTCGATGGATGTCGCGTCGGCACTTAGCGATTTTCCATTGAAAATTTGAAGAATGGCTGAGTAGAGGCAATGACTCCGTGACACACTAGGTCCAACGAGATTAATTTGGTTGGCCTCGTAAAGAGTTTTGTTCGCAGTTACAATTAACTCGATTGGAGACGACCTTATCGTTCCGGAAGCAATATCCTGATGGTGAGCCGACTATCCTGACAGGGGCGGCGCGCCGGCTTTCCTAATCAACAGCCTATACACTCGATACGTTTTCCATCGTCTCGTTAACACGTAATTCGGCTAAATCTCTCTTGATCTGCCTCGAGGAGCATCACCGGTAGACTCAAGTTTAAATCACTTCTAAGTTAATCCGTGCCTTATCAATTGCACGAGGCGTCACGGCGTTGATTTGCTAGAAGTTTTCGGAAACACGTGTGCAAGTGGACTGCGTACAAAGCCCAGAAATACAAAGGTACATAGGGTAGTCCAGGAATCGATCAGTGTAACAATTGAACTATTTCTAACTGTTCTAATAGTTTAATGAAAATACGAATCAAAGGAAACTGGGGCAAAGTTAGCTAATATGGAATCGATACACAAATTATATTGCCTGAATTAATTTGTTATTATTGGAGTCCGAATCATTGTGTAAAATACAAAGCTGCGCCAACTGCAAGAGTCAAGAGTCAAATGGATAATTAGTTATTGATCTAACAATTCAAAGGCTCCATGAAATGAAAAATAATGTAGTTAATGTTTGTACATTTATTTTTAAATCTGAACCAATAGTTGCATCGCCAATCTAATATTCGAGATTCAGCAGTTAACGCGTTAATGAGTTTAATAGTTCGAAAATAGCGTACTGATATTCTTCAATGATTTCCGTTATTCTACTGAAAATCGTGGAAGTAAACAATAAAAATTGTGATTTTACGTTTCGGTAAAAATCCGTTCGTTGTATTCAAAGTACTCTTCTCTATACACTTACCCCAATATAGTTTTCAGTGTTTAAAACGTTGCTACAGATCTCTGTTTGAAATGTCTTTTATACTAAAGGGCACTTACTCTTTCATTCACTTCCTATTCTAACATCTTTGTTTCTCCAATTACCGTAGAGGACAAGAAAACAGAGCGACTACACTTCTTACGTTTCAACTACGAAACTTCGTGTTAATTTTTTGTTCCTTCAAGAATCGCGAGACACTCTGGGTCATTTATGTCATCCGCTTACAGCAGTACTAAAATTGTCGCTGCATAATGAATGACTTTAACGAATGCTTCACAAAATTTCATTTAGAAAAGGCTCTCTTCTCTGCAGAAGAATTCATTTTCGGTATCGTATTATTCCGACATTTAATTTTAAAACGTCAGAGACAGAGACGACTTTAAAGACAAATTGGTACGACTTATAGCAACAATTCCTAACAGCGTACGTTAATTTATCACGAACGGTGCCACACGAAATCATTCCTGTAGGAAATGACATAAAAAGAAGGATCGAGAGCAGCAAACTCCTCGATCTCCAATGGAAATCGGCGTTCTGTCGGCGGTCGTAAAACTGTATGTACATACCTTCTCATGCAGTGGTACTTGAAAACGACCGCGATGACGAGGACATTGGCCGTGACGGCGACAACCATCACGTGCACGTAGAGCACGATCAACAAATAATTGGGTTCGCCGTGGAGATTGCAGTACATGTACCATTGTATCGTGTTCAGATCTGGGGACGGTATTGTGCCGTTGTCAGTGCCGTTGTCCGTACCGTTGTACTCCGCCGTGGTTGTCGACATCATCGTTGAGTTGTTCACACTGACCGACATCCTTCCGCCAGGAACGCGGAGCCCCGCCGGATGATATCGCGTGCGTCGGAGGAACGGAAGCGACTTTCGTCGCCAACGGGCATGGAAAACACCACCTTCCGGTTCTGTCTTGGATCAATCGTGGTGGGCGGCCGTAATCAATCACGTAATTGTTACTTGGGGGAAAATGATTCGGCCGTTACGGCTTATGTTTATCGTTTTCGGTCCTAGACGGGGCAAAAGGCTCGCGCCGCCGGCGATTCTTTTATTCGTTCTCGGCCGAACAAATCCGATTACGAATACACGTGCAAGCGCAATCGACGACGAAATACATTTCGACGGAATCGAATCTTCATTTCGCTTGTCGTTAATTTGCAGCTCCAATCGATCCGCTAATCAGAAAATCAATTTCCACGTGTTTGCGATAGACAGAAAAACTTGGTACATTCGGGTTCGTACAATAATACAAGTTCCGGAGTTGGTGCGTTGATGCAGTTCACAAAAGACTTTCGGTAACTTCAAAATTATACAAAATTTGAAACTTATTCAAAATTCTGACAATGGAAAACGGATTTCTTTATTTAGTCTCTTGGGACGAGGCTTGTAAATGTACTGGCACTGTACGAATTCAGCAGTATGCCAATATTTTTGACATCACAAGGTATACGTTCTTTGTACCTGCATTATTGTCTAATGGTAAATCATTGACATGCTAAAGTGGCAAAAACATTTTGAAAACTTATACAGCATTTTTTACATGTGATTTATGTACATCATATTGTCAGGATAAATCGTTAACGTTTATAAAGCAGCAAAAACCTTTTAAGTTTTTTATATTTAAGTTTTGTATATCATGCTTTATTAAATTGTTATTTGCGTTTCGAAAGTGACAAAAGTATTTTCAGCATCTGTATGGAACTTCTTAGATTTAAGATAAGTTTAGAATGTATTGAAATGTGAGTTTGGTTAATAAATTCAATCATTATTTAGCTGAATTTAGCTTTGAAAAGGAATTTTAAGTTCATGAAGGATTAGATGCTTTTATAAAATTAATGTCAGATACATAAACCGTTTGCTGCTTTTGTAGTATTATTGTATAAACACTGTTAAAGAATAACGTGAAATGTAACACGCCGATTTTAATGGCACTTTAATTGTCGTAATATCCATCGCTTATCAGGAAGAATAAAAAGTTCCGATATTTTTATATTCTTATCGGTAAACTGTCTACAGGAGTTCAGATAATGAGAAAATTACAAAAAGATTGTTCATTCTCTAAACAAATGCCTTTCTAAAAAATTGTCTTATCTAATTAAATTTCTGATCGAAAACACCATCTGGAAAAGAATTATATTGTTTCACAACTTCTAATTTCCAAGCTGTCACAAAATTTATTTTCTCCACAACTGTGAAAGTGATTTCAACCACTAGATATAGATCATCGCAAATAAAAAAGAAATACGTGCCAAATATTTTCCAACGATCAACGCATTATATTTCCATCAAAATCAGATTGTTACTAGGTAGCGTCCCTATCGAGTGCGCCAATAATTGTTCGACCCGTTTCAGAATCAACGGGATACCACTATTGATAACTCACGGAAGATCAACTATTCCGCGTTATCGATCCGCATACGACAGTCGAAAATATTGTCAACGCGTATACGATATGTCGACGAAGTAGACAATGAGCTCCGATTTGCATCACAATGTAAAATCGATTAACAGATTAAGTAGGGACAGACGCGTTCTCGCGTTAGAACCGTTGATTAACTTACAATTAATCACAGATGGCTTGAGTTAATAGAATGGACATAACACCGAATTGATCTACAGGTTGGCGGCCGTTAACGAGATGAACTTTTCGGTGATAAAAAGGAACAACCGTTTGGAACGACAATTCGTATTTTTTCCCTTACGCGCTCGTTCTCATGCACGACACAGGCTGTCACTGTCAGCAGCAGTGCCAACGAACATTAGCAATAATTCAGACAGTACAAATGCACGCGTCATCGACGTCGAAACAATTTCCTGCTATTTGTCTCGACAGCTAAACGACGCAGGAATTTGCAGAAATTTCACAAAAATGAACGTGCCACGAGGACGACGTGCCTCCGTCGTTGGAGCATTGCAAAAAAACCATTCTGTATTTGCTTTCCCTACTTTGTGCTTGCGATATTTGAACTAGAAATGTCGCACTGAATGCGCAGTATATGAAACTTCCCCGTACTGTTACGACACGGCAACGCGAACCACGCGAAATTTCAAAATTCAGGTATTTATAAGTGGCAACCTTGTGCAAATATCCACTAAACAGGTATTTACCGTTGCCCGAATGCTTTCCACGTGTTATGCTCACCCACACATCGTTTATATACCGTATCCGTTCCGCGAAGATTGGTTAAAACAGCATCACAAAGCTATAGCTACGATTCACGCGTTACTTCAACTAAATATTTACTTTCTCCGACGGTAAGAATGATCGGTTACTCGCCGGCAAATATCGGGAATGTTACCGAGCACATTATACCACGAGCATGTTGCCGATTAATAGCCCAAGGCATCGAAACATCACCGCCATCGTTAAGGGTCCTATCTTGCTTTTTTCCGTCGCATATAATTGCGTTTCTCTGTCTCGTGTCAAATTCGCGGATTCTCAAGGGAAATCGTTTCGCTACGATACTTCGACATTCGCGACAGTTTGTAATGAAGATCGAGCGATCAAACCAGATCCCTGGCAGCGAGAATATTCGGAAGCGGGCGAGGATAAACTGAAAGGAAGAATCGCGACTCCCGCCGGAGGTCTTCAAAGCATCATAGATATGGTCTCCGCTCGCGCACGATCCTTCGAGCGCGCCTGCGTTCTACATCTCGCGTCGTACTTCCTCTCTTTCTCTTCGCTTCTGTATCCTCTTCCTTCCGACTTACGTTGTTCTTCGCTCTTCCCACACAATATCTCGAAGGTGTCTGCCATGTGTAGATCCAGCTTGATCCCTCGATCTATAACGCTTGACCGGATATTGTCGCCGGTCAGAAAAGTGGATGACGCGCAATGAACTGGGTTGCCACCTTCGAACGATTGGATATCAACCAGTGGGAATTGTAGGAACTATAGCACATTTCGACCAAAATTGAGCTAAGATTATAGTATGGCTTTACAGGCAGATTGTTGCAGATATTGCGTAAGAAGCCGATATAATTGTTAAGAATAAGCGTGTTTGGTGTCTCTTTATGGAAGCATAGTTTATAGCTCAGTTTCGCAATAGGATGTTAGAAGTGGCTACTCCACTGTATGTTTCAATATGAGGTCTAAGGCAAGGGAGACGTCATTACGAGTATTACCAATGCAGTATGACATACAAACTAATTTAACCCGGATTCTGTGCAGCTGAATTATTTGCTTCAAAATTAACAGACGATTTTCAGTATTATAGTTCACTTTATTTGTTTAATCTTTTTGTTATATGTCCATGTTATATGTATATCATTTTCAATGATATTTACTACTTTACTATTCTGATACATGATTTTTAAAAAATCGTTCTAAATACAGTCAGAGTGAGAAGTATTCGTACACTGTATTTTCGACTTTTAGCAAATTCTCGTTGCATGAATAATTTCATAAAAGCGTGTCGTATAGGAATAACTCTGGACTCATTTTAAAGTTTGAAGCTTCTACTTACGCTATGCATCATTCATTTTCCCGTAATATGTTTTTGTATGGCGCAACAGATGGGAAACTGGAGACATACTTTGTTTGAAAAATGTTACGGGTTGAAACATTTCTAAATACACTCTATAAGTCTTTTTATGATTGATTCTAACACGTATTTCAAGTTTGAAGCCTCCCCTTTACAATGACCATTCAAACTTTGATGTACCAGTTATTTTTAGTTACTTTATTGAGCTTCGAATGAAAAGTGAACTGCCTACCGTACAGTAACACAAGATTCACGAGGGCTCTTCACGACTGAACTTGTTTAATAAAATTACTAAAAAATATCGTATGCCAAGTTTTGAGAGGACATAGTAAAAGGGGAAGATTCAGTCTTCAAATCCGCGGTCGGTTTATTCGTGAGAATAACTCTTCAATGATTTTGAAAATTTTTCAAGTTGCAACATTTTCGAGTAAATCTATGTCTTCTTTCTGCATGAGTTATGAAAGTATGGTAGGGAATACTAATCGATGAATTACGAAGGTAGATGCTCAAAGCTTTAAAATAAGCCCAGATCTATTATGATATAACTCCTTTTTATGAAATTATAACAGTTTGAAAGGCGACAATTTGTCAAAAATTCAGTGTACGTATACTTTTGACCCTAATTGTATATTGTTTTCAAGATAACACTTGACAATCGACGTTAGTTTCTTATCGATCTTATTCTTATTCTGCTCGCGTGATACAAACATCGTCACGAAAGTGTGCACAGTGTACTAATAAATCGATTAATAATTATAGAATATTAAAAAATCTTCATGTTTCCAGATATGTCAAGTTTAGTAGATGATATGTATTTTTGGCACTTTATCTATTTCGTCAGCGACCGAAAGCTACTGTCGCTGACGAAGTAATTTACTGTTGCAATATATTAAACTAAAGTTGATCATTATGACTTATCAGCCACTTTAATTCTCATCAATATCAAATGCAGACTGCGGAAAATTGCGCAAGTTTAATATGCAACAAATATGCAAAGTATATGCATGCTCCTAATACAGCAAATACACGCTTTGGCAGGGAAGACAAAATGGTGTGTAATTTATGTATTTAATAGCTTATCTTCGTCATACAGTGAATTATAATGTAAGGTAAAACATTGAACTATAAATATGCATTTTTCTTTTGCATGAACTTCGGCACTCTAATCATAAAAAAATCAGCATGTAAATGCGATTAGGTAAATTTTTGCAATCCTCAAAGAGCAAGGTTGATTAAAAATATGGAAAATTGGTTAAAAATGTGCAAGTAACTTTCTCTAAAAATCGTCAAGCGGAAAGTCAAATATTACAGCGAGCTTTTATATCTTCTTGTATCTTACAAAATGTAATTTCCGTAATATTAAACTTAATTTGGAAAATAAGACAGACGAATGTAATTCATATTGAACATAGTCTCTGTCGCATTTTTGACTGAATTCGTTCTCATCCATAATTTATTCCACATAGTCTCAAAATAATTTTATTTAAAAGGGAATACGTTAAGAACAATACTTTACTATACTTACAAAAATCTGAATGTACAAAGACTCTCTTAACCTACTGTAGTACCATCTTCACCAGGTCGTGTCGGTGCAAAGTTTTATGCGACCTAAAGTCGTAACTAAGCACAGCAAGGCTAAATGCGTTCAACATGTGCCAATCGTCACATGCACGAAATAGTTTCTGCTCCATGTTTGCCGATTGTAAAATGAATGTCGTGGGTCGATTAAAAATGAAATATCGTTCCTTCTTAAAAATGTGAAAATAATTTAAGGGGAGATTCCGATTGAATTGCATCTTTCTCGAAAATGAGATTTATTTTTTATATTCCCGTTATTTTCAGCCATGCCATTTCCTTGATCTCTTGTATACTGCGAATTTCGGTCCGCTCTATATAAATATCATACTAATAATACCTCTAAAATAAATAATCGTAGAAGATCATTGTTTAATTCCCTCTTTATAGAGGGGAACGCAAACGGTATCTGGAACAGTCGAATACCCCGAAGTTACAAGCGTCTAATACCTATTAGCAACTGCGACGTGTTTACACGAATCCCTCCCATTTCCTCAGATATCCATTTCACGTCTGCGGATTATCGCGTCCTTCAAGATCCATTACCGAACTTTCCCGGTCGAATCGGTTGTCATTTCCGCAAGTGACAAACGCAATCCGCCGAAAGTAAATTTCAAATTACTCTTACCCAGTGTTTTTTATCGGCCGGACTCCGTGTACTGCTTAGATTCCCCGTCAAATAAGAAACGAGGGGTCGACCCTCGTCGATTATATCACGGAACGGTAGTTATCGCGGTATGGTTTAGTAACGCGTGAATATTCTCGCAAAGGATGGGGCAAATGTCACACGTATTCTGTTACGGCAAACCGATAGGTTCTATCGGTGTGATGTGCAGGTGTTGTATGATGCCAAAGATCAATCGATACAGAATAAAAGCCAATGAAGTCTCCCGTTTCCCGTCCCTGTATTTTATCACGTTTTTCGCGTGTTTTTTTTCTAGTCCTCCAACAGCTCGATGCTCAACAAACAATCACCAAATACGTTGTCATACCGGAAATAATCTGCAAATACACCATTTAACATTATTCGATGATGCGCCGCAAAGTAAATGAAGAGAGCAAATGTTCGACTAACGTTCTAATATTAATCACACGCTCCATGAATAATCAGCTCGATAGCAAAGCCTCAATTATTCGAACCTACGTTATCGGAATTCTTTATTATGTGAACAAATTTTACAGCTAAACGATACAGTCTGAGACAATGCACATGCAACTCGATTCATTGTACAAATCAATCAGAATTTAATCTAGCCTTGTAACTATACAGCTCTTCTATTATCTGAACATGTGGGTCCCCCGATTGGTTCGGATAATCGAGGTGTTTCTGGATTTTCAAAGAACGATTTCTACCGAAGTCTTACCGAGAGTAAAAGTGGCAGATCGACGCGTATAAAGCCTGCCACAGTGAAGAAGTGCACCTTCCTCAGCTGGAAATATACTACCGCTTCAAGATTTTCCTGTCGGACATCAAAAGAGTTGACAAGCGAGCATAATCAGGTGTGATGAAGTAATGAGACTGAACATATGGCTCGCCAGCACTGTCCAATAAGTTTTCAACTTCCTTTTGAGTTTCAATAAGTAGTGCGAGACAATTCTTATTGGTTTCGATGGCCTGAATGAGTCAAATTTTCTTCAGCATTCCTAGTATTGTGACATTTAATTATCTCTTAATAAGAACATTCCTAAAGACAGTTCCAAATGATCACGTCTAGTATTGTTATTAAGGAGAAAATTTGTGGGTCTGTATTTCTTGTCAAGGAAACTGTTCTGAAGGGAATCATGTTAGATGTGTTGTTCAATTTCTAATAAAAAAAAGTTACGCAGTATAGGTCTCACTCACTGCTTATTAATAATTAGAGTCATTAAGGAACGATTGAACAAAGAGCAATATGTCCAATTTATTAAGGACAGAAACTGTGAAGCGGGGAAAATTAAGTGGCCATAATTAATTGAGGTCGGTGAACAACGAAGACGCGTCAGCACTTGTAATGAAGACTAAAACGACTCGTGAAAATGCGACAGAAATTCGAGAGAAATGTGACAGTAGCATCGGCGCACTGAAATACTTCGCACGTTCGCTGCCAGCATTGAATATCTGTAACAATTACGATTTCGCGTTTTGCGTTGAGGTAAATTATTTTGCGCAGCGTTATTGAACAATCGCAACGTATCACGTATTCTGCAACAGGTTTTTATTTCGTTTAACGTTTCGTGTATGCAGGGAGTGTAGTGGTGTGTGGAGCCTGTTCCGCGGAAGTGTGGACGAGATATCTTTGGAAAAATTCTTTCTTCCTGTAAACATTTTCATATTGATGCCGTGTACATCCAATCCAGATTCACATATTCTTATGGTAAGTACTTTTTCCCGTTATTTACACCAATTACAGTCTTCCCAAAATTTCGTTTATATATCGTCTAGTAAATGAATCCCTTTAACTTTTCAAGAAATTTGAAATTGGTTGAACGAAATTTTAGAACGTTATTCTATTTTAAGAACTGTATAAATATTAATTAGAGTCACTGTATGTTCATAATAATACAATCTCCAATTAAACGCAGATTCACGTCCGCGCTCTGATGAAATAGACTATAGAGGGTGATCCGGAATTCGTAGTATAACTTATTAGGGGGTGGTTTTACGTGGAAAAATAAGAAAAAGATTTGGTATAATATTATTTGAGCCCAAGCTCCGTTTTCGAGAATATCGACTTTAAAGTGTATTCTTCTTTGTAAAAGATTTATTTGTCGCCTATTCTTCTACTGCAGTTGCCTTTGTCTAAGATTGCGTTTACAAACATTAATTGTTGCGGACTGTCTAGTAAACGGAATGTTTCCATCATTGTCAATGTTTGTAAACACTATATCGGACGGAGACAACTGTGGCAGAAGAATAGACGACAACTAAATCCTTTACAAAGTTGAACAAACTTTGAAGTAGATTTTCTCGAAAGATAAGGAGCCTCAGATAAAAAAATGTTATACCAAATTTTGTTATTATTTTTTTCACGTAGAATTATCCCCTGCTCGGTTATACTACGAATTCCGGCTCACCCAGTATAATAATAACATTATAGCTGCGGCTACAGTGCTCGAATATGCTGATAGTGATTTAGTATTATGAACCTTGATAAATAGATGTGGACAAAGCGAAGCATTTAATGGAATACAATTGTCCTACCTGCAGAGAAACACCCTTTGTGGAAACAGATGAGGATGACGAAAAGATAATTTCTCCAACTCGATTAGCCTAAACATATTTTAGTAACTATTATTGTCTGCAAGACTGAGTGAAAATTGAAAAAAACTTTCAAAAATGCTTGCTCAAAATATACTCCCAACATTGCCATTCCTAAGAAGGTTGCTGCTTATGAGTAGACGAAAACACGACTTCATTTATAAAAGACCATTTATCTATACCATTTAGCTATAATAAAAATTGTTCCTAAGAATCCGTGGCGGATCATCGATGTTAAGCTAGTTGGTAAATTTTCATTTGCATGTTTCCTTCAAGCTGCCACGAGATTTTTACACTAAGGTTTCTTCAATTTCCATTCAGGTTATGTTCAGGTTATGTCAAGGTTATGTCAAGGTTATGTTGGCAATTGCTATTTCTGTTTATCCAAATAACACTCACGCACATGTACGTAATTCCGCGAAAGGAAAAAATCAATATTTCTAACTCCAACAGTGAACGATTCAAAAAATAAATTAATTCATAATTTTCCCCAGCAGTGTGTCTGACATTGCAATAAAATCGAAATGAAGTAAAAGACTTTACAGTGTTGCAACAGAATATGGGTGAAATTTACCTGGCGAGCTGTCGTGTGACAAATAACTGTGATCAGGAACAGATGCCATCCACAAACGAATACCATCAACGAATCTCTTATCAACAAGTCTTCGGTCAATTTAAAAACGTTCATTGTATAAATTCTGGACATTGAATTGAATGACAAAAAGGAAATCCACAATAGTAATTGCACCGCATACACGGAATTCAGCATCTCCGTTGCGTTCACCAAACAGCAATGTAGTCGCCATATCTGTTGTAACGTGAAGCGCGTACTCAGTCGACTGGACACGAACAGTATTTGTTCTTCTGGCAAATAGGATGAAATAACTTTATGTTAAACGAGTACACATGGAGAAGGTGATTAAGAATGGAATGCAATTTGTAAGTATCAAACAAGACGTTATAAACCTGATAGTGTCAATCTCAAAGTTTGTCTTCATACGGTCCAACAAATCTATTATTAATATGTATTATATTTGCGTTTAAAAACAGTGACGCTGTGATTCGACTAGGCGGTGACAGAGATCGACTGTAGGTTACGTCAAGATTGAGTGAAATAGAATGGTTTTTTTTTTTAAAGAAGTATTCCATGAAGGTTGGGGGGGGGAGACGTCGTACCTGAAAGCAGGAGTCTTTTTACCGACGGGGGTGAAACATGTACATATATAGAAATGGCAATACCGGCATGGGTTTGGTAAGTGGGGGAAGATTATTGGGGAAAAAATTGTCAAAAAAACCCCAATAGTGAAATAAAATGAGCAACAAACGATCATATAACGGCAATGCGTGTGAGCGAGAGAGAAAGGATGGCATGAAAACGTAAACACTTCGCTTTTTCTATTTTCACGTACCCACTCCGCTGAGACGCTTGCCCGTAGCTTTGCCCTTAGACCGGGCTTTTGCCCTTAACACGTTGACTGCCATGGGGATCACCGGTGACCGGCGCTCGACTTGGTTACAACGCCGTGGGGGCCACCGGTGACCGGCGACGCAGCAAATAATAAAAGTACATAATTACAGTAAATATGGATAAAGGACAATCGCAAAAATTGTCTACAGCGCTGTGGGGGTCACCCAGTGACCTCCAGCACGAAAAATGCTTCAAACATGATTTTATAACTCACTTTATTTGCTGTAAATAATATTTCGACATAATATGCATCGCATAATGAAAAATTCACGTTGGCGCCTTGGGCAAACCATGGAAAATGCGCCTGGCAGACAAAGTGTTAACCTGTGACGAGGCCTGTTGATCAGCTCTGATCTATAGTATGTTGTACTTTATTATAGGCTTTTATATAAAAGAAGTTTGCTCCATCGTGTAATAAAGCTATTCGAAGATTATGGAAAAGTATAGCATTGTATTCAGACGAACCCAATTTGGACGCGTTTTGTGTAAGAATCAATCATGAATTTCTCAAAAACTGAGAATAATGAAAAAGTTAGCAAAAGTCAGCCAATAGTTATGGGACCGTAAAATAGACATCGATGACATTGAAAGTAGATAATAGTATAATAAATAAAGGTCAGTAGTTAATATTAGACATCGACTAAATCATAGATATACATGGCATTAAGATGCGCAGTTTCAAGCTCACATGAGTTCAAGGAAAGCAGGATAGATAATAAGCAAATATGATACCGCGAAATGTGTCTGCGCAGCAGAAAGGAAGTTAAACAAATCTAACGCTGAATTGTAAATGCAGAGTCGGAACCGATTGAAGCCATAAAAGAAGATGCCAAACGCGTGACTAAGATATTTCGTGTACTCAAAATTTATATATACTCACCTGCGGGAAGTGTTAGCATATTGCAAAGTTGTCGAAACCTTTCGGCAATAAGAAACGAAAAACAAACGAATATCAAGATCTGCGTGAACACTGATGCATCGAGCATGGCGTATACTGTCCCGCGGAGTACAGGTACCACAGTTTCGATCCTAAAAAATCGTATGACGCATAAATCATTCCTCGTCAAATTGAACAGAACATATTTATCTCATAAACTAGATTAGAAGGGTTAGTAACACTTTGATTTTCGACCACGATTTGTAATCACGCTTGTTAACAAGCATTCAGTTAATATTCGACTATAAAAGACTTAACTGACAATTTTGCATTCTGTTAATCTTTCTGCTCATTCATTGTTATCAGAAATGCATGAAATCCTCGACTACAAAAATTAAAAGTTTTATTACCACCTGAAAAAAATGTCCTTGTAGTTTTAAAATGACTACAAGCAAAAGTTATATAGCCAAAGTAAAACTGAAATAGTTGGAAAGAAAAGTTGTACACAACTTAATTTCTCGCGGTATGTAATAAATCCCAACGCTGAAATAATCGTACAATCAAATCGATTGTCTATCGTTTCTTAAAATCATGCATGGATCATTTTAAGTTTTCTACAAAGTTCTACCATTTCAACGTCAATCGCTCCAATACTAAAAACAGCCAATATAAATTCATTCTATGCCGACACTCGTGTTAAGTCTTGAACGACGATTTTATGCAATTCTTGTCTAGAACAGAGTTTCATGGTCCATTCGGGGGATAAACCGAGTCACAAAACTTTGAAACTGTGTTAAAACTTCTCCAGAAAGTTCAAGGGCACCCTCACTGAACCAACGCTAGTTCGAAGTCGTAAAAATTTGATAATCCCTTAAACGATCTTGATGGCTATCGACCCTTATTGAAAGCCATACCTGTAACTCAAGTATCCAGTTAACGCCCAGTACATTAATGTAATGAACGAAAGTGCGCGACATATATGCCGCACGGTGCCTCGTTTTGAGGTATTATCGAAATTCGTGATCCGATCAAAACTTCGCAGATGAGAAAGAACAATGCGGATCTTTCTGTTCCACAACGTGGTCAACCACACGTCCGTGAATATGCAGCCATAGATAAGGGAAATTCTCGTGACGATGAAAAATGCAGACATCAGGTTCGAAGATTCGAATTGTATCACATGAATGATTAGTAACACAAGACTGCTAAAATATAAAATCGTCGAGAAGACGACGAAGATCATGTTGCAGCGAGTTTGAGGTTTGATGTCGTTCTCAGCGGAGCTGTGAGCAGCGCAGCCCAAGATCCGAGCAGTAATGAAGATCGAACTCATATCGTCGACTATCGCCATTATCTCGTTGAACTAACTTTTTCCCAGGGATTCAATCTTCCGGATGAAAAGAAAACTTCAGATTGCGATTCGTGGGAGTTGCATTACTCGATTTAATTTAAAAGTGTTATTTATATTTTTTTCATAGTCCAAATTCGGTTGCGACACTACAGTAACTGCACTAAAAGTACGTTTTAATACGAGCTGAAAGGTGTATCGACTGAACATTGGAGTAGCGGCTGACGAAAGTTTCTCCTGATCAGTGGATCAAATAATGGAAATACAAACAAATTTTCTGTCCATATTCGAGGGTTTAAATACGTAATGTCCTTGTCAGTTATCAAGATTCAAACTATTGACTATTCCACCAAACAGCGAAAGCTGTCAGCCTTAACGATTCGTTAACAATGACGTCGTACAATGGCGGAAGTTGTTAAAATACACTCTGAATCAATGCTTCCAAGGTAAATTATTAAGATATACCATAATAAATAAAAACCTCAATTGGAGGCATTTTTAATCATACACTTCTTCCGAGCAACTTTTAAAATGTTTCAGCCACCGATCATTGTTCATTGAACGATTATTAATAAAAGATTTGTATGTTAAAATGTGTACCTTTCCTTTATTTCGAGATGATCGTAGTATTTTTTATATGTGACGGCATACCTTCATTAGTGAACTGTTAAGCTAATGAAAAGACAAAAATTATCTGTAATATGTTAATTTTTAAACGACCCCTAATATTTTCGTACCAAGAAATAATAGCTTTCGTATTAAAACAAATCTTATTATAAGAGATTATCTTGATATGAGGAAATTTGTTAATATTATTTATAAATCTATGGCGCTAGTAGCTTTATAAACTTCGAAAGATGTGTGCAACCAATGTGATTTACCGAAATAACTTTTCGAAATATTTGTGCTGCAAAACTTTTTCTGTTTCTCGAGTACTGTTAGCTATTTTTGCTTAGACATTAGACTGTAAATAATACAATAAAGTGCTAGAAGACATCATTAGGAAAACGAAATTTTTATAATTATGTAGGGACCGTTAGGAGATAAGAATCGCACGTTATCAAATATACCCTGTCATAAGAACATGCATAAGCGAAGGACGCGAGGTAGGGATGCGTGTTTGTTTGAGAGATAGAGAGAGAGGGAGAGATAGAGAGAAAGAGAGAGGGAGAGAGAGAGAGAGAGAGGAAGAGAGAAAGAGAAAGAGAGCAATCTAAATCAAGAATCGCAGTTCAAAGTTAAGCAGCGAGTTTGACGTAATTTATCATTATCAAATCTTTACACAAGAAAATCTCTATAAGTGGGGATTCTTCCGGGATTTGAACCCGAGGCTTCTACAATTATTAAACATGATACATTTAAACATAATAAATTTATCAGTAGAATATTTTCGATGTAATAATTTTTCGACACATTCATACTTCAAAGGTTACTCTATACGTTTGACGTTATTAATTATTTCCAGAGCTTAACCATATCTCTAGCAAATGGAATTGTTATAAATATTAACAAGCCAGAAATAAACAATTTATTAATAAAATGAGCAAAGTAATTTTGCGAGCGCCCGATAGCTTCCTGGCGAAATAAATTGTAAATATTAAATAATTATAAATAATCAACACTCACTGAAGTCTGTGGGGGAGGCAACTGCCACCCTCGATTACTTAGTCGACTTAGCGCTATGGCTCGATCAGTTGCTGCGCGATCGCTGGAAGGAGTAGTCGTATTCAAGGAGGTATGTACTCTTGCAAAAGTGGTCTGACCAAAGGAGGACCTTCAGGATGGCTACTACTGGACAGGCTTTCGAGACGAGAAGACATCACTTGAAATGAGTGAGCTGCCCCTCGCTTTGAAGGCCTGTTTCTGGAGGTCTTTCCAAGTGTATGCTTCGCTTTTATTTAAAATTTTTATTTTACAGTGTTCTCTCAGTTGTGATTTGGATTTTAACTTATGTAACCTTTTCCCAATTTAAACGAATATTATTTTATTTTCAATTTTAAACTACTCTATTTTCTCCCAAAATAAAATTTTAGTTTTCTTTTCAATTTTAATTGAAATTTCAATTAAAATTAAAAATTGAAAATTCAGGCATCGTCAGACGCAGCCGAACCGTTCCCAGTAATGCGGGCGGAAGAGTACCACATGAGCACAGTACTAGAAATATTATGGAGTTTATTGAGTGCATTGAGCACCATTCGCAAATTTGCTGGCAAATGTGATTGAAAATTCTATGAGGCGAAGAGTACAAGTCGAATATCGCGCCATGTTTCAAATGGAGTGCCAGGCATACGTATACGCGAAAAAAGTGAGGCCGCAAGCATAGTAAAGGGAGACAAATATATTGGTCGTCGACGCAACTGGTTTCGCTTGTTGTTGTGCTGTTGTCATGCTCTCTTACTCACTCGCCACTTCCTCTCTTTGTCTAAAACTGTGAGGGCAGCACTGCTTAGCTGTGGAGCGTCAACCAATCAGAGTGAGGCACTACTGTACTACAGTACAATATATATGATGTAGCATGACTGTAGGTTGCTATGGTTACTATGGCAATCAGGAGTGAGGAAGCTATGTTTGTAAACGTAAAGACGTCAAACTTATTAGGTTACGAATAGTAGAATTATAGTGAAAATAATTGCTAAAATAAGTTGATAAAATGGGACGAACCGATTGGGAACGAATATTAGCTTCGGATCCATCGTCATTAACAGATGACGATATGGAAGATCTTTATCCTACCCTAATCAGTTGTGATGTCGATGAGATTAGTGATGTTCATAACCTACGCACAGTAATGAAACTGTCTCAAGAAGTCCTACAGTATAAAGACAATCAAGTAAAGATAAATATTTCATGTTTTCTTGATTATAATTGTTTTGATAGAATGTAGTTTTTCCTAAATGTTATTTTCGTTTAATAACAAAGGCCGTTTTGTAGTAGATTTTCTTTTTGTCTGTATTGCAGCATTGTAATAGATTATTTAGAATGCTGTTTAATACAAACAGGTTTGATATTTTCATATCTGTTTCTTTATTAGGTAGAATCGTTGTTGCTAGAATGCAGCGAATTAAAACAGAGTATTTCTTCTATGAAACCTGAACCTGCTAAGCGTAAAAAAAAAGGTAACATGTCTTTCATAATTGAAGTCAGATTTATTGCTCAAGTCTTTGTATGCGTATACTGTTTATAGTCATTCAATAGAACATGTACATATATAAATGATACATATTACTTAAGCTCATAATCCTTATGCTTTATTATTTCTTAGAATAGTAACTTAGTTGTTATGATCATGGCAATATTCGGTTGACATGTATCATTTTCAAATATTCTGTAATCAGAGTTAATTATGCATTTCAATTTATAAGAATAATGTTCTGAAAAATTATTCAACATTTTTTCATATAGAATGGGATCCAACTATAACACAACATGAAACCCATGATGTATCTAAAGTAAGATATTCTACTAACTGTGTAATAAATATATATTTATAATAATCTTTATAGAAAAATTTGTGTAATCATTTTAAGCATTTGGGTGAAACAGAAGACAATGAATTACCAGGCATAAATTCAAAAATAAAACTTTTGATGTCAGAATTAGAGGTAAGTCTAAGTAAAAAGAAATGTTATTAATATGATTTAGTACTCTTTATTTCTATCCTTAGAGTTTAGAAAATGACAATACTATTTTAAAAGAACAATTGACAACATTAACACAAGAAATGGAAGGTGCTACAGAAAAAATGAATGAAATGACAGAAGAATTGCGTTCTACACAAATTAAATCCATAGAATACAAAGGTATCTGAACATCATTTTTTTTAAATGTTTATAACGAGTATACAAGTATACAAATTGAAAGAAACCTTTTTCAGAAAAGGTATGTTACTTGGAACGTGAAAATGCTGCATTAGTTGCCCAAATTGAAGAAATAGCAGCACAACAGGTAGATAGAGATAAAGCGATAGATGAATTTGGTGCAGCAATTGATACAAGAATTAATGAATGGAAGGTATAATATTTTGTCACTAATCACTTAGTTTTAATTAATTGTATTCTTATTGTAATGCATGTTTAATTAGGCAGTACTAGATGAAAAAGATTCAACAATTCAACGATTACAAGAAAATTTATCACAGTCATTTATCCAGTCGACAGTTACGGTTCAGGAACAGAACAAATCTGAAATAGTTCACTTAAATAAGGAGATAGATTGTCGTGATAAAATTATAACTGAATTAAAAACACAGCTTCAGGAAGCTGTCACTGAAATTAACAATAGTGCTGCATTGATAGAAAAATTAAAAGTAGATGCCCAGAAGTATGTATATCAATTTTAATAAATAATATTGGTAATAAAGTTTGATTTACACATATTTCCTACAGAGTTGGAAAAAACAGTAGAAAGAAGGATGTTAAAGATTTATTGAAAAAGTTACATAATGCAAATGAGCAGATATCCAAATTGCAAATGAAGATGATAGAGGCAGAAGAAGAAGTGAATTTAAGAAGTAGTAAAGTTAGTTTTCTATATATCTAGTACTCAAAATTTAACAATGAAACTTTTACTAATATTTGTATTTAGTTTTGTGATGTATTAGCAACATTAAAAAAATATGAAGATGGTAACGAAGGATTAACAGATGCCTTAAACGAAATAAAGGAATTAAAAAATGTTTTGGAAGATAAAAATGAACGTATAAGAGAATTAATTAACGTCGTCAATAAATTACAAATGCTAAATTCATATCAGGAAATGGAGATTATAACTCTTAGGTAATTATATATTATTTTCATTCATTACTAAAATTTATTATATTTCACTTATAATATTATCGTAAATTAATTGTAATATTAATGATGCGGACACTTAGAGAAAAGTTAGGAATCCCAGAAGATGAATCAGTGTCAATACAGAATATTTTAGAGAAACGTAAACGAGAGGCCAAGCGACTGGAAGAACTTATGCAACAAAATAAAATGCTTGTCGAAGAAAATTTGGAAATGAAGTCTGATGTAAGATCAAAACATTTGCAAACAGTGAATTTTTATTTTTTGATAGGAAAATATTTTCTATTTAAAACAAATATTTTCTAGATAAGGATACTAAAGTATAAACTAAGTAGAACTATCAAAGATTTTGATTTTTCGAGCAGTATAGTAGGTGATAGTGAAGAATTTCTACATTCTACTAAATTATTCGAATCTGATTCAAAATTGTCGTATAATAAAACAAAGATGTCGACACTGCAACAGAATTTGCAATTGGTTATTGAAGAAAATGAAGCCTTAAGGACAGGCATGCACGAAATTTTGGACTGTATTCGTACCCAAGACGGTGAATTTTCACTAATTTTAATGGTACTTTAATGATGCACTGTTTTTGTACTTTTTCACCCTAAACTTTGACTCTCTAATTTTCTTCTATCTTTAATCCACACAATTGCTACCTGTCACTTGTATATTAACCACATTTGTAAATCGATTCTGCTGGAAAATTCTGTCCATTTTTTTCTGATATTATTGTTAAACCGTAAATACTAATGCTAATTGCAATACACATGGCAGAATTTTCTTTCAGGCTGCATATAATATATTAGAATATACGAGCCCTCATAGATTGCTTCGTGTGTAAGCAGTTACAATATAGTACTTAAAAATTTAATATTTCAGGTAAAAGTTTGGTTGAAATACATTCTGGTACATTGGAAAGATTATTAGAAGCATTAGACGTGAGACACTTGGCCGGTTGGTATCATCCAGCAATGAGATTACAGGAACATCTAAACGTTGTACAGGGTACGAATGCAGAGTTAAGAGGACAACTAAAACTATTAAGGTACACGTATAAAACATATTTTATTAAATATTTTCAATAATTATTTCTATTTGGAATTTCATTGTATAATGTAAATAATTATATACAAGATACCAATAATCTTATACTAGACTGACTTTCTTTAAACTTTGTATTTTAATAGTCCTATTTGTTCAGCATTAAATGGCATACTGTATAAATTTTAAATGTACACAAATTTTATGTGATAGTTTCTGATTGTCTTCAGTAATATGTTTGGTATTCCATCTATCTTGTGCACCTTAAATATTTATGATTAAAGATAACGTAGGATATTAAAAGAAAATATTATCACGTTAAAGTGAAATAATAAATCATGTGTAATATATTGACTTTCTTTGTCATAATCAATGGCCTCTCTGAAGCGATATTTGTGCCTAAAAACTAATAGTTTAGCAAATGTTTTAATTTTGATATTGTATTGCTGTCTAATACCACAGTATCACTGAGTTAAAAGTGTAGAACTAGTTTGTATTAGTATGAATGTCAGATCCATAGGGTTATTAATGTCTTATATAAAAAAAATCAGTGATGTGTATGTAGTAAATACCTTAACGGAGTGCTTTAATCAAAGGATTACGCTAATTGCAGGAAAGAACTGCAAAGAAAGGATCACATACTCCAAACATTAGCCTTGAACAAAGATACGAACATAGAAACAATATGCGCAGAAGAATCGGATAATGACAAGATAGCGATGTATCTAACCGAGATGAAGAAATTGCAAGAAGCTTATGAAAATGAGACAGATGAGTGGGATAGACAAAAGAATTCGTTGATGCAGGAAAATGACAAACTGATGAATGAGATCGACAAGTTGAAAATGCAGCTCGAAGTTTATGTGCACAGTGCGAAAATTTTAGAAGAAGGCGATGATGAAATTCGTAAAGGTCTTGCAACTAAAACTAAGGAATACGCTGAAGTTGCTGGCGAGATACTTATCACGAACAGAAAGAATGATGTTCTTCAGCAGCTGTTGAACAAAGAGACCATGAAAGGCTATCAGGAGCAAAAGGAAGCAATAAAGAACGAGACCAACTTAAGAAAATCACTCGCCGATACAAATAAGAACAATAAAACTTTAGAGCGTGAGATTTCAACTTTGCGAAGCAATCTGTTCAACTCTGTGAGCAAAGCTACCTACAATGAGCTCAAGGAAAAGCACCAGGAACTGAGTATACGAATTCGAAATTTATTAGAAAACAATATTGTGTTGCAAAACGATAAGGAAGTGCAGGCGTTAAAAAATGAGTTAGAACTTGTGAAACAGCAAAAGGATCAGATCGTCGATCTTATGAAAAAAGAGATTGTTTATGAAAATGAAGAGGATTTAGTGCGTCGGTTGAAGAAAGCTAATGCGAATGAACTGTTAGAAAAGCAACGCGCTGATCATATAACTAGTCTACATGAAATATTGCAAGTTCAATCCTCGAAGTTCGAGGGAAATATCAAAGACGTGCTCTCAGCAAAGGCTGAATTGCAAGAGGAGTTAATTATTCTTCACAAGAGGCTTACTAAGGAAATGTCTTTTGAGAAGCATGATACATTCGACGATAATCAAATTAAGGAATTGAAGGATAATAATGAAGAACTGAAGCTAGAGATCGAGAATCTAAAGAAGTTGTTACAGATTTCTCAGGATGAAGCTGAAAAGCAATACTCACTCAACTCAATGAAAACGCTGGAGTTGGATAATCTACGGCATCAGATTCTCGACTTGCAAGCTATCAGTGAAGACAAAGCTACGATATCGAGACTGAATTTTGAATTGTCAAGTAAAAATATATCAGAAATGGAACTGAATGAGCGAAAAGTACAACTTGAGAAAGAAGTCTTGTGCTTAAAGGAGGAATTGGACAAGTCCAAGGCAACGTGCGAAGGATTACGTAGTTATGTTCAAGACTGTCGTAAACAATGTGAAAATCGATGCAGGTGATGTTAGTTTTACAAATTTTAAATCCCCCTAAGCGATGTTTTATCACATTCTAATCAAATCAAAGACAGCAGAACGCGTTATAAAAATACGGTTCGATTCAAAGATTTGCTTTCTAATCGCTTAGGAGAATTCATTTTCATACATAAAATTTCAAAAATAAAATTAACAGGATAATAATTATAATTTGCTTACAGAGCTTACGTAGATGTTATAGGGTTTCTACAGAATCAATATGCAGGCTGTACATCAATCAGTGCTCTTGATAGAATAACTTTGCTATCTTCTAAATTGAAGGATGAGCGCCAGAGTATAGATTCTGAATTAGTGAGTGCGAAAGAGAATCATTTGGCTGCTAAGATACAACAAGAAACGCTTACAAATCGCTTACAAATAGTTGAGAGCTTGAAAGATATTTTAGAACAACAAATTGGAAGTAACAGCGTTCAAGATATTATGCAACGTTTTTCAGAATACTCACAGTATACCTTAAATGTACGTTTATTTTCTGAATTTAAACTCATTTTAAGTGCGTTCTACAATTTTTGAACCGCTGTATATTATTTTATTTAGATTCAATTTTTTAAAAATATATTCTTAAAACTCTTATATTTATACTAATAAATTATTAATGAAACGTAAAATAATAATTTTCTATATAAGTTTTTAGTTCTCATAAAATATAATTAATAGATTGAAGAATCGATATTATTCAAAACTTCTGTAATCTGTTGTTTTATTTATATTTATAAAATCTTTACTTATTTAATTGAAGTACTTTTTTATCTCCAAACAAATGGTATTCATTATTTTAAATTGTGACTTATTAGGATTTCAAATATCAACGGAAAATTACGCAACTCGAGAATGAGCTGAAAATCGCGAACAATAAATTTGTGGAATATGAGTCGCTTATTACCGCCATGGAGCACGAAATGATACAGTCCCAGAAAGCTTGGGGTAAGAGTCAAGATCAGCAATCGAAGATCGATATAAGAAATACAGGGACGAATACTGCATCGTCAACAATCAAACATGAAACGGTGCAAGCAGTGGTATCTACAAAATCAGTGGAAATACAAACGGATCCATACACTTGTTGCTTGGAGAAGAAGAATACCAGCGACGTGGAGGTACAAACTACTTTAATATTAAATGACATTAGTTTAAAAGAAGAATCACAGTTGACGGAAAAGAAATCGGCTCAAATGGGGGAAACTAATTACAAAGACACAGAAATAAACAAAGAAGAAAAGTTGGAGTCTTTTAAAATGGAGAGTAAAGAGAAAGAACAAGTGATAGAAGAAGAAATATCAGTTTCTTTGAAAATGAGAAAAGAAGAAGAGAAGAGAAGAGGAAACAATCAAGAAATACCTTTACTTCGTGATCAATTAAACCAGGCTTTAAAGTTGGCCTCTGAACGATCTGCGACGTTAGTTAAATATGAATTACAGATAGCTGAGTGTCGTGCCAAGGTAGAAGCGTTGAATTCGACAATAGAAAATAAGGATTTGCAATTGAAACAGAAAGAGAAGCTTTTGGAAGAATACAAGTTAACTCCTCAGTCACAGCTGTTAGTTACTGAGAGTAGTGACAAGCTAGCTTTAAAGTCAACCATAAATAGCTTGCAGCAATTGGTAGAACAGAAAGAGGAAACTATAGCCAGATACCAAAGTCTTTTGAAAGAGGACAGAGATGAGCACAGTAAAGCTGCTGCCCGCTTGCAAGAGGAAATTAGAAGCTTACATTGTCGTGTTCAGTCCATGCAGGCAGAGGCTCAGAAGGTTACAGCACAGCAAGGAAACGTGATCACGGAGTCAGAAAATTTAAACGATAAAGTAAAAGAAGCTGTGACAAGAGTTGATGTTAAGAACAGCGTCAAGCAGGCGGAGGAGATTGTACGATTGAATGAGGCAGTATCGACTCTCGAAGCGGATCTAAATATTACGAGGGAGTTAAGTGATCGATGGCATTTGTTGGCTGAGGAAAGATTGAAGCACATGGATTGCATGAGGGAAAGGTAAGTTGCCACAAGTAAAGTCACAATTCTACTTAAGAAATGTATAAAAAATTGTTATGAATATTTATTAAATCTTCTGTAAATAGAAACATAATCGAAGTTACTTTGTAGAAAGTACTCTAAGTTCCAAAATTGAAAAAATGTGTTTTTTTAAATTGGTATACATATGTTCTACGTTCTAACAGCAATATTGCAGTATAGTAGTTTAGTGTAATTTCTATTTATAAATATAAATAATAAATAATAATAAAAGTATAAATAATAAATAATAAAGTTCGAAGACGTTACACATGAAAATAAAATGTGAACAAATATATGTTTGGTTTTATATACAAATTGTTTAACAAGTGCAAGACTTTCTTCTATATTCTTCTGTGTAGTTTTTTATTTGTAAAAGAGTACATTTTATATTATAATATGTAACAAATTCTACAAATCAGATGCAGTAGCTTGTTTTAACATTCAAGTGGAAATGTTGCTTTGCTCAACTCAATTCCATGATTTCTTGACATCTCAATGTATATTTAAGTGTAGCTACATGTCACCAGACTTGAAGAGCAACATAAAAGTGAACTAGAAAGTTATCGTGGGGAACTTAAAAAGTGGCAATTGGAGGCATGCACGCTACGCAAACAATTGTCTGAAAATCGCATTTTAGTGGCGAAGGGAAATATTTCTTTAATGAAGGAATTGCAAGAAAAGGATGACAAAATTAACGAGCTTGGTTTCACTTGTCAACAGCTTCAGGTATTGTAAATATTGTTATGAATTAGATAGATAATTTCGGTAATAAAGCCAACGACTATTGTTAATGATTGCAAAAATTCGATGGATGGCTATAGTCACTGATACTATTTGGTAATATGGAACATTGTAATATCTCGAGAAAGACGTACCGAATTCTAAAGCTAATTTTGTATATTGATTTTCCAATAATTCATATTAAAATACCATTTAATTTGAAAAGTTAAATATCACGGTAGATATTTCAAGGTCGTACCTTCACCCAAAGTAGTATGAAAGTCATAATATTATAGATTATTAAATAGAATTAGATATCAAGTACTAAATCACGGTGATAAAAATATAACTGAATTAAAATATCAATGCCCATACAGTCTTGAAAAACATAACTTTGAGAACAATTTTTGTTTATACTGTTTGTCTTTATTGTATCTGTTATAAAAAAGAAATAAAGTATTAAAGGTGATTTAATTATGTTATTCATTCTGTATAAGTAGAATTACGTATTATTTGCTTTGTTCCTTCGTGTAGACTTTGTTATGAAAAGAAGAAAAAGGTATTTTACTTTTGGCAACCTTTTAAAATTAGGTGTTCCATATTAGCAACCCTTACCCTATACCAAAAAATCAATATTGGTTGGTTATAGATGCCAGTTGTAAAAAACTGGTGAAACTTAGTGATAATAAATGTTTGAACATGCTTCATTATGTTTCTGTAAAGAATGAGGTTGAGCTAATAGAGACTAGGTCGCAGCGAACAGTAACGCAGCGAGAAACAGAATTAAAGGTGCACGAAGTTACACAAACTCGAGATCAATCTCAACCTGTAGATGCGGTACGCAAACAATTGCAGTCATTTCTAGAAAAAGAGAAAACCTACAAACAGGAAATTTCTGATTTGAAGCATCAACTTAGCCGCAGGTATTCCTCTCTAGTAAGCAAATACATAATTTTCCAATTCAGAAAAGTACTCACATAATTATTTATATATTACTATACATTTATTAACACTATAGCTAACTAATATCTGACGGAGTTCATGCACTTTATTTTTCTCGGTTCTTTTAACGATCTTTTTTAATTTAATTTCATGTAATTTTTAATTTCATGTAATCGGAGCATTTTTTAATTTGTAAATATTAATTTTGATAATTTTTATTTTAAAGCAATCTTAATTAATTTGTTCCACAGTAGTTATTGGCTTGTACATTAAGTGTACTAATCTTTACTTCAAATTCTATCTATAAATATCAGTTTAAATAATAGTCTGAACGTTTGACTCCAAGTTTATTTAAAATCTCATACAAAATCGTGTATAATAGTTCTTATGCAAAGTGTCTGATTATGCAAACGCAAAAAAAAGATTTTATACGCAATTTAAACGGCATCAGGGTCCTACAGATGTTTTTTTTAATTATTATGTGTAGTTAATGAAAAAATACATTCAAATATGTATACCAAGAAATCACTCCCATCGACATAAAGTAAGGATTTCTTTTGAGATTATTATTTAAAAAAATATTTACGTTTTGTTTTTTTTTCAATACAATCACTGAGAATTCTATTAACAAAATTCTAGTAGGTAACGTGTTGAGTAAGTTTAGTGAATTTTTACCTCAGATACATGGCAGTAAAGACACAAGAAAGAAAAGTTTCCCAACGGGAAACACAGCTCGAACATAAAGTAAAACTTTTGGAGTCAGATTTGGAGAAAGCGCGAGCTCAATTGGATCGCGAGTATTTGGCGCAGGAGGCGAAAAAGACTAAGGTATATGCGAAATTCTAGTGGCAATATTTTTTTTACGACGATTAAGTAACGTAAAACTGATATTCTTTCGTGTAGACCGCGGAAGAACTTCTGTTATGGGAGAAGCAGAAGAAATGGCAACAAACCGCCGAAAAGTTAAAACAGAAACTCAAAGAGAAAACCGAGGAGTATACGAAATTACTTTCGAGTTATGATAAACTCCGATTGGTGGTGACGTGTATGGAAAGGGAGAAATGGTACTTAAAGAGCAAACTGAAGATGGAAAACGGAGTGATAGCCGGTGGTTTATCCGCTAGATCTGTACCAGTATCGCAACAGAACGTTATGGAGCAACTTCAGAAAGAATGCCATGTTCTTCGCGATCGGATCAAGGAATTGACTGATAGATTAGAGAACGAGGATAATGAGAAGTTATTAATGAAAATTGATGAACAAAAGAGACGTATCGCTGCTTTAGAAATTATCTCTCAGGTTTGTTGGAATGACGGTGTATTTTAGTACACTAGAATTGAAAATTGATTAAGACTTTTAAAATATGTGTTTAAAATATATTTTTAAAATAACTTTTCTCTATTCTGGTATTCAATTACGATTGTTCACATATAAGTACAAAGTGTACATAATTTTTATGCAGTTACGGTGATTGAAGGAAATTAATTGTAAATTAAGATTGAAGGGCAATTCTAGGATTAGTTCAACATAATTTAAACATTCTTATTGATTTCATGTTGAAAATAAATAGACAATACAGAGAAAAACTATATTTGAACATATAGAAGAGTTGAAATATACGATGTCAAATTAAATAAGGAAATAATTCAACAATGAAAATGATTTATCCCGAACATGCATGTTGTTTTAAGCTCCATGTATTAAGAACATTTATACTTTAGCAATTTATATTTGTATGTGTACCACAGGGTAGTAATTGCGTCACAGCGCAATTAGAAAAACTCGAAATGACCAAGGAGATTCTTGAGAAAATGAACCTAGCCTTAGAGAGTGAGAATTTCGAACTCCGACTCGAAGTGGAAAAGTCGAAAGCTGATACGCCAAAGTTGCGAGAAAAGGTTGAACATTTAGAGAAGTAGGTTTCGGAAATGATATATACTATTAAGATAATCAATTATGTATTTGATTTGAAAATCCTTTTTTTTTCTATTTAGATATATAAAGCTTTTAAAAGTAGAAAAATCGTCGGATTCATCGCCTAGATTATCAGATAAAGAGTTACAAGAATACAGTGCAAAGAAGTCGAATATAGAAATGGAGAAAACAATTTTTACTTTGAAAAGAATTATTGAAAAACTACAGATGGAGAATAAACGTCTCAGGATGGGTTCAAAAAAGAATCACGTCATACCTCAGGCATGAAGATAATATTACCGTAGTAATGTCTCTCTAATAGTTTGTGATCCGAAATTTTTAATGATTTTTTATCAAGGATTGTTAACAGTTTTTATTGTTCCACCAATGAAACTTTGCTTTTGAGCCAAACTAAAAAGCACAATCGTTGTCCCAGATCTTGAAGACATAAACTTTGATTTTTTTAATTGAAGTTTCTTATTTAGCTTGTTTAGTTTCTTGTATTAAAGTTTTCATAAGAATTGAAAATAAAGTGAATGCCACTCTAAATATTATATGTTTTCATTCTAGTTTAGCAGTAAATTAAGGAAAGATGCAATTCTGCTAGGATTCTCAGTTCACTTATAATATTAAGAAATAAGATACAAGTATAACAATTTTTTAATATTAGCAATACAGTACGCAATTGACTGAATCGGATTACTGAGTTGGATTGCTCAAAAATTAGAAACTGTGGTTGTTAATTTTTTTCACCAACTGTAAGTTACTCACATTCATGTTTCTTTACTTAGAAGCGTGACTAATGGGTATTAACGAGACTAATAGGGAGACACTACTACACTATGCTACTACATTGCATAATTCATTATCTAGAATCTGCATTGTCCAACAGATTTTAACATTTTCTGTATGTTGTTACTTATTACCTATTTATTGACATTCAAGTTTTATTTTAATCTTTTTTTAGTTACAATTGCAAAAGGTATACAAATATTTCGTATATAAAGTAATCTTGTATTCAACTTTCAAATAAGATGCAGTGTATAAAGAATTCTTAAAATAAGCGACATTTGTTATGTATTAACTTTTTCAAATACTTTCCATTTTATCTGAAAAATCAGTGAAACAATCAATTAATCTTATCAATACCTTCTTTTTTATTTGCAAATGTTATAAGATTAAAATACAATACAGAAGCTTAAAACGTATCCAATAACCCAGTGCATGTTGGGCAGTGCCATAAAACGTTTGCCCTCACAAAAGTGACCGTTTCGTTCGTTTTTAGGGGAAATTATTCGATAGACAGACCGATAGTCTGTTACAAAAGCAATATGAAGAAGCACAGAAGCGCGTGGTTGCGCTAGAAACGGATTTGCAGCTGGCTGAGCAAAGATTAGCCGCATTGCAAACCGTGCAAAAGGAGGATGAGAATGGAGAGTTGAAGGTGTTGAAGGAGCAATTGAGCTACAAGTCGGAGCTTCTAGAGAAAGTGAAACATTTATTATCAAGAGCAGCCATTAACGAAAAAACTCTTCGGCAACGTGTAAATATGCGCTAAAAACGGATCAAAACACGAACGCAGTTTAAGGAACAACGTAACAAAATTCATGCGACTCTCTTCTTTCAGGTACAACAATTGGAATCGAGGCAGACATTATCGACAATACCGGAGTGTTACTTAACGCCTCCTTCTCCCGAATAATCCTCTTCCGGTGAGTAAAAGGCTTGTACTTTGTCTATACGATAGCTCCTCGCAAGATGCACACAGACACAATAAAAGTATTGACGCTGTCAGCTTTCAATTCTACGACTTAATAGTACAATATTATTGAACTATTTATCTAATATTTTGCACGTAGACCGTTATAGTCATAACAATCATCATGTTCGAAGAATTTAACTCGGAGACAGTTTATTCCTTACATTCATGTGGGACTATAATTAGAAACTAAATTGTGCTCGTGGTGAGCTTCTTTCGAGGTTCTTTTACGTTTCAGGTATGAAGACCTCTGTAATTTCGGACATTAATGATTATATACCTGGATAGACTCTGATGATTCGCTAGTGAGCATATTCTCTATGCATCCATTCAGTGATAACAGTGTGTACGATATTATGATTATGTAAGCTTTTGGTATTCAGCCGAAGCGAATTCAACAAGATTTTCAAACTATCCTCTCTGCGTTGCGTTTCTATCCTCCTGTTCATTGTATGATAATGTTTTGAAATTCGTGTATTGAGTATGTTTTATAAATACGTGAAAATGAGATGCGAAATAAAGACGTTTTATGAAACGTTCTTGGGCTTCAATGAAACATCCAAACTATAGTCGGTAATCTCTTGACACACGCACACACAGGCACATACACGCACATACATTTAGCACGCGTTACGAGACACTCCATCTGTCACAGTCACAAGCATCGATCACAGTGTTCGTTTGCATTGATATTTCATCTAAGTATGCCTCTAGGTTTGTATAAAAAAAAGAATACTGTGGAGTTGCAGGCAAATCGCGTCAGATCTTCGATCCTCGTTGAAGATTTCCATTATAGATTTACCAGCGGTACACATACAATTAGCGAACGTTACATATTTTCGACGCGAATATCGATTACTAGGAACTTTACGCAGGCGATGCTAATTAATAGTCGCTGTCATCCAGCGCTTGCAGGAAGGGTTGCATCGAACGCTCGTCCTCACAATCAGGGATCATCTTTCCTTTGAATTTTATGCAAGAGTCGGCGCATTTTTGCCCCAGGAAGTATGGCCCGAACATCTTCTTGCACTGGGCACAGTTTCGTATGCACACACCTAAAAATCGTGACAAAAAATTAATCAAGTCGAAAGAGTGGAACAAATTCCCTGTGAACCTGGCACACCAGACTTTCACTTGTTCTCATTTTCTTTTACCTTGCTGATGATTATAATTCAGCACGCTTTATAAAAACTTTATTATTAGCTTCCTGTTATTTTTACTTGTTTTTGGTCTTGCGTTACTCACGCGAAACGTGTTAAATTGATTTTTTCGTTAAAGGGAAATGGTAGAAATCATGCAACTTTGGATTCGTTAGCTCGTGATGAAAGATTTTTGAAGCTTCAAAGTGTTCTACTGCAGAATTTGAAAAGTTCAGATCATAGGTTCTCAAATGCTGCATAGTTTGCTGTGATTATGCGTATGTAACGTTAGTCGTGTTTTTTTTCGGAATCGTATTTTCTTGTGTAACTGACACAATATCTTAGGATCTAGTTGATATTAAAACGATATTTAAAGATTCAGTGGATCAAGCCAATTTTGTTACGTTTCTGAATTTGTCATATTTTATGTTCGATCATACCGAAAACGAGAAAAGTAGGTCCATAATTTGATATTAACATAACAGGATACATTCAAAGATTAATTACGTTTCACAATATTCTGGAGTGTTTAATTTATCGAAGTATAAGCTTACCAATAGCTCTATCGTAGGGAGTATTTCCAGCACAAAGTACGAATACCATAGCAGAAGCTACGAAGAGAACCAACAGGATGCGAATGTTCGCGTTCATGGCTGCAAATAATAGAATTTAGAAATAATTAATTATTTTATAACTAAACTTGAGTCGGCGGTTGAATCTGTCGCAATCTCTTTTCTGAAGAATTTATGTTGCCGATCATCTACAGTCGATATACTTCATTAATACTCAATTCATATTTCATGGAATTGATTTACAATTATTCTTAAAAATATTTCTATAGAATTTCTTTGTGACTGTTATTAAAAAATCATAAAGCCAGTGAAATGAAAAAAGTTGATTAATGTCGTCTACACGACGTGGTAAGAAATATTTATATTAAGTGCTAATTAAAAAAGAGTTCTGTTTTTAATTAAAAATAAATAAACGTATAATAGTCAAGTAACACAGTGTTTGAATCATAATATTACCGTGTGTTCTATATACGTATAATGCAGAACGAGTTTATTAGCAAACAGAATCTAATAACGTAAGTAAACTACGGACTTCTACGCAGAATAAAAAATGTTCTGCATTAATTTGAAGAAATATAAATTACATAAAGATGTAGAATATCTTTCTCTGTAACCTTTTTAATAAGTTAAAAATAACAGAACAATTAAATATTTTTATTGTGTCGTATTTCATCCACTCGGATCTGTCATAAACGTATGAAGTCTGCAGTCTAGTCATAAGTTCAAGCAATTACCAACGAGAAACGTTCGCGTTAAGATATAAAGTAGATCAGTTTCTAATTAAATAGTGGAAAAGTGAAGATAGATATCGATACACTTTTATTCAAAGTCAGAACCTGCAGTATCGTCGTCGGTCTGATCGATAGATCCCCCGGGATTTTTCACCGACGATACAGTGACTTATAATTACTGTAGCGTTCGTCGGCTTCTCGGGTCAGCGGAATAATGTACCCGTACGTTTCCAGTACCAGGCGAATCTTAGTGAAGGTAAAGTTAACAGGATGCAGGTATCCATGATTAGCCTCTAGCAGGATGTGTACGGTTCAGAGCCGCATCGATATCATATTCACTTTCCTCGATTAATTACCGGTCTCGTGCGGGAGATAAGGCAGGCGGAGAAGCGAAGAAAGAGACGGCGAGAGAAATCCATGAACTTTCAGGGATAACTCGGATGTCGAAGTCGTCGAGGCGGTTGATTGCGATACGTGTTAATTATACTTTCTGTGTATGTCGGTTACAACCCCTGGCAAGAAACATTCTTCAAACCGATTAACCAGTTTACGATGATGTTAAACGCGTCACGATATTTAATAGAAAGCTTTGAAAATACTATAAAATAAAATAGACATATATAACAACTTCACTAGTGCTATAAATTGTGGGAAAATCTAGATTTGTTCATGTAGTATTAAAGAGATGCTTTTTAGAAGTTCGTGCAGTCATTGCTAAATCCATTTGTTCCACGATTTTTGTACAAATTTTTAAATCTAATTCTTTGAGACAAATATTGAACAAATTTGAGACAAATATTGAGGTTTTTATTGAACCTCATGCAAACAGCTAATGATTTGAACTTGCTATTAGAAACTTAGAAGTTAGATGGAATATATATATATATAAATTTCGCTATACAAGGGTTAAATAAAGAATTTTTTGAATGTAAATGAGAACGTCAATGAATGCTATTTTTCATTTTGTTTAAAGAGAAGACTTCGAATTCCATCTAATATTTTATGTTTGTTTAACGAGAAAATATTTTAAAATGTTTTCAATTTCACAATTAAAATACATGATACACAAAATCATATTATTTTTCCACTTTTCTCATACAACAACTTGCACATCATTTTCATAAGACAGAACAATGAAAGACAAATTACGAATTTCATATACGATACTTCTTTTTCAATGAACGACTATTATACTCTTCAAGCTGTACAGACTTCCTATATTTGTGCACAGAATATATAAATTATGTCGTACTAAGAAACCAGTAATGACAAATATTTTAAAATATAGTTCTGTAGTTATTCTTCCGATATAAACTCATCTCTTTCATTCTAAATTAAAACTTCTATGTTTAACATATTCACAAATTAATTCACAAGGCTAGACTAAAAACAAATATTGTGTATTATTACTTCCACTGTAACAAATTAATGCTGCTATTTACCTGTTTCATGCATCTTCCTGCATCGAAACAATGCACAAACTCGACATTAGATTGAATCAGCACACAATAAATAAAAAGAAGTATTTCTACAAGATTTTTGGATCTAACTTTCGAAATAATAAAAATAGCATGAAAATTTCGTAGTCAGAAAGGTATTTGTACACTGTTGTCTCGCAATAGTAGTAGTTAAAAGCGTCGCATAATAGGAAGAACAAAAAAGACTAGGAATTTTATCCAGTCCTATGACGAAGATCGTAGCAAAAACTGCAAGGAGAACCAGTAGATTAAGATTACGTGTTTAACATAATGAATAATAACATAACGAAATCGAGTATGTGACGTCAATATTCATTCTGAAGAAACTACGTTGTTGAATTTTTGTATCATGTACAGTCGTTTATATCGATGATACAATTTTTAAAATTTGAACAAACTCAAGAAAGGAAAGCTCTTGTTCACCGTGAGCATTCAAATTGCTAGATTAATGGAAAATGCATCTGAAGAGAATAACATCATTCTTATGGACGAAGTACTATTATTCATCCTAGATAATGACGCAATAAAACGGCACAATATTGTAACCGATTTTGTTCTCCACACAAGGTTCCCAATTGTAGCCACAAATTAACAGTGTACAAATGCATTCTTTACTTCGAAATGTCCGTATTAGCAAATATCACTTCTGTGTATAATAAATCACCAAAAAGTCTGCATTACATTCAAGCGAACTTCCATTCAAAAGATTAGATCCGAAAATACTGTTTCGATCCACAGCAAGAATCCCTACATGAACAGATCTCCGGGTCACTGTACCGAACCGAATCTCCTTGAAGCGATAATTTCACATAAGGCGAAACCGACACTCTACATTTCCTATTCGCGTTCGCGTGCAGCATCACTTACTCGTCCTACAATCGATCGTGAGCCACCGATTCGCGACACTCTCACTGATCTACTTGTTCCGGTGAAAGACTTTTTTTGCCAGGGGTTGTATCGCAGCTATCCGAGCCGCAGGACGTGATTGGCAGCGAGCGGAATGCGGCCGGTAAAGGTGTACTGTTCGTTAATGAGTCCGAATTATCCTTCCGTCCTGGAAGCGTCGATATTTATCGGCCGAAGGCGGCTGTATCGCCGGTATCTCGTTCGATTGGTTCAGCGTATCCGCTACACAGTCTTTTCTGGTTCACGCACCGGTGTGCGTGCGTATCGTCGGTATGCGTGAGTGTCGTTCGTTTTCTTTCGTTTTTTTTCCACCTCTTTCTTAAATACACCGTCATTTATAACCGGAATCCCCGGCGACGCGTGCTTCCGCGTTCTCCTTAACGGCTGCATTGTGAGCACATAAAGATAATAAATATGGATGGTAGGTGTCTCTTTATCCTGTCCTCAGGCCGTCTCTTTCTCTCGTCTCTCCAGGAAGCACTTGAAGATTCAAGACCAAGGATCGATCGATCGTTGTCGCGAGCGCGTTACCGATGCTGGCGCGCGATCGCGGACCGCGGAAACGGCGATGATCGCGGATCAATGGACCTGGAGAACCGCGGTTCGGACCGCCCGGCGAGATCGATCCGCACCGATCCAGACGACGACGCGTGCACGATCTCAAACTGGCCGACGATCGGCGAGAGCGACGCTGCTGCCGAGTCGGCACGATATCACCGTCTCTTTTGCTTTAGGCTCGTGCGCTTCGCGGTGTTTACCTGGTCGTTTGCGATCGGGTCGAGTCGAGGCTGTTGGAATTGATAAAACCAGACGAGTGACACTGAGCACCGGCACGATGTCGCCTTATATATCCGTTCAGGCCAGATTCATCCCTCGTCTGAGGGAAACCCCGCTGCCTATCTTGCCGTAATTCGATTTCTTCGATTTCCTGCACTCGGAACCGCTCGAAATGCTCCGATAGGATTCAGCGAGGAAATTTTGATCGATCGAAATGCGGGGGCACAGGCGGTGCGTAATTACTTAAAGGGGAGAGCCGTCTATGGCGTCTTCGTGCCGAGAAATCGGTCCTGGTTGGTTTGCTCGGTATTGCTGCTGACGCAGGCTGATGGTAGTGGAGATTTAATTTACTTCCGGCTACGGTTTTATTAGTCAATTAACCGATTAGATCTTTCGGTTTACGCGAACTCATTGTACGGAGCTTCCCATGATCTGACGTCGAGCAACTTCTATTCTTTTTTCCGGATGCTTTGTTGAGAATACCGGGAATTGTTGCTCGATTTCGTGCAACGCAGTACACGGAAATTACAGCCAACAGTTTACGTCTTTGGAGTTTAGAATAGAGACGGAGGGGGTATAGTTCATCTTCTTAGAACAATGAATATTAAGTTCCAGGATTTTCTTTCTCAGCATTGCTAGTATAAAGTGGTTTTTGAAAGTTAATGTTCCGAAGAGAAGTAAAGAGCGTGTAATTTTATAATTTTTTTTTGAGGCTTTGTCATTTTTCTATTCTAAGTCAATGCACCGTAATCTACTTTTTGTTAGTCATTTATGCTACATGAAAGCTTTTGAAACACAAGTGGCTGTATATATTAACAAAAATTTATTGACATTTCATCCTGCGTTCACAGCAAGGAATTTTGTAGTTGTATAAGAAATCTTCTCCTTCTCCAGATTTCTATAAAAGAATTTCTAAAAATGAGAACTTGCACGAAGATCGGCACTCTAATCATAATATTAAAGAAATAGAAAGGTGACATTGCAATGAGAAAATTGATGACTGAAAAATTTGGAGACACGATCTAATAGACAACAAATTCTAAATCACAGTATTCGTCAACAATATAAAAAAGTTATTTAGTGATGCCTTGTAAGGAAAAAGTAATAGTCTGGCTACTTAACACTTTCATCGTAAATCCGCCATTTACATTCACTTACTTTCTCCGCTATTTTATACATTCTGTCAATTACTTTGTTTATTGTTGTCCGGACAATGTCTTTTGAAAGATTTCTCAAAGTGTCCAGCATTTCATCTTTGGGAGAAATCATTATTTCCGTGACTTGTAAAAACAAAATTTTTGAAGTATGAAACAAAAATGTAATCGCTCCTCAAATGCGAGATGACAATTTCATATCAGAGAATACATGTTGTTTTTGCTTATGTATGGTACTGCATACATAAGAAATTTAAACATTGGGTTAGAAATACGTAGTCACTGTATCTGCTTGATCATGCAATTTAAATGCAGTGTACTGAAGGATTACAAACTAGTTAAGCTAAACAGTAATAGGGGATTTACAAGAAGCATTCACCTGCGTTAAATATTCAAGGATTAAATACCTCACGAATACGTTACAAAAGTTTATTACAAGATTCAAATTAGACGTAATGCATTAAGTTCAATGAAGATCAATCGAATAAACCTAATTGTTTAAAATTTCTAATAACTAGACTGCGGCGGTATCTATTTACTGTATAATGAATGAAGTGTATCGGATCATGAATTTTTTTTAATAATTTGTGAACAAACTCTATACCACGAAACTATTTTAAATGACTGTTGTTGCTTAAGTACCGTATCAAAATTTAAAATATTTATTTAACCGCCACAAGAGAAAAGATTATTGTGGAAAAAATACAGAAATATTTCTGAATTAAAAAGGGAAAATATATTTTGTTTAAAAATCGTGGAGTTAGATAATTAAAATGTTTTTAATTTGTTTCTTAATAAATGTAAAGAACAATATCAGGTGAAAGGTTACGGAGTTTTATCCCATTTTTCATTTTAAAAACTTTGATAAAAGAAAGGGTTCTCCTAATTTCAATTTCTACAACTTAGTTTAAGTACGATTTTATGAGTAAATTTGCATAAGTAGTCGCAATATAGTACTAGCTTGTTATTTCAACAACTCCTAATAACCAGTAATTTACATATTTACTTCAAGTTGGAAATTCATCATGCTACAAATCTGCAGACGGGTATCTCATTCAGTAAATATGCATATAATCGAAAACCTCCTGCTAAATTCTTTCGTTGCATAAGGTATCCTTAAAATACTCACTACAATGTCATAATTAAGAAATTCTTAAAACACTTCATCTTTGATGCATTATGGTAGGAAATACCCAACGCGTGCAAGCGACTAACTCTTTAATAGGCAGTAATTTTCCTGGTGACGTTGTATTACATCAATTTTACGGATTGCTGCCATAAATCAGGTTACAAGTAGAAAACTGTTAAGTATCATAATCTGAATACGTGAACAGGAAGTGAGTCATGGTGGATAGTTTACAGTTTTTATTTTGATCACAATGAATAATCCTAAAGCTATACTACTAAACGATTTGTTGACTAATTCACATAGATCTTTTTAACACATCTTCCTTGAATGTGACGCCTTTAGATATCGATCTTTCTTGTTAGACCACATAATTGTGTGTGGCCAATAATAATTATCGAACCATTGTGTATATCAATTAAATCCGTTGTTTCCTCTACCCCGTTAACATTCTTGCAGAGGAAGACACAGTTCCGGGAACAGAACTTTTTGCAATCGAGCTCCTGTCTAACTTCATCTTTGATCCTTTCATTCAAGAACTTATTCAACTGCGGGCCATGTCTTTTCTTGTCCAAGATGCTGGACAATGCGCATACACGTCTTCTTTGCTCCGACATTTTCTTCGACATTCGTATCCTGCGAATTCCTAGCATTGTCAGTGAAATACTGCGATAAAACTTTTTCGTTTCTTACCTCGAGAAAATGTATCAATCTCCTACAGTCTCCGACAAAAGAATAGCACATTCTGCAAATTTTGTAATATTTTTAGAAGCGTAGGAATTATTTGTGGTGCTATCGATGGTGCTTTTTATAAAAGTGACATCTTGGTAAATTGGAATTTAGAAAATTCTCAATGGATAATGACATAGAATTAATTACCGAAGACTCTGTTTATTTTGCTTTAAGAATAATTGAATAAAGTTTCTTTCTCTATGCGATTTCTAAAATAACAAATTAATTGACATTTAATTTTAATTGAACGCATCTAGAAACACTTCCACGTTCGCCTGTTTACCATTAGTTTCTTATGTGATCTTCCTAATACTATATTATTAATAAATAATATTAGTAATATTTATCGATAAATACTGATGGCAACATTCCCATAGCGATTAAGGTAAGCAAAATGTGTATGTGTAGAGTCTTATCTGTTTTCAGACTCTTATCCGGTTTTTTCCAATATCGTAAGGTACGTAAAATATTGATTCGTGATTTGGCGAAACTGAGTAAGTCAAATTAAAAACAGCGGTAAGATTAAAACAATTGAAAAATAATCAAAACGATTACAGAGGGAATATAATTTTCGTAGCAAACAATTTTGATTTTATATGAAGATCCGTAGTGTATAAAACACTTTACGTTTCGCAGAATAGTGTACACATTAAAATAAGAAAAGGAAAATACCAATTTTAGTGATTGTTAGTGACATGCGATGATGTTAGGTGTTAGATGACTTTTCTGTTATAAATATTCTACAAAACTACTGAAAAGATTCTACTAAAAAAAAAGAAAACAATAACAAAAGAAACAAAAAACAAAAAGAATATATCGCATTAGAATATGATGAAATAAGTGAAGACAGAATGAAGAATAGTTTATCAAGTTAACTTTAAAACGATAGTTTTCAATTATATCATAATCATGGGGTTTTATGAAGTATGAAATTATTGCGTCTTGCTAACGATGCAAATTAATTAAAACAACGTGACATTATTCTGTCGCACCGGATTCTCATGACATACATTTTTACCAATAGAAAAAACTCAAAAGTAAAATTTTGTACAATTATATGCATCTACACATATGCGTTCGAAGTTTAATTTCCACGTTTCAATAAACAAAAATATACAGAGTAGGAATGCTCTTCTGTCGCGGACTGTACTCTGTATTTTCAATCCTCGTAACTCGACAAATGTTCGTTGTCATCTCTATTGGTACTTTTACGATCTTCCATTTACTTATTTCCGTTACTACTATCCTACTCTTCGTTTCGCCGAACTTCCGCGAACTCCGCGAAGTCGCTGAATTTCGGCGAATAATCGAAACCGCCTCGTCCCTCCTCTTTCGTCAATACAGCCTGTTCCCTGGAAGTATTATCACTCTCGGGTTCATTAAAGAAACCCGCGACGCGTTTCCTGTTCTCTCCGTACATGGCCGGCGTCGCCTTTTCGAGCAGCTGCAGCTTTTTCATTATCGGATCGTCCTTAAGAAATTCGTCTAAATTGAACGGTTTTCTGTACTCGTTTATATCGAAAATTGCAGACTCAAACCGCGCCGTTGGGTTCTCGTTTTCTGTCGACTCATCCATCGATCCTCCGCCATCGCCGTTTTTGAATTCCCCCATGGAACTATGATTCGGCGGACTATTTTCGTCGATCCAGCCATTCTCATTCGACGCCTTTCCTTTCCCGTTCTTCTCCTCCGAATTTACTTCCGCTTCTGGTATCTCAGGATCAACGGAATCGGCAATCGCCTTCGTCATCATCTTTCTGCTCAGACGACGATCTTCGTCATCTAGACTTTCCTCCCTGATGTCTGAATAATCGGGAACGTCAACGTACGGGATTTTCGCGGGATCGTACTCCAGGATGTCGGAGGATGTCGTCACCTCGACATTCCTTTGATGATCCTGTATGTTAATGTATGTCTTCTCCCTTTGTTGCTCCTTTGTCTCCAGCTGTTGACTGATTTCTGATCTTCCGTGAGGATTGTTGTGCTTTTTGGAAGTTTCCGATGTCTCGGATCGTGTATACTTGTCGCGTACATTGTTTTCGTCGTTATTAAGATCTATTGGATCCTCTGGGGTGGATTTATCACGGCTGTTTCCGTCGAGAATGATAGCGGTGTTACTATATGGAAAAACTGGGACTTGCTTTCCCGATTCCTTAGATGAGAATTCGAATTTGTAGGATTGCTTGGACGGATACAAAGTGGACTGGACACGTTTGTTTAGTGTATTTCCAAGATTCAGATTTGCCACTTCCTGCTGTAACTTGTCTCGCAACTTCTCCTGATCCTCGTAGCTCAACTTTGGATGACGATAGAGTCTGCTTGTGGGGGAAACTCGTTCCTTCGAGTTCGAAAAGTCTGACTTTTTGTCCAATGAGCGTTTAGTAACTATCCTTTTCGCTCGATTAGTTAATGTCTGAAATATTTTGGTGCGTCCTTGAGCCACCTGACCGGTTCTGGTGTCTTTTGACAGGAAGTTTGCAAGTAAATTATTGTTTGTATAGTTTGAGTTGGCGACAGTGACAGGTACATTTGTGGTAAAATCGCCGAAGGTGTTCAAGTGAATTGTTTTATTCCTTGCGGGTGTTACTTTTCGGGGATATGTGCTGAATAGTGATTCTTTGTACTTTCTCCAGAAGTTTGTTTCAACCTTCATTGTTTCTTTCGGCTTTTTCTTGATTTCGTTCGGGGAGTTTGAAGTGGAAATTGATTCTCCGTTTCTTGAGTGAGAAGTCGAATTGGCTTTCGATCGATCGAGTTCGGTATTCTGGAAATCGTCAATTTCTCTTATAGTGATGTTAGCTCTTATGTAAGGTCGAGTTTCAATTGGTGACGTAGTTACATCGAAAATTCGGGACAACTGTGCTGTTAAACTTGCATATAGCATAGAAGATATTACACAAATGATCAACATATCTATTAGAAAGGAGGAAGTATAATATTCTTAAACATATAAATATACGACGTAATCGATTCAACGTTGAAAATATCCATATATTATGAAATCAATGAAGTATTTCATTCTTGAACGTTAGTATAGAAAATACATGCTTCTTTGTTGGTAATCTCTTATAGAGTGTAACATTACCATTGTTAGATTGCTGCCTTCTCGATCCAACAGAAAACCATGCATAACATAATTATACGTATGCAATTATTAAACTGCGGATTTTATGCATTTATGACAAAAGTCGGTAATTAAATCCTAGAACAATGAAAATATTAAAACATTTTGGGGACGTCTGCGTATTATTTTCAATTAACTTCAATTACTAAGAAAACCAACACATTTCTACCTGACATCTTTTTGTAATAATTGTCGAAGACAATTTTTATGTTGCATAAAGATCCGCAGTCTAGTAATTATATGTTTCGTGTTTCGACTTCGTGTCAAATTGAAAAACATCTCCAGAGAAAACGATTCGTGTACGACCTTGCGAGTTGTGTGACCAAAGATTCTTAAATTGCTAGATCGAAGGCAGGTTCGCAGAATGTTGCGTGACATCGATTTAACGATCCAGTAAGGAAGAAATATACTCACACGGCTCGTAACTACCTCGTAAATCATTCTTCCCGACATTGCTGGTAAATTTCACGCGAGCTAGATATCCTACTGCGGTGAAATATTTATCGTTACCATTCCATAGCGTGGACCATCCCTCAGATAGTCGACTTGTGCGTCTAATAATCATGCGGCAGCCGTGATCGTGTCACTATTGATCTTTATCTTTCTTTTTCTTTATTTTCTTTTTACGTCGCATCAATTGCATGGTTATTCGACAAAATAAAGGGACTCTAGAGCGTCTTTATAGTACTTGTTTTATAATCTTGGTTTCTTTGATTTTCAGTAGGTCTTGTATTTTGTCGTTATCAAGATTGATTTTTAGCGTATTACTCTATTTTGTATATTTTGCGAAATCCATTATATTCCGGGCATATTTGGATGAGGTTTGACGTTATTGTTGTTGTTGTGCAAATATTTCGATACTATTAGACATGCACAAATTGCGCTAATCTTTACCACACTGTCGTACCCGTTTAGTAAAAAAAAAATGATTTGAAATATTGCATCCTCGATAAATACAAAGAAATGCAAGATTATACTCATAAATTTCAGTGATAATTTCATACGTGTTACTATATACAATTACTGAAACTGAAATTATGAGGAGCATAGTGATAGTTTTTGTGATAGACTCGACCACGACTGCCAAGGAGTGAATCGGTGCGGGGTAGGTGAATTTACAAAAAGTTATAGAAGTTCCATAAAATGGCACTCTTGTTAATGTGACTTTATTCGTTGACGGTACTTATATACAAAATACAACATACATATAAACAGGGACTGGGTGTACAGTGGCTCGGGAAATACTCCTTCTGCAACTTTTATAAGGTGTTACGGGGCCACTGAAACTAATTGGATGACCATAGCTGCGATCACTAAACAGGCATGTTTACGCATTTCATTGTAGAAAACGCGTGACAATAGTAACATTTATTTCGGGTATTAAATTTACCAACAAAATAAAAGTGATATGATATGACTGATTCAATAAAATGTAACGAAGCCTGAATTTTTATCGACGGATTTTTGTACTTATAATTATTATCGTACCAACAATTTTATCATAATTAACTTTTAGAAACTCCGGATGCACACTGATTTATAATCTGGTACTATAAACATTAAATGTTTACCAGTAAAAGTTTTCATAACGTCAAGAATCATTTGTGCATCATCGGATCCCATGATTCTGTTAAAAAATGAACTTGAGGTACTATAGCCACCAAGAAAAGCATAATGAATGTAGGACAAAGGGACAGAAGTTTTATAGAAAAATTAATTGGAGCACATCCGTTCACTTACAGTTATAGTCTTAAAATTAGATCGTTTCAAGGTTATTATAAAATGGTCCTCCAATTATTTTCAGCGACACGCGATGAAATTTAGAAACTTGAACCATTTAACCGGAGCCACCATGCACACATATATACATAATACAATACAGTAATACTCGAAGCGATCTAAAGTGCTGTTTCTGCATGCCAGACTCACACTCCACACCTTTAGGCCCATCCTTTAAATCAGTAGCCTCGATTTAAGAGGAGGATACTGGTTTATTATAACGACGGAATGGCGTGCCGTTTCGATATGTGTACAAGGTAAAGTAGTCACATGATCCTACGCAAGTACGTAGATGTGATGCATAAATTACTACACGTATTTACTACTATTTTTAGTTGTTATTGTATGGTGATATCCGAGGCTCATAAAAGGATAGCTTATGGCTCGGGGATGATCTTAACACTGTCAGCTCAACATAGAACTTGTTATTTTGTTTAAAATAATACCAAAATTGAGCTTCAGACAAAGCTCGAGTTGACAAGGTGTATGAATGACATTGCCTAGCCATCCCGCCTGGTGAGGCATTAACGTGGTTCCTTCGCGACTCTTAGCTAATATAATTGTTTACTTGGTAGACTTACAAATGCATAGATTAGACCAGTAGTATTCGATACATTTAATAAAGTTATAGTTGCTTCTACCAAATAAACAATTATTTCTATATAATAATATATTTATTTATAATATAATAAACAATTATTCGTTGTTATTTTTAGATGTTTAGTTATTGTTCTCTCTAGCTGTTTCATAACCTTGACACAATAGACAAAACAATTTTTAATTGGTTCATGTATTCTATTATGTACTCTCTTAAGTGGAGTTATACTAATTCTTTCGTAAATGGACTTGTAGAAAAATACATTATTATTTAAGACGAATGACATGAGTAGCCTGCGAAATTGAAAGCGAAGACAAATTTTCTTTATGTACTTTCGATAAATTAGAAGAGTTATGTATTGGATATGTTACGTCAGGTATCCAGAAAATGTTCGCCGATTTTTGTTAGTCATAATTTTTGAAGTTTCGTAATAAAAAAATATAAATATAAAAACGTATAACTTACATATATTTTATTAACTCTTTAGGATATCTACATAACGCATACATAATGCAATACTTCTAAACAATGTAGCAAGTTCTCTATTTTGAAAAAATTAATATTACTTCCATTCGTCCTTATGGATTTATAATTAAGTATTACTTACTAAAAAATGCACGATTTAGAAATGTGGTTTCGAGCCACAAGTTTTTCCCAAAGTTTTATAAAAATCGGCGTATATAATACTACGGTATGATCCCTTGTTATTAAAGTTACATGAGTAGGAACAGATAAGCAATGCAAGTCAGTGTGATAGTCTGCTCTTCTATAATAATGTACTTCTTTACAAATCTCACGAACGTTCGATGTACAATGCCTTGCTGCCATCTTGCTAAAACACGTGTTGCGCGTTAACTTCATTGTAAGAATCAACGCGCATCTTCCATGTCATCAAAGAATGACGAAAATAAAATAAAGACGAATACGTTGCTATTATGTGTATCGTATAGTCGAGTTTGAGCTCAAGCGATGTTTCTATCTACCGTAAGGGAATAAATCTCTGGAATGTTCACCCTCGTGCATCGATGCTCCAAATATCGTTCATGGTGCGCGATTACTTTCTCAATCCCAGATACGAGGCAATGCCGTTAATACTCTCAAAGAAGAGGCGCAAGATCTCCTCTCTGTTGTAGTTGTTCCGCATCGTCTTCGGCCTTGTTGGACGATTCCGCGCGTCATGCAAGTGCTCCTCCACCAATTGCTATAGTACAATATTACTTCGATTATAAGAAAATTTATGCACGTTACCGAGTCGGGATCCTATACATTTCGTAGCCAACGGTTTCTGCGTGGCATGGAACGCAACCGTGAAACATATTACGCCGCTTCCTTTGTAATTACTAATGTCCATAATTATTCGAACGACGCGTAATTTGATGCATAATCCCTTATTCTACGATTTTATCGATAGCTAAAATGATTGGATGTTTTGAGTTAGTAGTTTTCAGGTATGAAAAGGAATTATACAGGAGGTCCCAAAAATGTCTAACAATACGGAAATGGGAGATACCAGAGATCATATCATGCAACTTTTGTCTTTGCAAAAATGTTCTCCGAGGCAACGTTAACGAGTTATTAAGGAAAAACATTGACCAATGAGAGGCGAGTACGGTTTGCGCGAGTCGGCCGGACGGAACTCATTGGTTCAACCATCTTCTGTCAGCCGTACTCGCCTCTCATTGGTCAATGTTTTTCCTTGATAACTCGTTAACGATGCCACGAAAAATTTTTTTATAAAGGAAAAAGTTGTTTGAAATGATCTCAGGTATTGTTAGACATTTTTGTACATTCTGTACATTTACTGTATGCTTAAGTTATTTCTAGTCCCTAATCATTGATAACGAAAAAGTAGCAATTTGTTTTGATTTGAAGGAAATAAGTAGGAAAAAATGAGATGTATTCAAATTTCGCACTATTATAATGTATGATTGAGTGAAAAGTTCATGAAAAATGTTTTCATATAATCTTTTCTGTAATGTCAGTAACTCCAGTAGTTCCAGTGTTAAAAAATTCTATTTGATGTCTTCACCACAAGTCTGATTTCATATTCTAATTTTTTTCTAACTAAAAAAATAAAATGAAAATTGAACACGTTTTCTTAAAGGAAAAACAAAGACATTTGAAATTTTCATATTATCATGGACATACATACATACATGTATCAGAAACATATATTAAGTGGTCAGTAGATGGTAGTACATCTGAGAGGGGTGTGATTCTATGTCATAAAATAAAACCAAAATGTAAACAAAAATTTTGCCATTTAAGGTTTCGTTTTCGAGAAAGACGAGTTTGAAAAATACTAGTATTGAATAGGAATCAATTGGCGCGTCTGATCATGATCTATCTGTTCTACTTCTTATACTATGTATAACGTGAATCTGGCGGATCTTCAAATTCATTTTTCTCGGAAACGGAAATTTGAATTAAAAAATATTATTCCTTTTTTTCAACTCATTTTTGCACATTAATAGACCATCTTGTATACGAAGCTGAAAAGAAGCTAAATTATCAATTTTATTTATAATGTGTATTGCAAAGTAAAACTTCAAGAAATCACCTTGTATGGTGAGGGTGAATCGTAGAAAAGCTTTTTATATTTGTCACATTCGAAATATAAATAAAAGCTATTTATGTATATGTATAAACATAAGTCATGTAATTTCTTTGCTTGCATAATTAATGGATTGATTAAATAATTAATTCGTTTTCAACTTTAGATTTTGTCATTAATTGTAGGTACTGTTTTATTACATTTTACCTTATCTTCGGTAAAATAAGTTTTATAATTGGTAATATATTATATTACCCAATAAGATCTCCTTCGTTTTGAAGCTGTTTGAAGTCATTCGAATAATTATGACGGGTAGCGTATATTATGTAAAAAAGGAAACTCTTGGTGACAACTACTGGAAGTGGATGGAGCGAATGACTGTATCTTTTTCATTTGGGGAAAACGGAAAAAAACACGTCATTCCGAAAATATGCTTATTTCAATAACGTTGAACAACAAATTGTGTTTCTTCATAATTAGTGGGAACATCATGTTATGTGACACAATACCGAGAGCATTAAAGATTGCTTTCCATTGTAAAGCAGTGTAAGTACTGTTTCGATGATAACAACAGTACAGAGTGTCACTTAAATCATTTTTTATCATATCAGTTCCACTTGAAATTGCAACCGAAACAGGTTTATAATTGAAGACTGGACATATTAAAACAATAAATTCTTTTAGAAGGAAATATTCTTTTTGTATAACGAAAGATTACTATTATTATTGTCATTCAAATCATGCTAGGCATAGATTTGAAAATTTATTTGATGCTTGCTGTGACAGAGGAGAAGACTAGACGTCAGACTTGCTTTGAGGGAGAACTTGGTGAAGGGAATTATCATTAACTACATATTACTATGTACATTGTGTGCGTGTTCTTAGCATCTGTTAGGAGTAATAAATTAAGAACTCGATAGATAAAAGCATGCATGAGGTGGATAAGCTTCTGACGTATCCAACAACGTTCACAGAAACATTTTCCGAAAAAGAATAATGTCAAATTAGAAGTGATTCTGGATAGAAGGCTCGTTCTACTATCAGTGTTTATATAAAATAATAGTTTGATGCATATGAGATATCTGAATTTTAAATTTAATAACAGATCAAATATTATCTGATTAAGAAGAGAAAAATTAGAAAAAACTTCGTACATCAACATCAATGATTTCTGGAAGATTTATTCTCAACGCTTAAGTATAAATCTGAGTTAATCAGCGCTTCCACAACTTGAGATATTTCTCCATACAAACCACGCAAAGAAAATTGAAAAGAAAAGGAATTCGATCATTAGAATTACTTAATAAATCAACGAAAAGGATTTACATCTCGTATGTAACAACCTATTACATAGGCTGAACCGGCATGAACCCAGTCTGCTATAAATTGTCCACTGTGTACAGCGTTTATAACGAACCATAAAAAGTTCTGACATGAATCAAATTCCACGTTCATCGACTGCAAATCAATTGTATCGATTCGAATTCTATCGTGGCATACGACGAATCTAAGGGTGTTAAATAATAGTTCCCTGACGGTCGAGATCTCTTCCATTCACTGATTGCAAATCGCAGAACAGAATCGACACGAGAAGAGCAAGCAAAGACGTGTTTGTCCGACGATATAAATATTCGAGTATTTGTCAGGTAATCGATATTTAACGCATGACGTTCTACCATCGAGTAGGCACACATTTACCTACATGTACTATCTACTAGCTAACGCTAACTAGCAATAACGAGTGATCCTGTATGCAAGAGTATCGATCGTTTCGCAACCTGTTAAATCCATGCGGACGTTCGCAGCGTTCCAACTGCACCGCGACACGGACGCAACTAAACTGTTCTACTGTATCGACTAAAATACATTGTCAGCCAAAAGTACCAGGCATATTCCATTGTTTCATGCACTTCCTACTAGTGTAATTGCTGGCATGCTTAGTCTAGGCTCTAGGTGATTCCGAATTTGACGAACCTCCCACAACCTCCAGATCTACTGTCAACTCGTGATCATTTATCGTATGTCATTTATCTTGTATCATTCTGGGACTAGCAACTAAAATGAAGCAAGCCATAGAATAAGAATTCAAAGCCATTTTTACCTCGCATGTATTCCATTACAGATATTAATGAAAAGCGATTGAAAACTAATTGATCCTGTCAACAATCATTATGGATGAGAAAAATGTATTCCAACTTGCTCATACTACGGATCTTTTGAATTCTTGACTTAATTCGTTTCTTTCCCAATTAGTTCATGTTACAGAGTGATCTTTCAGAGTGATTTAATTGCTGTATTAGATTGCTGTTATTAAACAATCTACTAAGGTATCTCCATTTATATACCACTGTTTTCTCAAAGGTATTAAATAAAATATTTAAGATATGTTGATAGATACTTGTAACGTGCATTTAACAGAGGTCTCAATTAAATCAACGTTCCCACGAAAAGTAGGAAAACGGCTATAATCTCTTTCACTCATTGGGTTGATGAATGTGTTTGTCGTTCAGTATCTGCAATCGTGCCAAATATGGCCACATAACGTTCACTATGCGCGTCTCTGTCGCCCACATTAAATAGAAACGCTTAATAAACATGAAAATTCTGTTTGTACATAACTTACTGGAATTTTCCTAGATACTTAGAATAGTGTTCCCAGGTTTTTTGTGATTATCACACCTGGTCTCACACTTTTGGCCGACACTGTACGTTCGAAGCGATTATTAAAAGCAGCCGACGCGGAAAGTTGTTTTACGTAAATGCATTCTGGTTACGCAATGGACACGATTGCAACCTATACCTCGTCCCTCCTATTTCCGTAATAGTTGCTATATAGCAAATCCACACGGAGAAATTCGTATAATTTCAAATTTTATAGACACTGCTGCTCGTGCTGAAAATCATCGATCTTTTACGTCTTGACATTTGCGACCATAAAATTTAAAGTTTCCGCGCTCGATGTCAGGACATTTATTTTATTTTGCAGTTTTCTACAACGTGAACTATCAATGTTTCGCAAGTATAAACAAGTTCAACTCTTAATTAAGTGGACAGAATGACACAGCTCTAAATGTTGCTAGATATTCAAATATACAAATAATGCCTCTGCATCGATTACATACGTTATGTATTTACATATATCTAATACTAGAAGTTATCAAACACGATTCGATACCGAGCAGCTAGGGCTATAAAATTCCAAACGAACGGTAACTTTCAATATTAATTTGTTCGATATTAAAATGGAGCTTCTTGGTTATTTAGTTAGCCACACGTAACGTGTAAAAATATAAGGATGAAAATGTAACGGAATCTACAGTCGAATTACAATTTATATTCGAACGATCATCGGCGAATATAAATTGTAATCTCATCAGTAATCAATAAATTAAGGCTACGGGGCTCCTAATAAGTATTCGAGGTTTATAGTTACTTAAGGTCGCTAAGGGATCTATACGTCCACCTGCTGTGTGTCCCTAAGCTGATACGAAATACAACGTGCAGACGCATCTAGGGTTCACTGTGCTACAGTACCGTAATGTGTCTCGAGTTAGGGGTGCCTAAGGGTCGTGCTTCTCGGCTCGTGACTGTTGTTGACTACGTGGTGGTGTTCGTCTAGGCGGTCTATACTTTATTTCTATAAAAACAGCCTTTTTACTTTCCGTACGGTTGATACTGGCCGTCTAGACTACTCACATATTGCCCGTGATTCGACGTAGAATAGTCGGCCCATTTGGTCAAGTCCATGCTGGGCAGAACTCCGCTTCGACAGGCAACTCTAGGATTTCTGGAAGCAAGAAACAAAATGTTGAGTAAGACTTTAGCCTTCAAATACATTATTTTTATTAACTCTTTATGCGCTGGAAATTTTCTAATAGTTTTGTTAAATTCAAAAACTAGCAGTTAAGAATTCTTTAAAAAATTTTTCAAAAAGTACAATAATCTCATCCATCAAATTCTTTAGACTAATATAGCGTAATAAGATCTTTTAAAAGAAAATTTTCAAGCTTCTCTCATACCTAGTCCTGTCATTGAAAGGGTATTAATATAGGCTTCCGGTAAGTATAGTGTTATTATAGTATGCTCACGATATAAGTTAGTATGTCTGTTTAGTATGATTCAGAAATGTGAGAATTCTTCATAGCGTTTATAATCTGATTTGTGTATTGTAATTGTTATAATTTAATCTAACCAAGATACAATTAGCATTCCACCCACAGTCACTTTCACTCGTTTTACTCAACAGAGGAATTAGCAGAATTGTTCGATAGAATTCTACAGTACATTAGAATTGAGTGAAAAAAAAATAAAGCAGGGCTTCTTTAGGAAGGAAACAAGTCCCTTAGTTACGATATTCTAATATTTTATGTTCGTACTTTTTGGAAATTTTTGTGACCTATAGTAATAGAATGATTGCGTAATATTCATTGTTATTAATGGATCGTAGGATAGATTCTGTCTATTCATCTACACTCACATCATGGGAATAACAATTTTTAACTTCTCCCTCGATTGCCACGTCAATATTATTGATGTAACGGTCGATTCTACAGACTTCGATGCACGACTTGGACCGATTCTCACGGCCCAATCCTTTGAAAACGGATCACGAACGAAACTGAGTACATCGAAAATGGCAGCAAAATCTTAACACGTGGAGACGACTTTCCTGTTAGGCAACGCAACGAGATCACGACTTCAGACACACCTGTTCTTCATATTTAGTCCTTTCGTTCTAGCGGATGTGCCCGGCAATGCTCTATCAACGTATGAGACAGTTCTACACAAATCTACATTTTCCCATGAATCGATAAAGCATTTGTTACTATCTTATATTAATCTCAAATAACCTTTCGCCTAAATAGAAAAGCCTAATCTTTCATTGATTTTATTGTCATTATCTTGGAAAATGGGTATACTGTATTTAAAAAACGTTTCATCCTAAACGTAGCAACAGACATATAAAAAATTAATAATTATAGTTTGGAGAAGGTTATTTATAGGACGAATTATAAAAACATATATATAGGAATGATCAGATTTACAAAGTAGCTCAATGACAATTATTGTGCACTCGTTGAATACTCCATAATTGTTGTGTACTTGTTGAATTTCTATAATTGTATAAACGAAGTTATAATCTTCTTGAAAAAAGTCATCATTGATTTTCCGTGCAGGGTCATTTTAAGGTTAACATATCGTCATGTTTAAAACTCATTTGTTATCAACTACAGTGCTACAGTGATTTTTACAACCGAAATTACTAAAACCCGTAGGTTGACAATCATTTGTTCGATTTTAAAATAAATAAATTTCTATTACCGAATTTTCTTAGAAAAATATTATTTGCGGGTTGAACCTATTCATAACACAGATAACTAGTTGAAATACCAAATTGTAAGAGCATCAGAAGAATCTAAGAATATTATTACAATCTCATAAATTTTTTCAAGATTCTTCGAAGGAAAAATTCATTTCTGTTCAAAGCGTGTCCCTTACAATTTAGAAAACTGCGTAAACATTCGCAGTTTAGGAATTACTAAATCCGATACGTACATTTCGTGGTCGGGCAAGACCATAGGATAGATCTGTATAGTGTCGATCAGATCGGTGTTGTCGCAAATCACTCGGGCGAGCTTTATTTTCCGAATCTCGTTCAGTTGTTCTGAAAAAAGATGGTGAAAGTGAACCTGCTGAAGTGGAGCGATCGCGGTCGTGTGTCGTTACACTTGTTCCTGGTGATCGACGTTCGTGTGTCCTTGATCGGAGCAGCGCTCGTGATCCCCGATTTGAAAGGTTCTCTTACCTGGAGTGAAGGACGATGGCTGGTTCGGCAGCTCATACCAAAATCGGTCGCCGCGACGGGAATAGCTGAATTGCGTGGCAATTACACAGGCAAAGGTTGGCCCGAGCATGCTACCCGGAAGCGGTCTCTCGGAGACGCCTCCAGACCAGAGATCGACGTCAGCGGGATGCCTGAAAGTTCGAATCGCGTGGAATCGCGTGGAGCGGCATGACATCCGATGAAATCGCACCGTTACTTCTGGGAATTCTCTCCGCGAATCGGAGAAACTGTTCCGGCTATGCGTAATCGCACTGGACACTCGGGACTCATTTATGAAATTCTATATTTAGCATGGCTTGAATTATTAATGAAGTTATGATCGATCATATTATTCAATGAATCTTCACCCAATGGTGTCCAGGACACGATGTACACATACATATATATGATAATGTGACATCAACTACGTTTTCTGAAGTTATAGCGTGTCTCGTCGAACACCGGGACTATATATCATATACGCTTCCGAAATAATGTTCTTTAGTATCTTTCAGAGTCCTCGACATTTTTTTAATGGCTGCCTCCTGATATTTAATCTGCTCCTCGTTAGTAAACCCTTGCCCAACAGATTCTGGGTCATTTATGACGAGCATACCGAAGATTCGATTTCAAGTTTGGTAGATTAAGTTGAGATGATGTAAAAGAAAAATATGACGTTAGTTTTCTGTAAACTTTAGTGAAACGTATAAACATTGAAACTATTTGTTAGAAACTTAATATTCTAATAATAATTTCTAGAATTTGCCGTTTGGGTGTTAAAAATCGTTGCAAATGCACATATTAGATATGCTTGTGTTTAAAAATAATTTGGATGGCCAGTGAAAATTTGTTGTTGAAAAAGTGTTATTCTTGCGTATTTTTTTTTGTCAATGACCAAGAACTGTGAATGCATTTTTACACATGATAAACTTTGGCTGGTGCTCACTCTACATGTACTCTAAATGCAAATGTGAAACCATATGTCGAACTTTGGTTGGTTTACTCACTCGAAGATGGAACTGTAGCGCCTAATGGTCTCATTTGGCATGGAGCCGAAGAGTTCCTCGAAAGTGTCCGCCCAAGGAAGGCCACAGAATTTTCTGTAATGCAGTCGTAGATGTTAGAAATGACCGCAACGAAGCGTCAATGTTTAATTAAGTTCTAACAAGCTAAAATTAGCTTTAGTTCTATGTAAATATCTAACGTCTATCGATGTGCTTTCTTGTCCTATACTGTAAAACAGATCGCGAATTTACTGTCTGGAATCAAAAGAAAAAGTTTCTATCATTCTGAAACAAAAAGGATGGCTATCACATTCAAAAACACATGCCATATCATGTTGTTTCATTCTCGATCGATATTTAAGGTAAGAACTGTTCATTACCATCTACGAAACAACTGTTTCATCGAAATTTCGACCACTAATAAAACAACTATTGACATCAAACTGTGTCCCCGACCAAGCGTGGTTTAATGTTAACCAAGTAGCTTGTTCTAATTGTTTATCGTTTCATGCATAAAGCATAATTTACTAACCTGAATTCCATATAACTCGGAATTGCAAATTCACGACCACGTTGCATGTTGAAGGAAACGAGGTCCAGACCAAACTTAGCTCCAGCCTTTTTGAATAAATGATTGGTAACCTAGAATTATGATAGATACGTAGTTTATGTGCTCACATTTTGGTGGATCGCTATATTGCGAAAGTTCATACTTCTTGCGTGATGGAGTCGTCCATAGCTTGAGCAACTTGGTTCATCAGCCCCATAATGTATTCATCGAATACACCGGCGCGGTATAAATCGTAAGGTCTTCTGATTAAGTCTGATAACCTCTTGGAAGCTTCGTGAAAATTATTTGAAATATTAATGATCCGTTAACCGCGAGTACTCATATTTAGCGTGAGAATATTTGTCATACTTTGGTACGACTTAAATCTTCATACGTTCCTCAGGGTGAAAGTTCACACATTTTCTGCTTCTAGATATCTAAACTGCTTCCTTTTCGTTTGTATTTTATTAGCAAAAAAAAAACGTCACATGCGATAAGGATAAATTTTACATTCTTAACATGTTTCAATTAGCCATCATATACGAGTAGGATTTTATATTTTACATGAAGAAAATCAAATGAATTTTATATAGATCTATATTTAAAAATATAGTCATGGTGTTAGCTTGTGTTTTCTCCTAGTATACAGTTAAGCAAACTCATTTCTACACCTAACAAATTATCTATTTTTTAAACATAATTTCATTACTGTAATGAAGAAACATATAATAAGTTTTTGTGTCCAATTCAATATGTACAATAGATAAACAAATTTCAGTACACCTCTTAGAACGAACATTTCTCATTTGACCGCACGATGCAAGATTTTTTTAAGAAGTTGGAATTAATTTGTCAGATGAAACAAAATTTTGGGAAAAAAATTACAAAAAGTTTTTGATTCACTGTATTTCTGTGAAATATAGATTATGAATTAAGTATAATTCGAAACTTTTGGTGAATTTCTGAGAACCGTATGAAGATTGATAACGAGAAACGCTCTAAATTACCTATAAATTTGTGAGCTTTACTCCATCTTTCGACCGCTGTTGGTAACAGGGAATGGCCAAATCTAAACGCCGCAGACGCGAACGCATCAATTACTGCTGGATTTACACTTTCATCGTAACCGTCCCAGTATCCCTTTAAAAGTTCATTTGAAGTTATTATTAAGATTGACATACTTAGCACATAATAATACTTAGGGCTAATTTTAAAAACTGTGTGTCAAATATGTCCAATTTGAATAGAATATACGAGGTGCAAAAGAATTGAAAGGCTAATTACTGTTATATTATTTCCGTATTAAAATTGTCAAAAAAGAAATACACTTTAATGCAACTCTTGGCTGTTGCAAGGGATAGAGAAAATTACATTTTGCACGAAAATTCGCAGTTATTAATTTTTAGCGGGATAGCAAAACGTCACTGATATTGTCTTACATTTTTCTCAAGAAGAAGTCCGAATTTCTCCATGACATCCTTTCCAAGCAAAATAGGCAGGAATTCGTTATACGTGATGTGCTGAATCTGTGCGATGACAATCCGTCTAGTTTCCTGGAACAAGGTCTCGTCGTCCCAGTGCGGATTAATTTGGTTTAGCGATTTGGCAATCCTGTTGTGCTCCCTTGCCATTAAAGTGTGCATGCAAGTCAACACTAACTGCTCGTTCACTCGTATCTCACCTGGGGACAAACGTCGCCATACATTCAGCAAGAATGTCATTCGGTATCTTTTAGAAACGTGTTACTCTTTTTATAACTATACGAAAAGTAGGACAACCACATTCTATGATTTACAGATATACGAACGACTTCATCGTAACGCAAGGTGATCACAAAATACACACATAGTAACATTGAATAGTACGCATTCAAAAGTAATTGAAATACTTTGGAATTAGTATTTGGAGTAATTGGTATCTCTTATTGTAATCGATTTTGGATAATTGAAGTACTTTGTAGTGAAAACTATACAGGGTGGGTCGAAATTCGTAGTACAACCGAGCAGGAGGTGATTCTACGTAGAAAAGAAGAAAACGATTGGGTATAACATTTTTTTAACCGAGACTCCGTTCTCGAGAAAATCGACTTTAAAGTTTGTTCATTCTTGTAAAGGATTTAGTTGTCATATATTCGTCTACCGCATGTTTGTAAACACTATCTCGGATGGAGGCAACTAAGGTAGAAGAATAGACGACAACTAAAATCCTTTACAAAGATGGACAAACTTTTAAGTCAATTTTCTCGAAACCGGAGCCTCGGATAGAAATAGTTATAACAATTTTTTTTCTTTTTTTTCACGTATAATCACTCCCAGTTAGATTTTACTACAAATTCCGGTCCAAGTTGTATGGTGAAAGACTTTGTAGTAAAATATTTTGAGTGATTGTTACAGACTTCGCATTTTTATTAAATCCCATATTTACTATTTCTCTATAAGTGCAGATAAAATTAATTTTACTGATTATTCTGTGACCATAAATATAGAAACTAGTCTAGACTAAGTCATTCCAACATCTCAAAAAAGTTCAAGTCATGTGGTACAATTTAAAAGAAGTTATTGCGTCTTAAAGTGTGTTCGAATACCGATGTTACTGGCCTATGTGCTATACTGTACTACACACGTCCTTCTAATAAAACAATTTGAAGCGTTGGCTCGAATTAATGTGCTCCGCGTTAATTGATATAATAAATTATGCGTAAATGAACAGTTTCGTTTTGCCGACAGTGTAACAGGTTCGTCAATGGAGCTGTTGACCTTAGTTCCGGCCACTCCCTTTCTACACCGATAGTGGACCGATCGAACAGTTATCAACGTTCTTCGGCTTGATGGCGCAGAATGCGAGCATTCTGAAAGTGAATTTCGACACTGCTGCAGGCAGATGACACGATGGTTATCGCCGATAGTCTGTCATCGGTGCCTAGCCCCGTGCACGATTATTAATTAACCTTCATACTCAGGTGGCAATTTTAAAACATCGCCTGATATCACTAACTCATTACTTAACACTTTTACATTACTTAATTTTTATATATCTAATGTATAGCTAACAATTTGGATCAATGCGGATAGCGTGATCAACTTGTCCCTTTCTGTTTTGTTAATTAGTAGATACAGCAGTAAGAGGGAATTAAATTACCGCGAAAAATACAATGGTAATCTTATCAGTAGATTGCGGATCTCTTCGCGCTAATTTTCATTTCCATATGTGCTTTTATGAAAATCAAAGTTACTGAAAAATTTCCTTTGTCCCCCCAATATTCTTCGTTGTAGAAATATAGTAAAAATGTCTTTGTTAATACCATAAATCCATAAAGTTCCGCAGTCTAGTTACTAATAGTATTAAGTGACTGAATTTTACATTTACACCACGCTCACGAAGCTGGAGCAAAATATTTTTGTAAATAATGAATTAAACTGTCAATCCTTATAAACAGCTTTGTAAACTTGATCTCTGAAAGTAAACACGACAAAGCTGACTGAGATAAATTATTTTTCACATTATTTGAAAACTCGTATGAATATCTTTAATCTAGTAATAAAATGATCTTTTGCAAAACTTTCTTGAACAAGATTTTGCGCGGGACTATTCGGTAGATCTAACACAGGATAACTACTGCAACAATCATTGAAATTCCTAGGTTTCAATGAGACTCCACCTTCTCGACGAGATTAAGCGTCGATTAGGTCAACGCATTGTACAGCATGCATTATTGCACCTAAGTGCGGCTTACCACGCGGATTGTGATTGAATTGTTTAGTCTCGCGTACGCACGATTATCGCGTCGAATAAACGTGATTTTCTAACTGGTTGCACAAAACGTGAGAAAAACTGTTGCTCGGCTAGGGAATGTGACGGGTGTACGATAATATCATGAACGGTAACGAATTTTTTCGCTGCTCACAACACACCTATCCGATCGAGTTGGAGATGCGGAAGGTGTAGGTTTGTTCGCGGTTGTACGTACATTATAATGATATGTTCACCAAGTAATACCATGTTCCATTGTTTGCTGCAGATAAATTATTGTCAATGGCGAAAGCTTTCGATTCTTATTGCTAAGTCGCAAATGTTGTTGAAAATGTACACTTTCTGGTTAACACTCGTGTGCCGAAGCTCGGGTTCGTTTCAACTCAGTCGGCGATACATTTCAATTAAAGATTATACAATAGGAGAATTAATTGATGAAGAACTGGATAATGATTCACCTCGATGTTCAAGATTATATAAAACCGCATGATTTCAAATGCTTCTTCACCAAACAACATCCACTAAAAGAAAAGCGTCAGAAATAAATTTACCTGCTTCGAAGCAGTACATCGATCGGTTTGGTCTCGTGCAGCCCTCATCCGGGATGTCCAGTTTCAGCGGCAGCAGATCCTTCAGACCGTACTCGGAGAAGACCGGGTTCATACGCAACAGTCCTCCGTATCCGGTGCGCAGCTTCCTGCAAGTCGAAACAAACAAGAAGCGTTTCGATTCAGATTCATCGAGTGGCTAGCCCAGTTAGAGTTTTCCATTGGACGCGTAAATCGTGCCTATAATCGTAAATCGAATCCCGTGACTTTTGCATCTCTTAATATGGGATTAAGAATAGTTCTGTTGCTCGCTCGTCACTCATAGTTTGAATAAAAGTTTATGCAAGGTGATTCAAGCAAATATTGGGTTGGCAACTAAGTAATTGCGGATTTCTTTTATAAAATCAAAGACAATTTTTTCATGGAACTAAATAACTTTATTCTGTAATGTATTGCCCATTTTGATTAATGACCTTTTGCCATCTTTCAGGCAGCATCATAATCCCATGTTCATAAAACTTATGGTTTTTATTAGCAAAAAACTGAATCAGGTACGATTTGACATCATCATCATTATTGAAATTTTTACCATTCAAGGAGTTTTGTAAAGATCGAAACAAAAAGTAATCAGATGTTGCAAGGTCAGGACTATATGGTGGATGTGGCAAAACATCCCAACCAAGCTCCAATAATTTTTGCCGAGTGGGCAAAGATGTGTGTGGCCTTTTATTGTCATTTCAGTTCGTGAGGAACCCATGTATC